>OW445489.1:4997579-5405345 GCA_918226075.1 Microctonus brassicae
TTGCAAAGTAATTTTTGTAATTCAATTTTTTTACCACACATGAACTTGGCGCCTTTTTTTTTTTTTTTTTTAAAAAGTTTGTGCTTTTTTTAAACACGACGTCACAACTTGAAGAAAACTATTGGTTTAAAGGGATGCGATCTAAAATAGAAAAAGTGATTACATGTTGTGTGAGTTGTATTCTTGCTGAAAGAATACAAGGAAAACGAGAAGGCTTCCTCCACCTAATTACAAAAAGTAATATGTCTCTGGACACTTTTCACGTGAAGCATGAAGGTCCCATGACAGCAACAAAGGAAAAGTACCAATATATTTCCGTATTGGTAGATGCATTCACGAAATTTGTCTGGTTATATCCCACGAGATCGACGGCCACAGCGGAGGATATCGATCGGCTGAATCAACAATCGTCTATATTTGGGGATCCGCGACGACTTATAAGTGATCGAGAAACGGCGTTCACATCAACTGCTTTTAGAGAATATTGTCAGGAAAGAAACATCCAATACATACAAATTACTACAGGCTTGGCTAGGGCGAATGGGTGAGTAGAACGAACACATCGTACCTTTATTCCGCTCTTATCGAAGCTACTAGCACATACAAGTGAAAACTGATTTGAAGATGTGGAAACTGTTCAAAGATTGATAAATGCTGTGCCAAGTCGAAGCACCGAGTATTCACCATTCCGTTTACTTTTTGGAGTCAATATAAAAATGAAAGATAACTCAGAAATCGAAAAGTTGGTCGAAGCCGAATGGCATGATCGATTAACAGAACAACGAGATGAATTACGTAAAAGTGCAAAAGAAAATCTTCATAAAATACAAGAAAAAAATTATAGATGTTTTAATAAATTACGTCAGCAGAGTAGATTATATAAGAGTAAATATTAGCCATCAAGAGAACACAATTTGGACCTGGATTGAAGCTGCGAAATAAATATTTAGGGTCATATCAGGTGAAAAGAATCAAGAGGAACAATTGTTATAATGTCGTTAAGGTTGGGCATCAGGAAAGACCAACAGTATCATCCTCGACAGAATATATGAAGCTATGGACGTATGGAGACGAATCTTCTGACTACAATGGTGAAAACATCTGAAGGCAGATGTGCACTCAGGATGACCAATTATAGTATGTTGAAAATTATGAGAAAATTCGATAAGAAACAAATATTGTAGTATGAAAAGTAAACAAAAGAATTATCAATGAAAAAGAGTTGACAACGAAAATGAATGAATATGAAAAAGAGGTTCATAAGTAACAAGCAGTCAGTTGCAAAAAAAAATTTTTTGAGAGAGCATGAAGTAAATATAACGTAAGAAGAGAGAGAATATAAAAATATTGATACATATTGTAATTCTTTCTAAATAATTATTATTTCAAATGAATAAATATCTATTGTGTTATTACAACCAACTAATTTGCGTCAAAAATTATCCACCCTATATACATATGGACTATGCGCTGTAATGGGTGAATAATATACAGACTGTATAGAACATAGTACATGAATAGACGCATAATGTTTTCCATGAATGGACTATATTCTATATAGTCTATAGATATATTGACTGCATATGCGTGACGAGTGATAGACAAGAGAGTGGGGTGAATACGAAACACCGCACAAAGCTCCTATTCGCTATGAAGATTGATCGACGCGCCATCTCGCGCATTACACACTGAGAATAAAGTGAAATATTTCTACATATACACAGCATAGAATTGAGTGCCAAAAGCAACTTGTAATTGATAAAATTATTTATAAGCCTTGGATTTGAATGAGATTTTAACTTGGGAATATAAATGTAAGTATATTACTGACAATGATACAATTTACTGTTTACCTACTTTATTCTAAACGTTATTATGATCTAAATAATGTCTCGAATGTCAAAATATTCAAGGTTAATAACTATTTGATCATAAATGTATTCTTGGGAAAACAATCTTGAGCACTTTTTTTCACACTCATTTATGAAGTAAAGAATAATTGGTCATCATTTTTTATTGATGCGTAACCACCAAAATGATTTTTAATATCACTTTTACATTGACTAAACTCAGAATCAGGTCCAACTGATGCATGAATTCTTTGTGAGGAGTACCATATTTTTTATTTTCAATCATCTTCTGACTTGGAATAACAACATCACCTTCATGAATATTAATTTGTACTTCCGCGTCAGAGCTTTCATCTTTACATGAGTATACATTGCAAGTAAATGATTTTGTTGGTTTAGAGATACTGTCATGAAAGGTGATGTTGATTTGACATGCTTGATCTACCTTTTGATGATTTACATTCTTTGAATTTTCCATTCTTCCAATATCATTAACAATATTGTCAGAGTAATCATTTGAGGCTGCAATTTTAACGGTATGATTGCAATTAAATTTTTGTTTATTGATACTATGGAACTTTGTTCTCATGAAGCGTTCATGTCTGTTTATTGCACAAATCGCACTGATATTTTTATTATCGCTTGTGCCCGAAAACTTCATTGAAAGATAACTTGGGCTCATTACTTCTTCACTTTTTTCATTACTTACAAAATGAATACTACCTATCAGGCTTGTCGTTTTTGGATACCAAGAAATATCTCCTGAGTCACTGAAAAATTTCGATAAACTGGATTTCAATACAAAAATAGCTTATAAAAGCTTGAAATACCACTAATTAATGCTGACGAATGCTGTGAAATTCATTGAGGTAGCAAGGTGTATATTTACCCACTTTATCTTTCGAACAGCTGATATTCATCTAGCTCTTTGCTCCGTTTTGCATTTTGATATAGGGAATTTATCAAATTTAACGTCATTATTCGAAGAATTATTTTTGCAGGAAAAAACACAGCAAACTGCACTTCTCACTTCAACAAATTTTTCTTTTGATTAATGTGAAAAATATGAAGGATTCAAGGTGATAATTACGTGAACAATGCTAATATACATGAAAATTTTGTCACTTTATTTCTCGATTCTCTCACCGCAGGCGCTGCAATACGTTTTGGAATACCGTCCCTATACCATTATCATAGCGAATAGCTGCAGATCTCTAACGTTTCACATTTTCGTGACGCTAGCTCGCGTGTCACGACGATAGTTTTCACTCCCAGCGCGCGTATAGAAGTTGTTATTCAAAAAAATTTTTTTGCGTGATACAAGTTATGTGCATGCGTGTGGTCATAACGCGCATGCGTCATGCAAGGAGTGGGGGGCATTGTAGGCTCCATCTAAGCCGAGAAATAATTATGAAAAATCGAAATGAATAATACTAATCGTTCTTAATTCTCAAGTATAGATAGGTAACATACAAGCAGGTAATAATAACAGTATATGAAATATACACTTTCATTATTCGATTATTTTGGAAGGGCGAAAATTTCGAATGAATATTAGCAATCCCCGGTACTGGCCTAGGCCGAAGGGTGAGTTAGGTAATTTTGCTTCAGTTGTTAATTGGCTAGCTTATCCCTCCTCCACATTAATGTAACGATACTCGCATGGGAAACAAATTTTCAACATTACTTTCATCATAACCTCCACAGCGATCGGTCGTGTTTGAAGCTCTCATTCGCATTGAATTCATCGTGTATTCAACGTTAATTTTGTGTGAATTCTTAAAATATTCTTTAGCGATTTTCAATTGCTTCACACGTATTTTACGGCAAGTGCATAATTTGACGCGTGTGTGTACAGTGCAGTGTTTGGTTTTTTCTTTCAGATTGAAAAATTTTGTGAAGTTGTTCGTAGAATATGGCGAGTTTTGGAAGATGGTATTTTTCGACTGCCCAGATTGCCGATTCACCGTCGCGTAAGATGGGTATCGACGAAGCCACCGAAACTCGTTATCGTCAGGACGCTGCCACGTGCATTCAGCGATTCCAGAGAATTGGCGTGCCACAAAAGTGCATTAATACGGCAATCGTATTCATGCACAGGTTCTACATGTGGCACTCATTTGTGGACTTTCATCGCCATGGAATAGCGCCGACGGCATTATTTTTGGCGATGAAAGTTCACGACGAACAAATGCCTTTGGAATGTCTGATTCGTGAGGCATTTCCTGACCTTCTACGAGATACTGAAGAGTCCTCCATCAAGAATTCGGAAGTAAGTACTCCAGAATAATTTTTGTATTTGTTAATTTCAAGTAATTTTTAAGGGATAATCATATTAAGTTCCGATTTTTATTTCGAAACGATATTAATAATTCAATATGTTTCATTAATCAATGTATCCGATTTTTTGTTTCAGATTTATCGTAAACTGGAATATGATCTGCTGGCGAATGAAAACATCATGCTGAAGACCCTTGGATTCGAACTTACAGTCGGCCAGCCAGACGAATCCATGATGAAGTGTTGCGAAATGCTGAAAGTCAGTTCGTTGACTTTTAGGTGGGCACAAGTCATCGCCACGAACAGGTATGTATCAAAAAATATTCCTCAGAAATAATCTGAGGTGATAATAATTTGTTGCAATCAATATGGACATCTGTATGAAGCAATCTAATTTTGTCTCAATTCTTGTTACAGCTTGCATTTCACGACTTTGTGCATTCAATATCCGCCGCACATAATCGGGTGCTTCGCATTATATTTCGTCTTCAAATGGTCACACTTGGAGGTAAGAATTCTTTTTTTCAATACAATTTTCCTGAAAAAAGATTTGCATCAATGTTTTCAAAATAATATCGTATTTTCATAATCTCCATATTTGTTGCAGATACCATTAAGCACTGAAGGGAGACCATGGTACTCCTACGTTGATGAAAGTATCACGGAGGAGATACTGAAGCAGATGGTGACCGAGTTTTTGGAGATGTATGACAGAAACAATCGGTCTGGTTTGATATGCAGCCTTGCGTTCCATCAACCACCAAAGTCGCTGTCCGAAGCTCCAGACTCGGGATATAAATCGCCAAGTCATCGAGAGGAGTGTGATAGTGAGGCAGCACTGTCACCAACGAAACAGAAGGCATTGAGCATAGTGTATCGACCTCGCAAAAGGAGGAAGCTCAATGTCAGGGATTAGTATCTACTTTTAGTTTCTTTCATTTTAATATAAATTCCTTTTTTTGTGAAGATTTCACGTTTTACTGTTGATTTCAAACTTTTGCTTCTTCATTTCAGATTCAAATTTTGGTGCCAATGTGAGGTCTATAATATGGAAAAGGTAGTAAATTTCTTCAATTGATTGCGATCAATTTTTATTTTTATAATTAAATACTCAATTCATTTTTTCAGGTTAGGCATTCGATATGCCATTTTTTTGGGGTCCAAATGGGGTAGAGTGGGTCATTGCAAAAATCTGCTATCAGCTGGTCGCATTGACTACTTCTACCCGACTACTTCTACCCAATTCCGTCTCTCACCTCCCCGTGGTGGACCCTGGAAACCTGAATAACTTCGCTGGAGATCAGGTGATCATCCCTGATTGAAAGTGAAGTCAGGGCTAACGAGAGCGGAAGTCAACTTACAATCCCTGGCACGTACAGTAAGATCATCTATCCTCGGGAAAGGTTGACTTTCTGGCACTACTATTTTATTCAACTCTTTGAAATCAATAGACAAGCGTGCTCTTTTTCCGTCTTCTTTCCTTGAAAACCATGTTCACAGGTGCTGCGTAAGGACTGCTTGACCCCTCTATTACCCTGCTTTTAACAAATCATTTCACTTGTTTCTCAATTCCTAATTTATCTTGGAAAGAGCATCTATGAGGTTTCTTTGGAATATATCTATTTTCTATCAATTTTACTGTGGCTTCATAGTCGTTCACTGTTCCTATGTTAAACTTTGACTTAGCAAAACTAATCTCATTTTATTTTTATAATTTTCTCCATTCTATTTTTACTTATTTCTCTAAATTCATTTTGCTTATCCATTTTTTCATTTCTTGTTTCCGTGATATAGTCAAATTTTCATTCTAACAAAGCTTGAATTTTCTTATCGAGTTCAATTCTAATAGACATTCACAATCAATTTCACCTTCTTTAAGTATGAAAAACTCAAAATTCTCTTCTAAATTACAATTTCAATGCTTATTATTACAACACCCCCCGTTTTCGCCATTCCAGCCAAATATTCAATAGCAATTCTCACACCTATTATTTGTTTAATATTACTCTTGTCACTCAAAAATTTGCTATTAACCAACGGAACATTGGACCCAGAATCATATAAAACCAATTGCTGAACATCCATTTGCAAATATCTTAACTTTAATGAGTGGGAGAACTATTCGTTTTTTTTGCTTCCTTATAATTTGCTACTACTTGTTGAATATCATTATTATTTGTAACCTTAATATTTTCCTTATTCAATTTTATCGATTTGCCTATCTTTATAACGGCATACATTTTCTGAATGAAATCTATCTTCAAAATCTAACTTATCATAAATACTACATGGTCTTTTTTCCATTCAAAAACTTCTCATTCACATTATCATTTTTCGAATCATTATTCTTACCAAATTGTTTCAATCTTGCCACAATAAATTTTTCCATATTCGGAATAGATTTCCTATTTAACTTCTTTGAATGAAATTTGGTAAGCCAATTACAATAATGTTAATTTGCGTATTTGTAGACATGCTATCATCCACTTCTACCAATAATCTTCTTTTCTTCAACGCTATCCCAACAACGAACCATTATGAAACTTAAAATTATGAGCATACGCTATATCCATCTAGGACTGTGCAGAGAAGGTGTCGATAAATGCATTATTCCATGCCATCCCATTTAACAAAAAAGTTCTGCTTTACAAATACATTATACCAATCTAATGCAGAGTTTTCTCAAACAATCTTAATACTCCAGCCTACTCATTTTGGACAATTCCCACTCTGTCACACTCTTGCACGAATAAATTAATCCAAATATTCGCGTTTATATTTTCTCCGTTGAACTTTTCAATCACTATATCCTTTACCAGAGAACTTGTTTTTCTTTCAAATGTTACCGTTGACTCTCTGTTTACATTTGACTCTGGAACTGTAGTAACCTTTTCCAAATATTCCTCATAGAACACAGCATTGCCTTCTGTATCCAAAATAATATATTCTGAAGTTCGTCAGATAAAGTCAACACAATATTACGAAATTCGTTGCGAGTTTTTGAACTCTCAACGACATTTTCAACAATTGAATTTTTAATGCACTACATCAATGCACTTAAAAATGAAAAAATCCATCAATTTTCGTAAGCATTTTTCTAGAACAAAAGAATTTACAATAGTGAATTGAAATATCGAGTTGTTTTTTTTAATCATTGGTACATGATCGAGATGAATCCACCGATTGAATATGATGGTTCTCAGCATATCAACCTATGAAATTAATTGAAAGTCATTCCAGAAGTTACACAACATGATGAAAATCCATTACGAAACTCTGCAAATGATTCTAAAAAAAGTCCACAATATCCTGCATCATCATTCAGAAATTGACGCACTGCCCACAGAATCCTCGAGTAGATCTACACAATCGATTGATCAATTCGTACGGGGCGCAATGGCCACAACAGCAATCTGCCAAGAGTAGCAATCAGAGCTCCACAATTTTGGTCTTACAATGCATGGATATGATTCACTACTTTGGCAACCCATTTCGCGCTTCAAAGGTGAACGCAACTCTGGCTTTTATAAAAAATTGATTTTTTTCCTTGGCTTAAATAATGTTGTGGAGTCTTAGAATTATTCAACGCTTGATCCAAGTTCCAATCAAAATTTTGAGTACCCGAGAATCTAGTCTGCCGAAAGCAGGTGCGACGTCATCACTCGGGCGGAAATCCGTTTAAAGTGTTCCTCTCATTTCTCTCAACTTATCTGCCGAAATTACTGTAAAATTCAGCGGACCTTCCAACAGAAAGCCCTCAGAGGTCATTGCGAATGTTTTCATAAACAAATGAAAGTATGAGAACCGTCGCTATTCAAAAGCAAAGTGATATTGTAAAAAAAAAAAAAAAAAATACTGAATCTTTCAGTGGATATGCACACAGGAAACAAATGAGTAGCAGGACACGGTTGAATTGCTATGAAGCAGAGCCGCCGAAAATAAAGAGCTTCAGCACATTGCCTCATAAATAACAGCTTCTATCTGAGAAAGTAGTTGACGTTGTTGAATAGTTCGGATATAGATTCATCAATTTTTTTGAAATTTCCACTGCTTTATCAGCTGTTATAGTATACAAAACGTGTCATTCTGGAATGAAATTTACTAAGGCTGCAATACGATATATAAGCTTTGAAGTGATCGTAAAATGTAATAAAAATTGAGCAGATACTCTCATCCCCAGCAGTCGGTTCATTTACCTCGTCGGTTTCATTACCTCGTGTAGTGTATGTAAATCACAAAACTACCTTCAACTATGAATCATTTGAATTATTCACGAAAGAATATTTTATATCCAATATAATTTGACATATATCTGATATATTTGTGCAATAATACTTACTTACTTTGTGTAACTGAAAAATCCAATGGAATTGTTCACAGGTATCTCGACCGGTTATGGTATGTTCAGTAACAACAAAATATCCCAGTCAGCGTGGAATGTTGCAGGAATGTTGCAGCAATGTTCCGAACCTTGCCTAACATTCCGATCGTTGCTGCAACATTCCTGCAACATTCCCGCAACGTTCCTGTAACATTCCTGCAATATTCCCGCAACGTTCCTGTAACATTCCTGCAATGTTCTCGCAACATTCATGCAACACTCGTGCTCCATTGTATAATATTTATGATTGCATGAATATTGCAGCGCTGTTTCTTAATATTAGAATGTTACATTTTCAACATTCCAGTATAGGCAAATCGGATGTGCGTATGTGTCAACGTTTGGCACCATAGCACTTTACTGTGCTGGCACGTCACAATTAAGTTTATACTCTCGAAGCATGTGTACTGTGAAAATTGTGGAATCTTTGTGCCGAATTTCATGCTTGATAATTGAAGAGTAAAGTATACTTTTACTTGAATTTAAAATATTTTAAATATCAATTAATATTCTTGGAATTTCGGGTGTTCATAATTTTGAGGTAATATTCATCTACGTCCGTCGTTTACATGACCTGAAAAATTGAACTGAGAAGTGTTTTCTAACTATACATAATTTTTAGTTATTTGATGTCTGTTCATATATAATCGAAAAACAAAGAAAAAAATAATAATCAGTGAAAGGTATTATTATTAATGAAACAGAATGAAATCCAAAATATAATTTTTCAATCGTCAATATATTCCTGCAACATTCCTGCAATGTTTTCTGCAACTTTCCTGCAATATTTTAAACGTTGCCGAGAGGCGTATATAGGAACGTTGCAGGAATGTTGCTGCAACGTTCAACGTTGCGGATGTAACATCCCTGCAACGTTCCTGCAACATTTCACGCTGGCTGGGTTGGTGCATAAATGTAAAATGTTATTGAAAATAATACATTAATTGGTGAATAACATTGTTTTATTTCATGTACGCAATTAAAATAGCGACATATGATTTTTGTGGTCGCAATAGCAGATTGATTGAATGGTAGGGTGGTTTTTTGCATGTAAGGGTGTGTTCCGAAAGATGTATTATTGCGATTCATTTTTTTGACCATTTTTCAATATCATCAGAGTCAGTGTACGCAATTAAAAGCGGGACAAATGATTTTTGTGATCGCAATAGCAGATTGACTGAATTGTAGGGTGGTTTTTTGCATGTAAGGGTGTGTTCCGAAATCTGTATTAATGCGATTAATTTTTTTTTACCATTCGTGAACATCATTAGAATCAGTACACGCAAATAAAATAACGACAAATGATTTTTATGGTCGCAATAGCAAATTGACTGAATCGTAGGGTGGTTTTTTGCATGTAAGGGTGTGTTCCGAAATGATTATCATTCCGATTAATTTTTTTTACCATTCGTGAACATCATTAGAATCAGTATACACAATTAAAATAACGACAAATGATTTTTATGGTCGCAATAGCAAATTGACTGAATTGTAGGGTGGTTTTTTGCATGGAAGGGTGTGCTCCGAAAGGTGTATCATCGTGACTATTTTTTTTACCATTGGTAATTAGTATCAGTGTGAGTGTACGCAATTAGAATAGCAACAATTGGATTCTAAGAAATTGCTCCAGGAATGTTCCAAACTTCAACCATCTACATTTTCCTGTAATTTGCGCACGTACTAGTACCATACATAAATCATAGGGGGGTACGTACTCTGAAATTGTCTATGAATATGATGAGAAACAGTCATAATTACTAGTATAAGTTGAATTGTCACGTGTTACTTCTCTTGATGGATTGTTTATAATTACACGCAATAATGATCTGAGGTCCCACTATGGCCGGAGACCATCAACAACAATGACATCATTGCAGAACGAATTCTAAAGGTTATCCACAAATTGTTTGGAGACTCTCGATCAACAAATGATTGAATTCATATGACGAAGAGAAGGATTGTCGATATGTTCTTTTGATTGTCATGTGCTCATGCTACTCACGTATTGAGTCCCGTTATAAAAAATTGCAATATGGTAGTTTTCATGAGACTTGGCTTTGTGAAGCCAAGCAACTCAGTTTACCGAATTTCAACTGCATCATCCAGTATAAAAGAAATCATGTTCGAGCTGAAGGAGTCGCTATTCATCATAATAAAAATAATACCGTGAATATCCTCGAATCACGCGTTTGTCCTATTGCTGAACAATCAACATCGAGTACAGCTGTGACAGAAGATGTCGGAGACATTTGCACTTCTGTATGCTGTACAATGAATGGACAGAAAATAGTGTGGGTGTTTATATATGTCCCAATTCACATATTAACGACAAAATCGCATTTTTACATGGCTCATTATTGAGATATACTCATGATGGATTGAAAATTCTTCCTCAACGCGATGATCTAAAACCTCTTATACTAACTGGAGACTTCAATGCTAATTTTGCATTGGGCACATCCATAAAATTAATAGACTTTCTACAACAGCAACTGAATTTAAAACTGATATATAACCATAATATTTCAACAACAAAATCAGGAACATCTATGGAAGCTATATTTTTTCGTTATCTCGACACAATTATCGAGTCAAGAACGTATATATCAAATTTTAGCAACCATAAACTAATGGTATCGACTGTAGCTATTGCACCACTTACATAAAATGTAGAGGCTATTGAAGTACCCATCAGTAAACGTACAGATAACAGGAACAAATCAAGAATAATATTTATATGCAAACTGTATTGTATATCGTTCTTCAAATACTTCATTTCAATCGTTAGAATATTCCTTTATATATTCAGTATAATTGAATTTGATATTAGCTGTTTAAGCGTAAGAAGTTCCACGTCCAATATGCGTACACAGCGCAGATCATTTGTTTTATTTTGTACCCTTATTGTTTTTTTTATAAAATCCAAAAAATATTGGTTTTTTTGCGTTTTTCAAAAAGAGAAAATTGTTTGGGAAATTCTGTACCTGGGAATTGCATTCACTCTTAATTACAATCTTGACTCTAGGCGGTCATCAGTCAATGAAGACAGAACTTATCAGGCGGATTCATAAATTTTACTGCAATGCGGTCAAATTACAATCTCCAACTCAGACTAATTTTTCTTACTTTTGGTTATGTGAATCCTGACCACGCTCAACAGGACTCTTCTCTACTAGCTGCAATGCGATAAACTCGTGCAGTTTTCAGCACCTCAATCTCAATCGCAATTCTCTCAATTCTTCATTTCAAGTTTACATTAACACATCACAATGACTTCGTAATCATCTTCGATATAAATCTGCACAATTAATTCACTTATCCAGTGATCATTTGTTGCAACGTGGACTGAATCAATTGTGCAATGGAATCGATTAAAAAATCTCTTTAGAATAATGGCGCATCAGAAACAATCCATGATAAAGTTCAATAAAATTGAAAATATTGCAACGACTGTTTACTCACAGAGTTAGAGGAAGTCTGAATGTTTTGTTGAATGAAAACAACGAAGCGCGTATCCAAAAAGTAATTCATATTCCACTTAATTTTATTTTCAAATATATTATTCCCAAAAAGTATTTATCTTTGAACGAAATGTTTTTTTTGTTGTTGTGGATTATTTGTTTATTTGTTTACTAAAAGGTACACAGCAGTTTCGATAATCTTTTTGGCGCTAGACTTTGACTGGGAAGAAGAAGACCACACAAAAGCGTTGAAGCTTCCATTGCTATTTTGCATGTATCCACCAAGGCATCGTTTAAGGAATTCTGATTTTGTCAAGTCTTCGCACACTAACTACACTGATTCAAATACTTCATCGGGAATTGGTTTTATATGCTTATATTCATGAAGCTTATTGCCAGCCTTAGCTTTCTACCAATCGCACCAAGAACCTTTGCCAGGTTGACAGTGTTCATGCGTTGGGAACTAATCTGTCGAATGTGTGCCACAAATTTGCCCGAATAGCGTCACGCAATTTTGCAATTGAATCATGGTTTCAACGATTTGCTACACCATGATGAATAGTTAATTTGTCTATTAACTTATCCGTTAGTTTCCTCTTCATTCCTAGACCCTTTGTAACTATTTTGAATTCTCTTATCGAAGACGCGTTCCTATTCGTTTCTGCAGATGGTCGATACATTTGTTATTCTTTTTCAAAAACTTGTTTATTTTCTAATACTAGTTTTTCTTCAAAATTAATAAAAGTTTCCAAATCTTCATCACCAATTCAATTTGAATAATTAATTCCATAAAATCTTTCAGACCTTTCGACGATAGCTTGCACGCCATCCACTTCCATTTTCCCAGCAGAGCCCATATGGTTAGCCTGACACTATCATCTGAAAAATAAAGACTCTTTTTTTCAAGAGTCTTTTTTTTTTCTTCATTGGCAGCTTTTTTCATAATAACGATACATCAATTTCTCGCTGTTCCTCAAATCATCTCGCAAATATTATCATAATAAAAATGAAATACAAGCCTATGGGCAGCTCCATAATTGAACAGAATTTTCTAATGACATTTTGACCTATTCCTAATAATCTTATTGGCAATACTATTCTCCGAATTATATCTTAGCATGATCAATGAACCGACTACTAGGGATGAGAGTATCTGCTCAATTTTTATTACATTTTACGATCACTTCAAAGCTTATATATCGTATTGCAGCCTTAGTAAATTTCATTCCAGAATGACACGTTTTGTATACTATAACAGCTGATAAAGCAGTGGAAATTTCAAAAAAATTGATGAATCTATATCCGAACTATTCAACAACGTCAACTACTTTCTCAGATAGAAGCTGTTATTTATGAGGCAATGTGCTGAAGCTCTTTATTTTCGGCGGCTCTGCTTCATAGCAATTCAACCGTGTCCTGCTACTCATTTGTTTCCTGTGTGCATATCCACTGAAAGATTCAGTATTTTTTTTTTTTTTTTTTACAATATCACTTTGCTTTTGAATAGCGACGGTTCTCATACTTTCATTTGTTTATGAAAACATTCGCAATGACCTCTGAGGGCTTTCTGTTGGAAGGTCCGCTGAATTTTACAGTAATTTCGGCAGATAAGTTGAGAGAAATGAGAGGAACACTTTAACGGATTTCCGCCCGAGTGATGACGTCGCACCTGCTTTCGGCAGACTAGATTCTCGGGTACTCAAAATTTTGATTGGAACTTGGGATCAAGCGTTGAATAATTCTAAGACTCCACAACATTATTTAAGCCAAGGAAAAAAATCAATTTTTTATAAAAGCCAGAGTTGCGTTCACCTTTGAAGCGCGAAATGGGTTGCCAAAGTAGTGAATCATATCCATGCATTGTAAGACCAAAATTGTGGAGCTCTGATTGCTACTCTGGCAGATGCTGTTGTGGCCATTGCGCCCCGTACGAATTGATCAATCGATTGTGTAGATCTACTCGAGGATTCTGTGGGCAGTGCGTCAATTTCTGAATGATGATGCAGGATATTGTGGACTTTTTTTAGAATCATTTGCAGAGTTTCGTAATGGATTTTCATCATGTTGTGTAACTTCTGGAATGACTTTCAATTAATTTCATAGGTTGATATGCTGAGAACCATCATATTCAATCGGTGGATTCATCTCGATCATGTACCAATGATTAAAAAAACAACTCGATATTTCAATTCACTATTGTAAATTCTTTTGTTCTAGAAAAATGCTTACGAAAATTGATGGATTTTTTCATTTTTAAGTGCATTGATGTAGTGCATTAAAAATTCAATTGTTGAAAATGTCGTTGAGAGTTCAAAAACTCGCAACGAATTTCGTAATATTGTGTTGACTTTATCTGACGAACTTCAGAATATTTATTTTGGATACAGAAGGCAATGCTGTGTTCTATGAGGAATATTTGGAAAAGGTTACTACAGTTCCAGAGTCAAATGTAAACAGAGAGTCAACGGTAACATTTGAAAGAAAAACAAGTTCTCTGGTAAAGGATATAGTGATTGAAAAGTTCAACGGAGAAAATATAAACGCGAATATTTGGATTAATTTATTCGTGCAAGAGTGTGACAGAGTGGGAATTGTCCAAAATGAGTAGGCTGGAGTATTAAGATTGTTTTGAGAAAACTCTGCATTAGATTGGTATAATGTATTTGTAAAGCAGAACTTTTTGTTAAATTGGGAGGCATGGAATAATGCATTTATCGACACCTTCTCTGCACAGTCCTAGATGGATATAGCGTATGCTCATAATTTTAAGTTTCATAATGGTTCGTTGTTGGGATATGCGTTGAAGAAAAGAAGATTATTGTTAGAAGTGGATGATAGCATGTCTACAAATACGCAAATTAACATTATTGTAATTGGCTTACCAAATTTCATTCAAAAGAAGTTAAATAGGAAATCTATTCCGAATATGGAAAATTTATTGTGCAAGATTGAAACAATTTGGTAAGAATAATGATTCGAAAAATGATAATGTGAATGAGAAGTTTTTGAATGGAAAAAGACCATGTAGTATTTATGATAAGTTAGATTTTGAAGATAGATTTCATTCAGAAAATGTATGCCGTTATAAAGATAGGCAAATCGAAAAATTGAATAAGGAAAATATTAAGGTTACAAATAATAATGATATTCAACAAGTAGTAGCAAATTATAAGGAAGCAAAAAAAACGAATAGTTCTCCCACTCATTAAAGTTAAGATATTTGCAAATGGATGTTCAGCAATTGGTTTATATGATTCTGGGTCCAATGTTCCGTTGGTTAATAGCAAATTTTTGAGTGACAAGAGTAATATTAAACAAATAATAGGTGTGAGAATTGCTATTGAATATTTGGCTGGAATGGCGAAAACGGGGGGTGTTGTAATAATAAGCATTGAAATTTGTAATTTAGAAGAGAATTTTGAGTTTTTCATACTTAAAGAAGGTGAAATTGATTGTGAATGTCTATTAGAATTGAACTCGATAAGAAAATTCAAGCTTTGTTAGAATGAAAATTTGACTATATCACGGAAACAAGAAATGAAAAAAATGGATAAGCAAAATGAATTTAGAGAAATAAGTAAAAATAGAATGGAGAAAATTATAAAAATAAAATGAGATTAGTTTTGCTAAGTCAAAGTTTAACATAGGAACAGTGAACGACTATGAAGCCACAGTAAAATTGATAGAAAATAGATATATTCCAAAGAAACCTCATAGATGCTCTTTCCAAGATAAATTAGGAATTGAGAAACAAGTGAATGATTTGTTAAAAGCAGGGTTAATAGAGGGGTCAAGCAGTCCTTACGCAGCACCTGTGAACATGGTTTTCAAGAAAGAAGACGGAAAAAGAGCACGCTTGTCTATTGATTTCAAAGAGTTGAATAAAATAGTAGTGCCAGAAAGTCAACCTTTCCCGAGGATAGATGATCTTACTGTACGTGCCAGGGATTGTAAGTTGACTTCCGCTCTCGTTAGCCCTGACTTCACTTTCAATCAGGGATGATCACCTGATCTCCAGCGAAGTTATTCAGGTTTCCAGGGTCCACCACGGGGAGGTGAGAGACGGAATTGGGTAGAAGTAGTCAATGCGACCAGCTGATAGCAGATTTTTGCAATGACCCACTCTACCCCATTTGGACCCCAAAAAAATGGCATATCGAATGCCTAACCTGAAAAAATGAATTGAGTATTTAATTATAAAAATAAAAATTGATCGCAATCAATTGAAGAAATTTACTACCTTTTCCATATTATAGACCTCACATTGGCACCAAAATTTGAATCTGAAATGAAGAAGCAAAAGTTTGAAATCAACAGTAAAACGTGAAATCTTCACAAAAAAAGGAATTTATATTAAAATGAAAGAAACTAAAAGTAGATACTAATCCCTGACATTGAGCTTCCTCCTTTTGCGAGGTCGATACACTATGCTCAATGCCTTCTGTTTCGTTGGTGACAGTGCTGCCTCACTATCACACTCCTCTCGATGACTTGGCGATTTATATCCCGAGTCTGGAGCTTCGGACAGCGACTTTGGTGGTTGATGGAACGCAAGGCTGCATATCAAACCAGACCGATTGTTTCTGTCATACATCTCCAAAAACTCGGTCACCATCTGCTTCAGTATCTCCTCCGTGATACTTTCATCAACGTAGGAGTACCATGGTCTCCCTTCAGTGCTTAATGGTATCTGCAACAAATATGGAGATTATGAAAATACGATATTATTTTGAAAACATTGATGCAAATCTTTTTTCAGGAAAATTGTATTGAAAAAAAGAATTCTTACCTCCAAGTGTGACCATTTGAAGACGAAATATAATGCGAAGCACCCGATTATGTGCGGCGGATATTGAATGCACAAAGTCGTGAAATGCAAGCTGTAACAAGAATTGAGACAAAATTAGATTGCTTCATACAGATGTCCATATTGATTGCAACAAATTATTATCACCTCAGATTATTTCTGAGGAATATTTTTTGATACATACCTGTTCGTGGCGATGACTTGTGCCCACCTAAAAGTCAACGAACTGACTTTCAGCATTTCGCAACACTTCATCATGGATTCGTCTGGCTGGCCGACTGTAAGTTCGAATCCAAGGGTCTTCAGCATGATGTTTTCATTCGCCAGCAGATCATATTCCAGTTTACGATAAATCTGAAACAAAAAAATCGGATACATTGATTAATGAAACATATTGAATTATTAATATCGTTTCGAAATAAAAATCGGAACTTAATATGATTATCCCTTAAAAATTACTTGAAATTAACAAATACAAAAATTATTCTGGAGTACTTACTTCCGAATTCTTGATGGAGGACTCTTCAGTATCTCGTAGAAGGTCAGGAAATGCCTCACGAATCAGACATTCCAAAGGCATTTGTTCGTCGTGAACTTTCATCGCCAAAAATAATGCCGTCGGCGCTATTCCATGGCGATGAAAGTCCACAAATGAGTGCCACATGTAGAACCTGTGCATGAATACGATTGCCGTATTAATGCACTTTTGTGGCACGCCAATTCTCTGGAATCGCTGAATGCACGTGGCAGCGTCCTGACGATAACGAGTTTCGGTGGCTTCGTCGATACCCATCTTACGCGACGGTGAATCGGCAATCTGGGCAGTCGAAAAATACCATCTTCCAAAACTCGCCATATTCTACGAACAACTTCACAAAATTTTTCAATCTGAAAGAAAAAACCAAACACTGCACTGTACACACACGCGTCAAATTATGCACTTGCCGTAAAATACGTGTGAAGCAATTGAAAATCGCTAAAGAATATTTTAAGAATTCACACAAAATTAACGTTGAATACACGATGAATTTAATGCGAATGAGAGCTTCAAACACGACCGATCACTGTGGAGGTTATGATGAAAGTAATGTTGAAAATTTGTTTCCCATGCGAGTATCGTTACAGTAATTTGGAGGAGGGATAAGCTAGCCAATCAACAACTGAAGCAAAACGACCTAACTCACCATTCGGCCTAGGCCAGTACCGGGGATTGCTAATATTCATTCGAAATTTTTGCCCTTCCAAAATAATCGAATAATGAAAGTGTATATTTCATATACTGTTATTATCACCTGCTTGTATGTTACCTATCTATACTCGAGAATTAAGAACGATTAGTATTATTCATTTCGATTTTTCATAATTATTTCTCAGCTTAGATGGAGCCTACAATGCCCCCCACTCCTTGCATGACGCATGCGCGTTATGACCACACGCATGCACATAACTTGTATCACGCAAAAAAATTTTTTTGAATAACAACTTCTATACGCGCGCTGGGAGTGAAAACTATCGTCGTGACACGCGAGCTAGCGTCACGAAAATGTGAAACGTTTGAGATCTGCAGCTATTCGCTATGATAATGGTATAGGGACGGTATTCCAAAACGTATTGCAGCGCCTGCGGTGAGAGAATCGAGAAATAAAGTGACAAAATTTTCATGTATATTAGCATTGTTCACGTAATTATCACCTTGAATCCTTCATATTTTTCACATTAATCAAAAGAAAAATTTGTTGAAGTGAGAAGTGCAGTTTGCTGTGTTTTTTCCTGCAAAAATAATTCTTCGAATAGTGACGTTAAATTTGATAAATTCCCTGTATCAAAATACAAAACGGAGCAAAGAGCTAGATGAATATCAGCTGTTCAAAAGATAAAGTGGGTAAATATAAATCTTGCTACCTTAATGAATTTCACAGCATTCGTCAGCATTAATTAGTGGTATTTCAAGCTTTTATAAGCTATTTTTGTATTGAAATCCAGTTTATCGAAATTTTTCAGTGACTCAGGAGATATTTCTTGGTATCCAAAAACGACAAGCCTGATAGGTAGTATTCATTTTGTAAGTAATGAAAAAAGTGAAGAAGTAATGAGCCCAAGTTATCTTCTAATGAAGTTTTCGGGCACAAGCGATAATAAAAATATAAGTGCGATTTGTGCAATAAACAGACATGAACGCTTCATGAGAAAAAAGTTTCATAGTATCAATAAACAAAAATTTAATTGCAATCATACCGTTGAAATTGCAGCCTCAAATGATTACTCTGACAATATTATTAATGATATGGGAAGAATGGAAAATTCAAAGAATGTAAATCATCAAAAGGTAGATCAAGCATGTCAAATCAACATTACCTTTCATGACAGTATCTCTAAACCAACAAAATCATTTACTTGCAATGTATACTCATGTAAAGAAGAAAGCTCTGACGTGGAAGTATAAAGATAGATAGATAGATATTCATTTTTATGCCCTAGCGAGGCTATGGGGCAAAATATACAATATTACATTAAATAAATGCATATGTTACAGTAGATTAAATACAATATGTGAATACAATATAGAGATAACATGTGGATTGAAGAAAAAATAAAACATAAATTGATTTAAATAACAATTAGAGAAATATAAAGCAAAAGAAAAGAAATTGAGTTACGCGCTTGATAGTTGACACTGAGGATTGCAGCAGGTGTCACTACTCTGGAAACTCTTCACGCATTAAATAATCATACAATTTCTTTTTAAATAATGGCAATGATGTTGATTCGACTATATCTTGTGGTAGTGAATGCCATAGTTTAATACTAGATACGTGAAATGAATTCGCATATGTCGCAGTACGTAGTTGAGGGACATGAAACACCTCTTTCTTATCTAGCCTCGATGATGATCTTACATTATTCTTAAATTCAAATTAAAATCTCCTTTAGGTAAACTGGTGAACTTCCATTAAGAATATCATATATCGTGATGCCCATAAAGTAACGTCGTCTGTTTCTCACACTAAGCCAATTTAATTTGCGGCGGTACACAGTAATTCTCTCATCACGCTGTAGAATGTAAATGTATCTGATTGTACAGTTTATTAATCGTTGTAATTTAGCGTTTAAGTGAGAAGTTGAATCATTATATACCACACAGCAATAATCAATTATTGGGAAAATAAGTGTCTGGACCAGCTTGATTCTCAAGTTTACAGAAAAAGAATTTCTATGATATTTCAATTTGTGTAGAGTTGCGTGTACTCTGCTAGAAATATTGCTGATATGTTTGTTCCAAGACAGGTTAGACTGCATGATTACACCTAAGTTACGAGCGTGGCTAACATAAGGTATAGTTGACTCATTTATAGATATAGTAGGCAATTCTTCATAACTTATCGCATTAACATAAGTTGCACTTCCAAGTATCATTATTTTAGACTTGTTTAAGTTTAGTTTCAATCCATTATTATTTGAATAGTCGACAATCACATTAATATCATGTGAGACTTGCTCAAGAGCTATGTTAAGATCTGAAGGAGTGCAATCTAAGTAAATTTGTGTGTCGTCAGCGAACACGATGTGCTTTGTGAACATAAGATTAGATGCAATGTCATTTATGAATAATGAGAAAATCAGTGGTCCAAGTACTGATCCTTGTGGGACTCCAGCATTCATTGAAACCCATTCTGACTCAAAGAACTCAGTGTGTAATTGGAGATGTACTTCATACTGAGTTAGATAAGCAAACATCCATTTGAGAGTAGATTCGGAGAAACCAATACGGGCTAATTTCAATAACAGTTTTGCATGAGGAACCATATCAAACGCCTTGCTAAAGTCAAAAAGAACTAAGACTGTAAGTCGCTTATTATCCACTGATCTTCTGACATCATGACACAGTTTCAACATAGCAGTTTGAGTGCTGAAACCCTTTCTATATCCCGATTGGAATGGATCTATTACATTATTTTCGTTTAGATATGACACAATCTGTTTATGAATTAACCTTTCGAATAGCTTTGATATTTCGCTTAGGTTAGCAATGGGTCTAGTATCTGAAGGTGATCTCGGCATGTTGATTTTAGACAGTGGACGTATAAAAGCTCGTTTCCAACACATTGGATACCATGAATGTGTAATGCAGTAATTGAAAATAGAAGCAAAGACATGGGACAATGTTGGAGCCAACAGTCTTATAGTTGACGGTGACACTTGATCTGGTCTAGCAGAATGCGAATCTGAAACCGTCGACAGAATAAGTTGATGAATCTCGATAGCATCAGTGGTAGAAAATTGAAAACTGGAAGCATTCAGTTGAGCAACATTGATGGCTAGGTTTGAATCAGTTAAAGTACAAGGACAGATACTAGAAGTTACTGAAGAATAGTAATCAATAAGGTGATTTGGAGAGAAGAAGTTTAGTGGTGTAGTAGTAACAGCCCTCGTCAAACCCATCGACCCCATTATTCGCCACATAGACGAAGGTTCAGTTATATATTGAAGTCTATTATAGTAATATTCTTGTTTAGCATATTTTAACGCTGATGAAAGTTCATTGCGATACTGCCTATAGATTTGATAACATAGCAAAGAGCCAGACCTTTTAGCACTTTTATAAAGTTGATTTCGGTGATTAATTTTATCTTTAATGACTTGTGTTAACCACGGCGTTCTTACTCGTTTGGTAGAAATGACCTTGATTGGTGCAACTTGATCCAATGCAGTGCCAATAGTGTCATAAACAGAATCCAGCACAAAGTCAAGGTCATGACTATCATGAGATGTAGTAGATGAGGAGTCGGTAAGTGACAATAATTTAGAACGCACCAAGTCGTTAAATAGAGTATCGTTGATATTAGCATAGTTCCTGCGTTTGATTACGCGATCACAGCGAGAAGGCAATGCATAGCGATACTCCAATTGAAGTGAATCATGACCTGCGATAAATGGTGCAGACGATTTTTTAAAGTCAACTACTTTCGAAGGGTCGTCTACAATGAAAAGATCTAGAAGAGTGTCAGATCTTGCATTGTGATGAGTTGGTTCCGTACCTAAAATATTCAGCGAAAGAGAATGAACCATGTCACGTAAATAATTCGATTCAAAATTTGTAGTAAGCAAATCACAATTTAAATCACCAACAATGATAACATTCTTAGAGTTACAATACAGATTACTAAATTCATTTATGAATGTATTAAATAGCAAGCCTTTTGGTCTTCTGTAGATTATAGCAAACAAAATATTATTTTGAGATGTATTAGTAATGTTTATGATCAAAAATTCTGGTTCATTGATAATATCGTTTGATGAAGTACATAAGACAGTAGCTTTAAGAGACTCATGAATATAACAAGCTACTCCACCTCCTCTGCTGTGAATACGATCATTTCTCAATAGAAAATATCCGTTTAATTTGACTAGTGCATCTGTAATTTTGGAATTAAGCCATGTCTCAGTTATTGCAATAATGTGGAAGTTATGGAGCAAGACATAAGCCTGAATATAATCAATATGACACAGTAAAGAATTTGCATTGAAGTAACAGACTGTGAAGTTTGCAGAGACAGATGAGTTGAGAGATTGATGTGCAGTTTTGCTGATTGTTGTAGCTCTTAGTCAATTTTCAGATGATAAAAGTTCAAGGTCGGTCTCGGTAGATATGAAGACTTTCTCGCAGCCATCATCTTTGCGAGCACAAATTTGACCATCTGTGACCCAGACATATTTCCATTTGTTATTATTAAATTGATATTCATGAAGGTGATGTTGTTATTCCAAGTCAGAAGATGATTGAAAATAAAAAATATGGTACTCCTCACAAAGAATTCATGCATCAGTTGGACCTAATTCGAAGTTTAGTCAATGTAAAAGTGATATTAAAAATCATTTTGGTGGTTACGCATCAATAAAAAATGATGAACAATTATTTTTTACTTTATAAATGAGTTTTATACTCCCAAGTTGAAATCTCATTCAAATCCAAGGCTTACAAATAATTTTATTAATAACAAGTTGCTTTTAGCACTTAATTCTATGCTGTGTATGTGTAGAAATATTCCACTTCAGTGCGCCATTGGTGCAGCGCAACGTGCGCACCCGATTTCAATCTTGATCCTAGGCGGTCAACGATAATTGAGGGCAACACTGATCGAGCGCCTTCATAGATTTAACTGCAACGCGGTATACAATAATCTCGAACTAAGACTATTGTTCCTTTTTTGGACGGTGGGAACCCTGATCATTCTCAACACGGGCGATATAATTTCTACTGCTTGCAATGTGACCACCGCGCAATACACGCGTGCAGTTATAAGTGTAGATATAAAGACTCAAGCTCGTACATAATTAAATTATACAACGTGTCATCATATTCATCACAATTAATTCATAACTAATAATGAACTCAATCTACTCCATTAATATAATTGTGTATAGGCCAAATTTACAACGTAAATTGGTTGAAAATACATCTCAAACACACCACGTGCAACTTGTGTGGCATTAATACAATCCCACAAGTAAATTATTCATACATCTCTGCAATCATGTTCAAGATCAATCTCATCAAAAGAATATCTGTGATAATTTAAGTGTTTTTAATAAACTCGACATCAAATACATTCACTGTGTTCTAATTCAATTAATTTAAACCACCGTTAACAGCTATCCGGGATCTCAACATTCAACGAACAAAAAAACTCAAACATACAACTATGAATTATTCGAATTATTTACGAAAGAGTATTTAATATCCAATATAATTTGACATATATCTGATTCATTTGTGCAATAATACTTACTTACTTCGTGTAACTAAAAAATCCAACGGAATTGTTCACAGGTATTTCGACCGGTTATGGTATGTTCAGTAATAACAAAATATATTGCATAGATGTGGAATGTTATTG
Organism: Microctonus brassicae; assembly: GCA_918226075.1. NCBI lineage: Eukaryota > Metazoa > Arthropoda > Insecta > Hymenoptera > Braconidae > Microctonus > Microctonus brassicae. The sequence continues at coordinate 5,021,255 of OW445489.1, forward strand.
AATATAATATATTGATTGGTGAATAACATTGTTTGAATTCGTGTACGCAATTAAAATAACGACAAATGATTTTGGTGGTCGCAATAGCAGATTGACTGAATTGTACGGTGGTTTTTCGCATGAAAGGGTGTGTTTCGGAAGGTGTATCATCGTGACTATTTTTTTTACTATTGGTAATTAGTATAAGTGTCAACTTACGCAATCAGAATAGCGGCAATTGATTTATACAAAATCGCTCCAGGAACGTTGCAAACTTCAATTAGCTGAAAATGTGTTTGTTTCGCATCCATTGTTTTATTTGTTTATAAGTATAAAATAATGCTATAACGCTATCTCAGCCCTTAGGCTGTGGTTGACGGCATATTGTAGAAATTTTACTATATTTGATATGTACATATGGACTATGCCCTGTTAAAGGTGAATAGTATACAGACTATATAGAATATAGTACATGAATGGACTATATTCTATATATTCCGTGAATAGACTATATTCTTTATAGTCTATTGATAGACTGTATATAGGTGACAAGTGGTAGACAACAGAGTGGGGAGACTACGAAACATCGCACTAAGCGGAGACCTAAGCATCTGGGCTTCTATTGGCGATGAGCTTCAACGCTATAGGCACCTAGCTGTAAAGAATGTGAAATAGCCGGTGACCATATTAGTATTGGCCGTATATAGAAAAATATTGGAAATTAATTGGAAATAAATTATCAATCATGAAATAATAATAACTGTTTCTCAAAAATAGAATTCAATTGTTTTAGAAACATTTGAGTCAACGTATACAGTAAGTAAACTCAATCTTAATTGCTATAAACAGCTTTTATTCATGCGTATTTGAGGTTATAAAATAAAAAACATATTCAAATGGTGAGATTTTTTTACAGATTTAGATGTGAATTTTCGAATTATGGAAGTAGTTTTAGAAACGGGATTTGAGAATGTATTGCATAGTATTGTATTTTAACCAAAAACAGTTTAAAAAGGAAAACTTTCAAACGAAGCTAATAATGTTATAAACGTTGAAGAATTTAGAATTAATGATACAAGTTGCAGAATTGAAGCTCGAATTATAAGGCAAACATCAGTAAAGTCTACGTCATATACAACAAAGTTGATAATAAGTAATGAATAAACATGATTTGAGTAATATTGACAAATAAATTGAATTGCTTTCATGAAAATTTTGAATAGATTCCTCTCGAAATGTTACTAATGTCTCTTGTACGTGTGTTTATAACAAGAGTGACGAATGTCAATACATAGCAGCTGTGATATATCATATTAATGATGAACAAAGCTTCTCAAAAACTAATTTTGAGCAACAGTGAGGTGCTCCCTCGGTCACTCACATGGCCAAAGAGATGTACTCTGAAAAGATATATGTTTTTGAGATGTACTATCCCTACCAAAAAACCAAACATTGAACCAATTAATACAACCATAAACGGATTAAAGGAGCCCTCACCTTATCAAACAATGCTTTTGGAAGCTGCTAAAGGGAACACTTACTTCTCTTCAAAAGCTCAAATCGCTTCAGTACAAATATATCAAATGATTGAAAATGAAAAAATAGATTGTGAATCATTTATGGAAACTTTTTTCCATTTTAAAGAAGATTATGATGTATATTGTAGTGATAGTGTAGGTAGTAATTGTGAAGAATATTATGAGGATAATATGATTCCAACAAAATGTGATATTTCAAAATTGTCAAGTCATACTTTGAAACGAAGTAAATGTGACAAGTGGTACCAAATTGAGAGTCGTAGATTATCTAGCAGTAAAAATATACATGCTATTAATAGTAGAGAAAGGAAAACGAAAGAGTCATTACTTAATGATATCTTATACCAAATAACAAATTGAATTTAATTCAACGAAATATGATTTAAAAAATGATTATTTGAACAAGTAATTGCTACATTGTAATTAATTGTTCACTGTCTAACTCACTACACGGCCGCCGTGGGCGCTGCTCAACTTACCTATTATCCCTCCCCCCCCAACGACAAGCTCATCACACATAGCTGTAGGTCACAAACGTTACACATTTTCGTGACGCTAGCTCGCGTGTCACGACGATAGTTTTCACTCCCAGCGCGCGTATAGAAGTTGTTTTTCAAAAAAATTTTTTTGCGTGATACAAGTTATGTGCATGCGTGTGGTCATAACGCGCATGCGTCATGCAAGGAGTGGGGGGCATTGTAGGCTCCATCTAAGCTGAGAAATAATTATGAAAAATCGAAATGAATAATACTAATCGTTCTTAATTCTCGAGTATGAATAGGTAACATACAAGCAGGTAATAATAACAGTATATGAAATATACACTTTCATTATTCGATTATTTTGGAAGGGCAAAAATTTCGAATGAATATTAGCAATCCCCGGTACTGGCCTAGGCCGAATGGTGAGTTAGGTCGTTTTGCTTCAGTTGTTGATTGGCTAGCTTATCCCTCCTCCAAATTACTGTAACGATACTCGCATGGGAAACAAATTTTCAACATTACTTTCATCATAACCTCCACAGCGATCGGTCGTGTTTGAAGCTCTCATTCGCATTAAATTCATCGTGTATTCAACGTTAATTTTGTGTGAATTCTTAAAATATTCTTTAGCGATTTTCAATTGCTTCACACGTATTTTACGGCAAGTGCATAATTTGACGCGTGTGTGTACAGTGCAGTGTTTGGTTTTTTCTTTCAGATTGAAAAATTTTGTGAAGTTGTTCGTAGAATATGGCGAGTTTTGGAAGATGGTATTTTTCGACTGCCCAGATTGCCGATTCACCGTCGCGTAAGATGGGTATCGACGAAGCCACCGAAACTCGTTATCGTCAGGACGCTGCCACGTGCATTCAGCGATTCCAGAGAATTGGCGTGCCACAAAAGTGCATTAATACGGCAATCGTATTCATGCACAGGTTCTACATGTGGCACTCATTTGTGGACTTTCATCGCCATGGAATAGCGCCGACGGCATTATTTTTGGCGATGAAAGTTCACGACGAACAAATGCCTTTGGAATGTCTGATTCGTGAGGCATTTCCTGACCTTCTACGAGATACTGAAGAGTCCTCCATCAAGAATTCGGAAGTAAGTACTCCAGAATAATTTTTGTATTTGTTAATTTCAAGTAATTTTTAAGGGATAATCATATTAAGTTCCGATTTTTATTTCGAAACGATATTAATAATTCAATATGTTTCATTAATCAATGTATCCGATTTTTTTGTTTCAGATTTATCGTAAACTGGAATATGATCTGCTGGCGAATGAAAACATCATGCTGAAGACCCTTGGATTCGAACTTACAGTCGGCCAGCCAGACGAATCCATGATGAAGTGTTGCGAAATGCTGAAAGTCAGTTCGTTGACTTTTAGGTGGGCACAAGTCATCGCCACGAACAGGTATGTATCAAAAAATATTCCTCAGAAATAATCTGAGGTGATAATAATTTGTTGCAATCAATATGGACATCTGTATGAAGCAATCTAATTTTGTCTCAATTCTTGTTACAGCTTGCATTTCACGACTTTGTGCATTCAATATCCGCCGCACATAATCGGGTGCTTCGCATTATATTTCGTCTTCAAATGGTCACACTTGGAGGTAAGAATTCTTTTTTTCAATACAATTTTCCTGAAAAAAGATTTGCATCAATGTTTTCAAAATAATATCGTATTTTCATAATCTCCATATTTGTTGCAGATACCATTAAGCACTGAAGGGAGACCATGGTACTCCTACGTTGATGAAAGTATCACGGAGGAGATACTGAAGCAGATGGTGACCGAGTTTTTGGAGATGTATGACAGAAACAATCGGTCTGGTTTGATATGCAGCCTTGCGTTCCATCAACCACCAAAGTCGCTGTCCGAAGCTCCAGACTCGGGATATAAATCGCCAAGTCATCGAGAGGAGTGTGATAGTGAGGCAGCACTGTCACCAACGAAACAGAAGGCATTGAGCATAGTGTATCGACCTCGCAAAAGGAGGAAGCTCAATGTCAGGGATTAGTATCTACTTTTAGTTTCTTTCATTTTAATATAAATTCCTTTTTTTGTGAAGATTTCACGTTTTACTGTTGATTTCAAACTTTTGCTTCTTCATTTCAGATTCAAATTTTGGTGCCAATGTGAGGTCTATAATATGGAAAAGGTAGTAAATTTCTTCAATTGATTGCGATCAATTTTTATTTTTATAATTAAATACTCAATTCATTTTTTCAGGTTAGGCATTCGATATGCCATTTTTTTGGGGTCCAAATGGGGTAGAGTGGGTCATTGCAAAAATCTGCTATCAGCTGGTCGCATTGACTACTTCTACCCAATTCCGTCTCTCACCTCCCCGTGGTGGACCCTGGAAACCTGAATAACTTCGCTGGAGATCAGGTGATCATCCCTGATTGAAAGTGAAGTCAGGGCTAACGAGAGCGGAAGTCAACTTACAATCCCTGGCACGTACAGTAAGATCATCTAATCTTGGGAAAGGTTGACTTTCTGGCACTACTATTTTATTCAACTCTTTGAAATCAATAGACAAGCGTGCTCTTTTTCCGTCTTCTTTCTTGAAAACCATGTTCACAGGTGCTGCGTAAGGACTGCTTGACCCCTCTATTAACCCTGCTTTTAACAAATCATTCACTTGTTTCTCAATTCCTAATTTATCTTGGAAAGAGCATCTATGAGGTTTCTTTGGAATATATCTATTTTCTATCAATTTTACTGTGGCTTCATAGTCGTTCACTGTTCCTATGTTAAACTTTGACTTAGCAAAACTAATCTCATTTTATTTTTATAATTTTCTCCATTCTATTTTTACTTATTTCTCTAAATTCATTTTGCTTATCCATTTTTTTCATTTCTTGTTTCCGTGATATAGTCAAATTTTCATTCTAACAAAGCTTGAATTTTCTTATCGAGTTCAATTCTAATAGACATTCACAATCAATTTCACCTTCTTTAAGTATGAAAAACTGAAAATTCTCTTCTAAATTACAAATTTCAATGCTTATTATTACAACACCCTCCGTTTTCGCCATTCCAGCCAAATATTCAATAGCAATTCTCACACCTATTATTTGTTTAATATTACTCTTGTCACTCAAAAATTTGCTATTAACCAAAGGAACATTGGACCCAGAATCATATAAACCAATTGCTGAACATCCATTTGCAAATATCTTAACTTTAATGAGTGGGAGAACTATTCGTTTTTTTTGCTTCCTTATAATTTGCTACTACTTGTTGAATATCATTATTATTTGTAACCTTAATATTTTCCTTATTCAATTTTTCGATTTGCCTATCTTTATAACGGCATACATTTTTTGAATGAAATCTATCTTCAAAATCTAACTTATCATAAATACTACATGGTCTTTTTCCATTCAAAAACTTCTCATTCACATTATCATTTTTCGAATCATTATTCTTACCAAATTGTTTCAATCTTGCACAATAAATTTTCCATATTTGGAATAGATTTCCTATTTAACTTCTTTTGAATGAAATTTGGTAAGCCAATTACAATAATGTTAATTTGCGTATTTGTAGACATGCTATCATCCACTTCTAACAATGATCTTTTCTTCAACGCATATCCCAACAACGAACCATTATGAAACTTAAAATTATGAGCATACGCTATATTCATCTAGGACTTCGCAGAGAAGATTCTTCGAAAAGAACATAAATGCATTCCATGCCTCCCAATTTAACAAAAAGTCCTGCTTTACAAATACATCATACTAATCTAATGCAGACTTTTCTAAAAACAACCTCAATACTCTAGCATACTTATTTTGAACAATTCCCACTCTGTCACACTCCTGCACGAATAAATTAATCCAAACATTTGCATTCATATTTTCTCCGTTGAACTTCTCAATCACTATACCCTTCATCGAGAGACACGGTAGTGTCTCGCGCCAAGTTCACTGCGGAGTGAGACTCACGTACCGTGTATCTTTACGCGAAAGTCCGAGTTTCGAGAGACCACTATGATGAGATCTCATATATGCACTAAATTTAGCGGAAAAATAATAGGCGCAATTAAAAGCTCGTGTCAAAATTATATAATGAAACTAATTTTCTTTCTCTCCTACATGCCGTATAATGGAAAATATATTGAGTTAAAGTTAAAAAAAGTTAAAAACTCATGATTTTCATGATGGAAAAAATTCAGTCCTGTTCGTCGTCGTCGTTGGGCATCTTTATTCAATGTGTGTATGATACTATAAACTTCTCTCTCTTCAATCTGTACTGTAGTATCTTTCTCTCACTTCTCAAACTTCCTATCGTTTTGGCTTTTATTATTGCAAGTTTGCAACTGCCTTCTTCTAACACACGTTGTATATATAAGATTGTCCTTTTCTTTCATGACAGGATTTTATCTTTTCTCTACTCTGGCGGCTGACTTCAACACTAGCCAGAATATACATCAAGAAACATATTATAATAATTATATAATGATGATTATTTTTATACTCTAGCGGTCAATTTCAATACTAATTTGAAAGTTTATAAGGATGATAAGTTACCGACGAAGCACAGATATAATAATAATAATATTGAAAGTTCATATGTATATCATATTTATACTCAAAATATAACAGAGATAGGTTTGTTGCATGAAATTATTCAATTTATTGATTATTCGTTTAATAAATTTTAAATCTGTTAAATTTGTTTATTGTATTTTGAATCAAGCATGTATTATCACTGAGATAGCGATATCTGTCATTTCCTTCTTTTATGTTCTCCCAAACCCCCATTCAATGAGAATTTCGAATGGCGTCTACTATAATTTGGGAAATATCCAAAATACGATAGATTTTTGAGAAAAAAAATATATCTATACTTTATGTTTCTTGATTGAAATTTGAAAAATATATATTATCTCTATAAAGTTCGTTTTCAATGATTTTACTTTTACTAGAAAAAGGAATGATATCTAGTCAAAAAACCTTTACAATAATAGAAAGAGAAAGAGAGCGCAAAGTTCTTATATGACTTTATTCAATTATAAATATGTGTAATTCATTAAATAATTCATCAAACTACTTCACAAAAAGAATTGATATCAATTTGTATTGCCAAGTGCATAAAATACGGTAACGGGCTAACTACATAATTATATTTGTTATTCATGATCATAACAACATATAGGTTCAGGGCAAGTATCATTCACTGGCATTTCCGAAAATTCTCGTCGCCTGCTATAAACAATATCGTTATCGATGTCGAAACTTGGTGCTGAGGTTTGTATCGTGAAATTTCACCATTATTCAATTGATTGATAATATACTACCATGTGGGAATTAATATTTGTTATTTCCTTTATGTTCATACATTTTATGAAAATTCTGAATTTCGTTTACTCTTTAGAGAAAATTCAAATTACGATAGATTTTTATATGAATGAATTACACGACTTCACAAAAAAATTTTCGTTGATTGTCCTAAAGTTTATTTTATGATTTTTCGGTTATTTATGTACAAAAACGAAAAGGAAATACCTTCTTTTGATGAAAAGTTTGCTTTTATGATGGTTATAGTAATAATATTCATTTTCGATTTTTTTTATAAATCACAATGAATATTAATATATTCAAAAATACCGCGAGATCAGAGTGGGGTTTTTATGTTTACACAGTGCCTCTAGATGGCAGTTGAGTGGTAAACAACGATCATTTGTTTTGCACAAGTCTAGAAAAAGTTAAAATGTTATCGCGAAAGTGTAAATATGATGCTGATGCATTTTGTTACATATGTGGTCAATTTATTAAAGTTCGAGACGTGAAATATGAACTAAAGACATCTAACGTTCTCTGTGAAGCCTACGAAGCATATTTTGACTGCCCGGTTCGGAATCAAGACAAGCCATGGGCTCCACATGTTGCTTGTAGTTATTGTAAAAGATGTTTGAAAGGTAAGCAGTTTTTAATTATGCAGTGAATCAAATGGAACAGACATAAAAATTTTTATTTATATATTTTAGGTTGGTATCGAGGTGAAAAAAGATCTATGAAATTTGCAATACCAAGAATCTGGCGAGAATCAAAAGACCACGTCAATGACTGCTTTTTTTGCATTGTGAATCCAAGTAAAAGGCGTAGAGGTAAAAATGCAAAACCTATCGAATATCCTGACCTTGAATCTTCTTCTGCTCCAATTGCACACGACCTGACACGACCAGTACCTGAGCCACCGATAAAATTATCTCAAAAAAGTAGCTCATCTCTTAGTTCTAACAAAAGTATTTCTGATAAAGAATTTTTACCTTCACCAGAACAACCAAAACACCATCTTATTACTACTGAAGATTTTAACGACTTGATAAGAGATTTAAATTTGCCAAAAAATAAAGCAGAGCTTTTAGGCTCTCGTTTAAAACAATGGAATTTGCTTGTTGATGTTAATATCACGGATCAGCGAACTAGGCATGAAACATTCTCAACATTTTTCACAAAAGAAGATGGACTTTGTTTTTGCAATGACATAAAAGGTATGTTCAAAGAAATTGGTATACGCTGTGTTCCTAGCGAATGGCGTTTATTCATTGACAGCTCTACAAAAAGCTTGAAAGCTGTTTTATTACACAATGGAAATAAATTCCCATCTCTTCCAATCGCTCACTCAGTACATCTGAAAGAAAATTATGAAAGTGTTAAAATCTTGCTTGAATTTGTAAAGTATCACGAGTATAACTGGCAACTGATTGGAGATTTTAAAATAGTGGGATTTTTAATGGGACTACAGAGCGGATATACAAAGTATCCGTGTTATCTGTGCTCATGGGATAGCAGAGCGGATGCTAAGCACTATATTCACCGGTCATGGCCTGTAAGAATGGAATTTTGTGTCGGAAAACAAAACGTAAAATGTGAGTCAATTGTTGAAGCGGAAAAAGTGTTAATGCCGCCCCTGCATATTAAGTTAGGGTTGATGAAACAATTTGTTAAACAACTGAATGAAACCTCAGCAGCTTTTGGATACTTGAAAAAGTTTTTTCCGAAGTTATCAGATGCAAAAGTTAAAGCTGGAGTTTTTATTGGACCGCAAATTAGACAGATTTTCGCCGATGAGAAATTTCCAAAATTGCTGAATTGTACTCAAAAAGCGAGTTGGAACAGTTTTAAAGCAGTAGTTTCTGGATTCTTAGGAAATAACAAAGCTGAAAACTACGTAAACTTAGTTGAAGACATGTTGAAAAACTTTAAGGCCATGGGCTGCAGGATGTCATTGAAAGTGCATATGTTACATGCTCATTTAGATAAATTTAAAAACAACATGGGAGCGTATTCAGAAGAGCAAGAGGAACGTTTTCATCAGGACATTATGAACTTTGAACAACGTTATCAAGGCCAATACAATGAACATATGATGGGAGACTATATTTGGGGTTTATTGAGAGAAAGTACTTATGAACATAAAAGAAAAAATAAATGTGTGCACTTTTAAATTGTTTCCCACTTTTTTGTAAGTTATTTTGATAGTAAAACTTAATAAAACTGATAAACATATTTATTTGTATGGTTTCACCTTCAATTAAAAATTAAAACAACAGATTTTGAAAAATATCGTTCAAACGATCTTCTAGATACAAAAGCAAACTTTTTCATGCGATATATTTTTTTTCGTCTAATTACGATGTAAACCATCGAAATTTTATATATTAAAGTCCAAGTCAAATTTTGTGTTGACCCGTGTTACATTCATTTGTTTATTTGTTCAAATCAGAAAATATCGATCATCTCAGAGAGTTTCAATTTTAATTATTGTACTTATACAGTAAAAAAAGAAGTGATATCAAAATCGAGAAAACTTTTTTAAAAAAAAAGAAAAAAAAGGCGCCAAGTTTTTACATGATGAAAAAATTTAATTGCAAAAATTACTTTGGAATAAGTTACTTTAAAGAAATTACTTCACAAGAAGATTTGATATCATTTATTAATACTTGGAATATAACGGGGAAGTTGGTGGGTTTGTTTCGTGAAATTTGATCATTATCCAATTGATTGATAATATACTTCTATGTGATGATTGATATTTGTTATTAATTTTATGTTCCTATATGTATTTTATGAGGATTCGGAATTTCGTCTATTTTTCAGAAGAAATTCAAATTACGATAGATTTTTATATAGATGAATTATAATAATTTTCTATATGTTTATTGAGTATAAATCAGAAAATATCGATTATCTTAAAAAGTTTCAATTTTAATTATTGTACTCGTAGTAAAAAAATAAGTGATATCAAAAAAAAAGGACAAACTTTTTTTAAAAAAAAAGAAAAAAAAGGCGCCAAGTTCATGTGTGGCAAAAAAATTGAATTGCAAAAATTACTTTGGAAAATTTATTTTGTGAAAATTACTTTGCAAAAAGTTAATTTGAGAAAGTTACTTTGAAAAGAATTACTTGGCAAAAAAGTAATATGAAAAAGTTACTTTGAAAAAATTACTTTACAAAAAGATTTGATGTCAGTCGTTTGTTTGCCAAGTACACAATACAAGGTTATATATAGACTTACTATGCATTATATTACATATATCATATATTATATAAGGACTTACTATGTATTATATATCATATATTATATATTATATTATCCATACACTTATTATGTAATTATATTAGTTATCTATATTTATAACAGAATACACATCAATGATAGGTGTCATTGACTGCCATTTCTAAGAAACCTCATTATCACCTATTGTAATCAATCAATAGTTATATATGTAGAAATTTTTTGTCAATATCCCACCTTTAATACGAACGTACTTGGCGCGTCCGAAATTGCCGAAATAAGTATAACTGATCATGACCGTAGAATATCTTGACGCATGTGCTGTGTGGCTGATATGGATGTTGAATTCTAATGCTGATATTCATGAAAGACTGTTGTATGAACAAAACGATGCGGATATTCATGAAACTCTGCGGTATAAACGCAATAATTAAATGCTTTGTGATGATATTATATGTATAGGAAATCCGCTATCAATATGAATTATGCATAAAATTTTAACGAATATGAAATTCATCGACTAATCGGACGCGCCAAGTACGTTCGTATTAAAAGTGGGATATTGACAAAAAATTTTTGACATATATAACTATTGATTGATTACAATAGGTGATAATGAGGTTTCTTAGAAATGGCAATCAATGACACCTATCATTGATGTGTATTCTGTTATAAATATAGATAACTAATATAATAACATAATAAGTGTATGGGTAATATAATATATAATATATGATATATAATACATAGTAAGTCCATATATAATATATAATATATGTAATATAGGACATAGTAAGTCTATATATAACCTTGTATTGTGTACTTGGCAAACAAATGACTGATATCAAATCTTTTTGTAAAATAATTTTTTCAAAGTAACTTTTTCAGATTAACTTTTTCCAAGGTAATTTTTTTCAAAGTAACTTTCTCGAATTAACTTTTAGCAAAGTAGTAACCTTTTCCAAATATTCGTCATATAACACAACATTGCCTTCTGTATCCAAAATAAATATTCTGAAGTTCGTCGGATAAAGCCAACACAATATTACGAAATTCATTGCGAACTTTTAAACTCTCAACGACATGTTTAACAATTGGATTTTCAATGCACTATATCAATGCACTTGAAAATGAAAAAATCCATCAATTTCCGTTAGCATTTTTCTAGAATAAAAGAATTTACAATAGTGAATTGAAATATCGAGTTGTTTTTTTAATCATTGGTACATGATCGAAATGAATCCACCAATTGAATATGATGGTTCTCAGCATATCAACCTATAAGATTAATTGAAAGTCGTTCCAGAAGTAACATAACATGATGAAAATCCATTACGAAACTCTGCAAATGATCCTAAAAAAAATCCACAATATCCTGCATCATCATTCAGAAATTGACGCACTGCCCACAGAATCCTCGAGTAGATCTACACAATCGATTGATCAATTCGTACCAGGCGCAATCCGTTAAAGTGTTCCTCTCATTTCTCTCAACTCATCTACCGAAATTACTATAAAATTCAACGGACCTTCCAACAGAAAGCCCTCAGAGGTCATTGGGAATGTTTTCAGAAACAAATGAAAGTATGAGAACCGTCGCTATTCAAAAGCAAAGTGATATTGTAAAAAAAAAAATACTGAATCTTTCAGTGGATATGCACACAGGAAAAAAATTAGTAGCAGGACCCCGCTGAATTGCTATGAAGCAGAGCCGCCGAAACTGAAGAGCTTTAGCACATTGCCTCATTAATAACAGCTTCTGTCTGAGAAAGTAATTGACGTTGAATAGTTTGGATATAAATTCATTAATTTTTTTGAAATTTCCACTGCTTTATCAGCTGTTATAGTATACAAAACGTGTCATTCCAAAATGAAATTTATTAAGGCCGCAAAAAGATATATAAGCTTTAAAGTGATCGTAAAATGTAATGAAAATTGAGCAGATACTCTCATCTCTAGCAGTCGGTTTTATTATTGATCATGCTAAGATATAGTTCGGAGAATAGTATTGTCAATGAGATCATTCGTTTAGACGAATAATATTCATTTGTTTGAACAAGAGATGTTTATGTATCTAGAGAAGTATTGATTGATTGATTGATTAATTTATATTATGCCCTGGCTAACTTAACCGTGGGCAAAATTTGATACAGTAAATTTGATACAGTAGATATAAAGTATTCAAAGTAAAAGATGCAGATGAATATTTAAGTTCAATAGTTATAATATAAGATGAAAACAATTTGATACGTAGATTTCATGAGAGCTTACAAACTGCAGTCATAATGAAATCTTAGTTAATGAAAAAAGAAAATTAAAATACAAAATGAAACATTAAATTATTTGAATATTTTTGGTATGAGTATTATTAGTTTCGATATCTAACTGTATAACGATGGATCGATCATTATTTCAAAGATACGAAATAATGAGCTGATGAAGAATACAAAACATATTGACAATGTTATACATTTTCGTTGTCGCATTGAACAAGATACTTTAACAACTTAGTTTCAAATATTAGTAAGGAAGACGCTTTAGTGATATCTTCAGGTAGTGAATGCCAGTAATAAGCCGCTTTTAGATAGAATGAATTGGCATAGATACTTGTCCGATGATGAGGAATGTGAAACGTTTGGTTAGTTATGTATCGTGTCGAACACCTAGTATTAGAGTTTTTCATCATGAAAATATCACTAATATATTTTGGAGCACAGTCTGCCGATATTTTATATATCATCATACCAACAAAGTAAAGTCGTCTATCTTCAACTTTTAGCCAATTTAGTTTTTTTCTGTACCGTGTGATATGTTCGTCTCTGTTTAAATTGTAAATGAAACGAATCGCACAGTTTAGAAGTCTTTGTAGTTTAATATTTTGGTTAACGGTAACATCATTATAGACTGAACAACAATAGTCAAATATTGGAAGTACAAGTGAAGTCACAAGTTTGATTTTTAATCTTGTTGGTAGAGCATTTTTGTGAAATTTCAGGCGATAAAGAGTTGCATGTACTCTACTAGAAATATAAGATATATGTTTTGACCATGAAAGATTTGATTGGAGAATTACACCCAAACTACGTGCATGAGTTACATACGAAATATTAGTATCATCAATTAGTATCGTAGGTAATAGTTCCAGATCTATTGCATTTACAAAAATAGAACTTCCCATTATTAAAATCTTGGTTTTGTCTAAATTTAGCTTTAAATGGTTCTTTTTTGTATAAATAAGTACTTCATTTATATCTTGATTGATCATGTTGATTCCGTCAACCAAGTCAGATAATAAGCAATCATAGTAAATTTGAAGATCATCAGCGAAAACAATATAACTATAGTTTCTTAGCACTTTACCAATGTCATTAATAAATAATGAGAATAATAGTGGTCCAAGCACGGAGCCTTGTGGTACGCCACAGTTTACAGGTGTCCAATTTGAAAAGTCATCATTCATAGTATCAACAACACATTGTTGTCTATCAGTAAGATATAAATGGATGAACTTAAGTGCAGTTGCTGAGAAACCCATCTTGGCTAATTTTTTTAGTAAGACACTGTGAGACACCATATCAAACGCCTTGCTAAAATCAAACAGTACAAGTATAGTAACTTTTCTTTTATCTACAGCATGTTTAACATCATGGCAAAGTTTGAGTAGCGCAGTTTGTGTGCTGTGATGCTTTTTATAACCTGATTGATACGGGTCGTGAAGATGATTTTCATTTAGATAGTCAACTATCTGCTTATATATCAGCCTCTCGAACACTTTTGATATTTCACATAAATTAGCTATTGGTCTTGTATCCGCTGGTGTCCTGGGTGAATTTACTTTCGATAATGGTTTCATATGTGACTTCTTCCATACTATAGGATAAACAGAATGCTCCAAACAATGATTAAATATATGTGTTAATATGGGTGTTAATGATGAAACCAGCATTTTGACATTCGATGGTGCAATTCCATCTGGTCCTGGTTAGAGAGAGCCAGAGACAGATGCTACAATTTGTTGGTGGACATCAGTACATTCAATCAATTTAAACTCAAATGTGCTATGGACACAAGATGCAGCTTGTGAAGCTTCGTTCAGATCTTGTAAAGTGCGAGGCAACATATTCGATACTAATGACTGGTAGTAGTTCATCAATTCTTGAGCTGTAAAGAAATTGAATGGAGACAGAGTTGTCTGACGAACAATACCTAACGAAGTTAGTTTTCTCCAGATGGTGGTTGAATCATTTATAGTTTTAAATGTCTCTAAAAGGAAATTATGTTTAGCTGATTTAAGTAGTGTCGACAGTCTATTTCTATAATTTCTGTACAGCTCATAGTTTGATTGCAAGCCTGTGCGTTTGGCATGTTTATATTGCTTATTTTTATGTCTTATCATTTCCTTAAAGACACTGGTTATCCATGGTGACAAGTGTTTAAGTTTTCGTCTGATACTCAGCGGTGCTAATTTATCCAAAGATATAATGATGGATCCAATAAGTGTGGTTAATGCATTATCAACGTCAAAATCAAACGTTGATGGTGAAAATTCGTTATATAAGTTTTGCACCTCTATTCGAACTAAATCATTGAAGTCAGATTCATTGACATGTGAATAGTTACGTCGTTGATTTACTCGTTTAATAGATGGTGCTGGAATGAGGTTATATTGGATCGAGATAAGATCATGTCCTGCAATGAATGGTGTACTCGATTTGAAATAGTCATTGATTTTCTCTAAATCATCAATAATAATCAGATCGATCAAAGTATCAGAAGTAGAAGTATGATGTGTAGGCAGTGATGGTAGTATTTTTAAAGCAAGTGAATCAACCAAATTTCGTAGATATATTGATTCAAAATTATTTGACAGTAAGTCACAATTGAAATCTCCCATAATAATGACGTTTTTCGCACTTGAGTAAAATCTGCAGAAATCATTCACAAATGCATTTAGTAATACACCTTTTGGTCCCCTGTGAATTACCGCAAGAAGAATTGAATCACTAGGTGAAAGTGTGACTCTGACAACGATATATTCTGGTTCATTTAACAATTTATTTGTTGAAATCGACAGTATTGTGGACTTAAAACAGTTTTTGATGTAAACAGCAACACCACCTCCCATCGCTAGCACACGATCATTTCGTAATAAATAGTAACCATAAATGTCAATAAGATTATTTGAAACTCGAGGTTTAAGCCAGGTCTCTACAACAGAGATAATATGACAATTGTGATGAGTGGCATGGTGACGTATTACATCGATGTGTCCCGCTAACGAGTTGACATTTATATGACAGATGGTAATAGATGACGCAAGATTTATTAAAGTTGTATTTGTATTCTTAGATGGAACTGATATTAGTCAGATTGTCGACTCCAACACACGAAGATCATTATTGGTTTTAACATTAATCACATCCATATTATCATTTTTCCTCACAAAAATTTTGCCATCTCTAATCCAAACATATTTAAATTTATGGACTTTGGATAATTTTTTTACTTTGCGATTCAGTTCATGTGATTTTGAGTTCAAGAATTCGTTTACACAAACGTTTTCCACCATATCACTATTAAATACTTGCTTGATAGTCGAGACTCCTTTTCGCCTTTTTTCATTAATAACGTACCGCGCAACTGGTACAGATTTGAACTTTACTATATACGATGATTTCATCTGTTGATCGTTTGAAGTTCTACTGGCTATTGACCTTTTATTAGAAATTAGACGTGTTTCAAGAACATCGGAAATAAGTTGCGGAGCGTCAAGTTTATGTAGAACATTATCAATGACCATTTGAGGTTCAACATTAAGCTGTGTGGGTATGCCAGAGATGATTATTTCTGAAGAATGGTAATCGATTTCCTCATTGATGTTGCATTTTAATGCATTGATATCTACAGATATATTTTCATTCTGTTTAAGAAATTCTGTTATACTTTTCGATATGCTATCATTTTGTTTTTCTAGTTTATCTATTTTTAGTTGCTGATCTGTTACAGTTTTAGTTAAATTTCTTATCTCAGTTAATTTAATACTTTGCTCACTCATCATATCAGTTAATTTGTTGTTGAACATGGTTTGTTGAGATACAAATCTGTCATTTTGCTGATTTATCATCTCCACCAATTTATCATTAAATGAAGATTGTTGCTCAATAAATGCATTAAGAGTAGTTTCTATTTTTGTGGTTTGCTGTGGTGGAAATAACAGCAGTTCATTTGGTGGTACAGGTGAAGTAGTCGGTGACGTCGATGTAGATGACATATGCCTCTGTTTGAGCGAATTCAGGATTATGAATGTTTTTCAGGTGATTAAATGACTGTACACACACTGGTAATTTTAATGTCACATATATTAAATGAAGCACACAATATAATACACGTTATAAAATAAAAAATGGATGTCTAGTGAGCGAAATTATGTGTAAATTGTGGTGGCGTCAAAATGAGTGTCGTGATTATAATCACGTTTGATCAGTAATTGATTACGGGTTGTAAGGCCGCAATTCTTAAAACTTATGTGAGCTCAGTCGTTGGATTATTGAATTATTGTGAAGAATGGTCAGTAGTGCTGAAATACCAGCACAATTACGCACGACTCGTGGGTCGTAAATCCACGAATAACGCGTAAATCACTGTATGTATGTAGTTAAATTATATTCACGAGCAGTCAATAAGTGCAGTCAATAATAGTAAGAACAGTTATTATCACACAAAATGAATAGTAGACACAACGATAGACTCAATTGAACTTCTCTAAGATTGCCGAAGCAATAAGCGCGGAGACAGTCAACGAGACGACTGCCGAAGAAGACTAGCAGCATGCAGCACCAGTTGCATGCATGCAGTCCCAAAAAAAAGGGGCGCATTATCAAAGCCATCGCTTAGTCAAAGATGGCGCCAGCATTAATAATCATTGACAGAAGTGTCATTCTCAAACAGCCTCGATGATTTCATGGTGTCCAAAGTAAATGTTTTAAATTTTGAAAAACAGCAAGAATTTGCTCCTCTGTAGGACAAATATAATTTGCTACAGCTAGGATGAAAATGTCTTTGGCATTTACTACACTGACGTACCTCACAAGCAATCAACTGTTTGGATCTATGACAATAAGTGTTCATACAGGTAGGCAATGAAGTCGTCTACTAATTGCAATAATTCTCGCCAATAAGAGATGGCAGCAATAGATTAATTCCATACAGTGTTACACATTAAAGTGTATATATATCACATATATCATGCGCATAACACCTGCGCAAGGCAAACTTCTAATTTCCACATATAGACAATTTTAGGTTAATTAGAATGGAATACACACTTTGACACAAGGATATAGTAACCAATAATTAAACAATAACTTTTTTTTTTATATATCAGTTGATAGCGATTTTTTAAAACTATGTGCAGCATCTGAAACCAACAGCCACAGACAGAAAACCAGCAAGGAAGCAGTATGAGTAATGTAATAAGGAAAAAACGTGTGCACACTACACAAGACTCAGAGAGAGAGAGAGAGAGAGAGAGAGAGAGAGAGAGAGAGAGAGAGAGAGAGAGGAATTATGGGAGTCTTAATTACCGAGAGCAAAATTTCCTCTCCAGAGCCTACGGTCTGAGTGATAGAAATGTCCCGAAGTAATCGAGACCTAATAACCTTCTCGTTCATAAACTGTCATTTGTTCTCAATCGCTTGATTTTGTTTCAGAGGGAATCATGAATATTCATAATTCCATGAACTGTCAATAATATCCCAAGGAAGTTATGATACTCTTCATCAGTTGCGTATCTATGCCGATATAAACTCATAATATCACGCTCAGAAATGAACACGTTTCCATTATGTATTAATTAACCAGTCTTGACGAGTCACATTCAATGAAAATACAGGCCTCAGGCCTCATTCAAACAATGATGGTTCACAGGTTACCAGCAAAGCTCGTCGCCTTGCGCTCGATAAACTCAAGATCATGCGAGATGAGTTTGAAAAAATGATGAAGCTCGGTACAGCCCGAAACATTGACAGCCCACGGTTTGCACCACTACATTTAGTCCTTGGAAAAACGTACGATATCGAACATGTATGCGGTACGTTACTTCGAAGACTTTGCAGCTGAACTCTACAGCAAAACAATTTTTTCCACAATTGATCTTGTCAGAGCGTTCAATACTTATCACGCCCGAGGACATAAAAAAAAAATGCAATCACCACTTCGTCCGGTCTCTTTGAATTTCCCTTTATGACTTTTGGCCTTCATAATGCCGCTCAAACTTTTCAACTTTTTATAGATGAAATCACACGCGATTTACCATTCGTTTTTCCATACATGTAGAGGTAAAAAACAGTTCAAGTCAGTTGTATATTTATTAAAAGAAAAAAGACGACAATGGATGCATGAAACAAATATAAATCCGTCGAATAAAAATTATCCTTCTCTCCGTGAATGGTTCCTTACGCTTGCCACTCTTTCCATCGACTGACTCTTTCTTTCTCAAGCCCACCGATGTGTGGCCAGAGTCCGCTCGGGTCCAATTCACCTGAATGAGGTTCATTGTTTCACTTTCACTTTCATTACAACAGAAGACCCAGGCCTTTGCTTATATCGGTAAAATCCCATAAATGAGGTTATTGTTTGTTTTCTACACATATCATCTACAAGCGAATGGTATCGACAAACGGTTACACAGCCAACTTGAAGCAGTGCTACTATGCCACGATAAAAGTTTGTATAACGCATTGCCGGTGGTACTCATAGTCTTAATCGCTATAATGAAAGATGACTGGGTGAGTGTGAAAGAAGCCTTGACAAATTTAACTGGTTCATTTTAATATTCTTCCCGTACTGGTGAAGAATTAGTTCATTTTCTTACAATCAATTCCGTGGAGTACGAATAATTTCTCTTCAAACAAATATTTCTTCTTTAATCAAGCAGTTTGTTAATATTTTCCTACACTATACAATTCAATGTCACCCGATACGCGTACAATTTTTAATATTTGTAGCGGCGTGGCGACGCGGTTAGTGTTTCGAGATATAGATGGCACTTCAGTCGCGAGATTACCGAGCGATATCTAAAGGTAGGAGAGTGTCTCAGTGGCGCGACAACTGGGCGACAACCGTGTTGGAACAGGATTGATATAGGGATAGAATGAGTTCCTCTGGACTCACGGTGATAGCTCTCAAAAGAACTGTTGGCTTCTCGATGAATTTTTACAAGATAGCTCTCAGAAGAGCTGTTGGTTTTATTTGATGAAATCGTACGAAGTAGCTCTTGAAAGAACTGTTACTCTGCTTCGCTGGATCTCTTTGCTTACTAGATTTGGTTCTGGACTCTGGATTGCTGCTCTGGGCTAGTGTTGCTCGCATTGAACAACCAAAGAAAACTGACTCGCTGTTATCGTGAATGTTCAAAAATTTTCATTGAAAATATAATTGTACATAGGCATAAAGTACATAAAATTTACAATCATTAAGATTGTTTACGGGTTGCGACTCCTAGTGAGGAAACTTTATTCGCATGAAACATTGTTATTCGCTAAGGTGAGTTTACAGTTAAATGTAATATATCATGTTAATTGATGAGAAAATACAACAATACGGGAAAAATCAATTACTGTACTGAGCAGATAAATATCCCCAATTTCCATTATGTGAGTTGACAGAAACATATTAATTCTCGATATGGTGGAGTAGCTGTATGACAATGCAATGACAATTCATTGAGACTTTAATCGCAAATGCACGCATACATAAATAACGTAAGTATTAGTCAAGTAACTACTTCCGAATCTGCTGTGGGAGATTTTTGTGCAGCTATTTGTCAACTTGATGACAACAGAAAACTTTTAATTACGTCAATTTATATTGAAGCCAATCAAAAAATGGATGATATCATGGATTTTATAGGTTTTCATCTAGCTCCATTTGCTACATCTTCGGCACAAATTTTCCGTTCTCGAGAAATATATTCGCGGATGCCTATTATTTTATCTGGTGATATTAATATAGATTTTAAGAAAGAGGAATCTGCTCATTCACTGAATATTTGAGAGAAATATTCAAACTTGATATGAAAAATGTAAGAAATATACCAACCACAAGATATGGTACTACGATCGATGCGGTTTTTACTCGATACATCGAAAAAATAGGATGTAAGTCATTGTTGACTTATTTTAGCTACCATAAAATATTAGTTATATTTATAGAAAGTGAGACTCAAGGTGAAAATGAAGTGATTGATAGAATAATTGAAGCTCAAAATGATTCGATGATATAAATAAATACTGTTCTCAGTTTTTTTGAACATGAGTCTATCATCTGAATGATTGTATTTATTATGTATTCCGTACTCTAATGTGCAGATTGAAATTAAAATTTATAGTTGGATATCTTGTTTACTATTGATTTTTCATTATCATTCTCACTTTCCAGTTATTAAATTAACATTCAAGACGCGATTTAATACCCTATACTGTCCGAAAAAAAGTTTCACTTGCATCGTGGTTTCATAAAACCTGCACACACAATTTTTTTGGTGTGGCCATTCTCTTTTGCCCCAAGCCAAGTACTTATAGAGTATTTGCTCATTTCTTTGATATTTGTGACATTGTTAGCGAGATGTGTGTAGGAATTTTTGGCAATTCTTTCGATGAATTTGTCAATATATTCGAGTTTTGTCATTTGATGACAGTCGTCCATTCTGATATAATTGGTATTGGATATATAGTTACAAAGAATAATATTTAGACATTTATTTTGAATGATTTGTAACTTATGAATGTCACTTTTACTGGTATTGCACCAAACAGGCCATGCATAGGTGAGAATTGGTTTAATGCATAGCCTATACACGAGTATTTTAATATTAGTTTTGATATGTTTGTTACGCAATACTTTGTGAATCATACTCATTGCCACTTTAGCTTTGGTTATAGTTTGATTGATATGTTTGGTAAATTTTAAATCAGCATCTATATGCAACCCAAGATATCTGACACAGTCTACACTTTTAACCATTTGATGGACGATTTTTATTTCTTTGCTGATGAATCATTTATTATGACTAGTTATTAATAATTCTATTTTATTAGCACTAAGTTTAATTTTCCATTTGTAGAAAAATTCGTCAATAATATCGGCATGGTTTTGGAGTTTATTAATCAGATAATTATAATTTCCAAAACTAGAAATAATTGCCGTATCGTCAGCAAATAACGCCGGTGCGTTGTCGTTGTTGGAAATGTCATTGATGTATACAGTGAATAACAGTGGGCCCAGAACAGACCCCTGTGGTACGCCCGCAGATACCTTTTTTGGGGTACTGAGATGGCCCTCGATATTTACGATGAATTTCCTATGGCTTTGGTAGCGGTAGCAGTTTTGCAGTTTTCCACGTAGTTAGAAAATAATTATTGCTCAAGCAGTAATTAAAAATATAGTCAAGTTGGACTATAACTTCATTAGAAGAATTTTCAATTTGCAGGTTACCAACGCCATCAACACCTGGTGCCTTTTTATTTTTCAGTTTTTTGATGATGGATTTAATTTTATTTGGGTGAATTCTTTTAAAATTTCATTTATTCGTGTCAATGTCATTGATTATTCGTTTATAACTTTTATTGATAATATTATTATGACTGAGCCAAAATCTCGGGTAAGTGAGTATACTGATTCAAAATAGTTAGCAAATACGTTTACTTTTTTTATCTGATCATAAACGATGCCATTAGGTTCATGTAGCTTATCAATACTTTATACTCAATACTTATTTTCAATGCCTTTTGTAAACTTCGCTGTTTGTACTGTGTTCCAAATTTAACCATTTATAATTTCAAGAGATTTTAGATATTTATTATATTGGTCATTTCCGTGTTTAGATGATTCATTCTTGATTCTATTATTAAGAATATTAACTACTTTTTTACAATTGGTACAGCTATTTTTTTGAGGAATTTTCCTGACACTTTTTCTTTCTTAATTAATAGACCAATTTTTTTATTAAAATTCATAATATTGTTGATGTTGACCCAATTCTGTGTAGCAGTATCGAGTGACTTATTCATAATTCTTGTTAATTTATTGATTGTGTTATAAATTTCATTATCATTATTAAACTTATTTAACATAGTTTAATTACTGTTCAGGGTTCCTCTATATTTATTCCAATCTGTTTTGCTGTAATCTAGTTGGACATTTTTCATATAATTATCGTTGATTTTTGTTTTGATATGAGAGATTACAGGTAGGTGATCTAAGGAGAAATCATTAATGGTATGAAGTTTATTAAGATTCACGTTTTTAACAATAAAACAATCGAGTACAGAGCCATTTAAACTGTTAGTAGAAAAATATGTTGGTTCATCTGGATAAAATATTTGACATTTCTTATTATTGCTATTACTACGATCAGATAGTATATAGTCGATGAGAATTTCGCCAGATTTATTGTGATTGTTATTGTCTCACGCCTGATATTTCGTATTAATGTCTCCTCCAATCAACACCTTGCTGGAACAGAATAGAATTTTTGTTATTTCATCACAAACTAGTTTTTTCGGAGTGGCAGGTATGCAGCTGCGAATGGTATATCATATAATTTAACAGCAACTACTTCTATATTGGTAATGCTATTGATACTAGGGTTTACAATACATTTTTCACTAGTGTTAAATTTCTCACTAATGAGCAAAATAACTCCTTCACCATTGTTGGCCGCGAGTCTATCCTTACGATAGCAGTTATAATTTGAAAATTTTACATTTGTAGATTTATGCGAGAGTCTTGTCTCTGAGATAAAGCACACGTCAACACAATCTCTTAACAGAAACTTCTCCAGCTCGTTAATTCTAAAGTAAATACTATTCGTATTCCAAGTAGTTATTTTTATATTATTATTGTTTGTCATTTTTCCTCTCATTTTTTGCAAGATTTTTTGAATTTCTGATTGGGTTTGCCTGTTTAAGCCCGATTGGATTTTTTTTTTTTTTTTTCATTATGAAACTCATTTTGAGTTTGGATTTCATTGGAAATTGCATGTACTTTAGACGAAGCCGAAGGAACATCAACCCTCGGATCACTATTACTTTCGTTATAGTTTTCAGAGCATCTTGAAGAATTATCAAGTTCACTGTCACTTTCAGCTATATTCATTTTGCGTTCGTCTTGATTTTTTTTGATCTTGGGAACAGTTGCGTCGCCTGAAGCGCCAACTTCACGCTTGCGTTTGGTTTGTCCAGAGAGTGCTATTTTTGAGGAGTCATCGCGTTCCGAACTTTGCGATTGATAGTTATTTCTATTGTTTTTGAAAGGGGGCACGGCACTCCCCATTTGATGTATGCAATAGTCGGATAAAACACTGTAATTTTTTTTCCAAAAATTAAAACCACACCCATTAACAACTGCACAGCAGTTGCGACACCACTCCCATCCTTACATACCTCCCGAGGTATAACCTACTTAAGCTCTCGGCATTGCTCAGTCAGCTTCCACTGAGGTGTAGCTTTCAAATTACACCATGTATTGCCGCATCGTAACCAAAATTGTACGTGAGCGCGGGCCTACGATATTGTATTGTCCGCGTGCTTCATACGCAAAATTGTTGTTTGAAATAAAACCTACGTGCTTGTATCAAAAGAATGATTGTACTCCACGTGGTGGTTTATAAAATAAATAAGATTCTTTGCCACCACAGGGAGAATATCAAAATGAAACGCAAATTTATCAATGATACTTTCACCCTCACTCCGTCACGAACGCTGGTAAGTCAGCTGAATCTTGAGGTATTCCACCGAGGGTATCTGTCATGTGACAATCAGACAGATGTTACAAACGGAAGAATGTTACAAAAGTCATATTCATATCGTTAGTCGGGTGAAAAATATCCGTATGATTCCTACACGAATCTTCACGTCCTACATATATACATGCATGCATATTTGAAAATAAATGACTAATATTTTTGGGTTTTATTTGAGAAAAGAAAATGGGGTGGGAAAAATGCAAATAGTGACGGAAAAAGCGGGAAGTGCCAAAACTGATGATAGGTGTGGAGAAAGGATAGTGTGATACATGGTTAGGGGGATTATAATAATATAATCATAAATTCATAATAGATACGCGATAACGAAATATAAAAAAATAGACGAATTATGAGAAATCTCACCCTGTTTATTAAACTGCAATAAAATTGTCTGTTAAAATAAAGTTTTCATGATTCTCATCATAGATTGCATATTTTTTGAAATAGTCATATTTATGGCTTTATCAAACTAATTGAATATTTGCACTTCGTCCTATGGATTCTCAACAGTGCTTGATTACATTTTGTTTCATGTGTCGGCTATCAATTCAATGGTATTTTCTAAATTTATTTGCTTGACAACTTCTATGAGGCTTTTTTTCATAATTTACTGTCTATAACATGTTTCATAATTCAAACACGATATTTTATCTTCAGACATTGTGAAATCCCTTGATCCGTCTGCTGAATCAAAGCCATAATGTTAAGTGGTGAGAAAATAACTTTAATATTTCCCAAAGTTGAAGATCGATGTTTGATAATATCCGAGGAATTGGACAATGTAACTTGAAACAATCAATGGCTCAAAATTTCCAATGTCAGATTACAGTCTCTTGATATAATTTTACTTTCGGTATCCTGCATATATTTCATATTTGATATATAATCTTCAGATTGAGAGAATTTTGCCTTTCGCTATTTGTCTCAACAACCGCCACGCACATCAATCTGTGCGTACATAGACAAAGAGAATAGAGAAAGAATAAAACGAAACCTGAATGAATCTCGGAGTGATGACTCCAATCTCGTTTTTGGAAGGGAAACAAGACAATAACGAGAGGCGATACTACTGAAGATTCGATCTTATCTTGTTTCAAAAAATTGGTTTCTGAACCCAGGCGACGGATCTCTTGTTTGAGCGAATTCAATTCTTCGGCAAAAATTGTTACACGCTCTAGGTTCAACAGCATTTTGCTCGAACTAAAAAATTTGCATCTTGATATTTCCAAGAAATAAATTTTTTTCTTGATATATTTTTCACGTATGACGTTACGACTTTGTGCCTTCAATACCCACTGCACATAATAGGGTGCTTCGTATTATGTTTCGTCTTCAAATGGTCACACTTGGAGATAAGGATTCTTTTTCAACAAAATTTCCCGGAAAAAAGTTTTTGTATCAATGTCTTTGAAATTATATTGTATTTTCATAATATTTACATTATTTTGTTGCAGATACCATTGAACACTGAAAGGAGACCATGGTACTCTTACGTTGATGAAAGTATCACGGAGGAGATATTGAAATAGGTAGTGATCGAGTTTCTGGAAATTCATGACAAATACGATCGGTCTGTATATTTTTCCAATTGTCCTTGATCAATTATTCAGTTTTGAATTAAATACTCAATTCATTTCTACAAGTTAGGCATTCGATATATAAAAATTATCATTTTTCTGGGGTCCGAATGCGGTAGAATAAGTCATTGCGCGAAGCTGCTATGAGCTGCTTGTTATAACTCCCCAATTGTTATGACTACCCAATTCCGTCTCTCATCTCTATGTGGTGGATCTCAGTAGTCTGAATAACTTCGCTGTGATTAGGTATCCATTCCTGATAGAAAGCAAAGTGAGGGCCGACGAGCGTGGAAGATGTATGCATTCGAAAATAAAAAAATCCATCAATTCACATCAACATTTTTCTATGAAGAAACGAAATTATATTGTATGTAATTTACGAAATACGAGTAGCTCAAAAACACATCCTTTTCATGAATGAATTTTTTTTTGAGTGATGAGGAATATAGTTTTGAATTATAAAATTCTCAATCCAAGGAAGTGAAGTTTCACTACAAGCAATTATTTTTTTCTACCAAGAGTTTTTTTTCGGTCTTGGAAAATCTCCACTTAACTTTTTTGGACTGGGAAACTATTTTTTTCAGTCAAAAGTGCTTTTTGTAGGAAGACTATTTTTTCGGGTGAAGCAATCAATTTTTCCATCCATTAAATTCTTTTTCCCCAGTGGTGTGAAGTGATCGAAACACTACGCACCCCATTACAGTGAACTTGTTCACCAGACTTTTTACGTCATGTTCACTGTAATGAAAGATTTATCTTGTGGGGGTTCACAATATCGATGTTCATCTGATCAGGATATGATAAAAGGACGTGAAGAAACAGCGAAGAAATACAATTATTTCCTGGAAAAAGATAATTGTATTGAACTACAGCAGATCAGGAACTACGAAAGGAACGTAAAAATAAAAATGCTACAATGTCACATTGAAAATAAGAAATTATTTTTTCGATTTACAAACTATATACTGAATGAATTTATTAGAAAAAAAAATTTGTTTTTATCCATTTTGAGCATGAAATTGGTTTTATTACATTGTTTGAATTGATTATCAGACAAAAAATAAATCGCAATGTACGATTTCAAATAAACGAGAAATGCTCATACATTTGAATTTATCATTAGTTAATGTTCATTCCCTTCAATTTCGGCAACGATGGACAACTCATTTTCTGCTTATAAAAAAATGATAATAATAATAATAATAATAATAATAATAATAATAGTATTAGTAATTAATTATTCAGTTATAATATATAATAATGATAGAAGATTATCATCATGAGTGAAATTTTCACAAAGACGAGAAGTCACTAAAAATTATCGATGTGAAAAAAAATTTTTTTTTATTCGCACCCTGTATTTTTTTATTTGTCTTCCTTTCTTTCGTCCAATATCCTCTTAAAAAGTATAGGTCATTTCTCGACCATCTGAATATAAACTGAGATTACAATGGTATAAAGAATCGTAAAAATCGTATATATTTCCATTTATAATATTTATATATATAAAGACGCCAGCTCGCTGGAGAAGCGAATCGCATTTTATTTATCGTCGGTCCTCCATGCGAGCCGCAATTTGAGCTTTGAGATGCGCGTACATATTTCATCCACACTTACTTAGTATTTGCATCTACTTTTCTCGCCCACTCATCCACATCATTTATATTTTTTGTTGTAAGAGTTTATCGTGCAGTTAAATTATATTTTTTTTTTTCATTTCTCATTTTTTTT
Organism: Microctonus brassicae; assembly: GCA_918226075.1. Lineage (NCBI taxonomy): Eukaryota > Metazoa > Arthropoda > Insecta > Hymenoptera > Braconidae > Microctonus > Microctonus brassicae. The sequence goes on from OW445489.1 coordinate 5,048,916, forward strand.
TTTGCTTTTTTTCCTATATGTTTTGTTTGTTTGATTGGCAACTACAAATGCGTATCAAACTATTGACTTCAAGGGCCACAATTTATGCCAGTTGTCTTTTTATTATTTTTTTTTATCAAGGATTTTTCGTTTCAAAATAAAAATCCAATAATGAAAAAAAAAATAATAAAGAAAATAAAATATGTTAGTGGACAGATACTCGTTATTGCATTCAAAAACATACAAATAATTGAGAAATTCACTAGATCAGGCATAGATTGTGGCCTCAATACGCTAATTTAAAAAACATTACAATTCAATTTCCAATCACCGAATTAATTAATTACTTCTTCATATTTTGAGATTCTACTAATATATTCATTTTTTTGCATGCGCTCATTATCATTAGTAATTTTTGTTATTTTACATTCAGTTTGCATCTATAAATGATCACGTTTTTGTGCCTGTTCACAGTAAGGTTATTGGCAATATGAGCTTATATGCAGAAAAAGCTGATTCTAATTGTGATGTTTCATCATGATTTCATGAAAGAAAATTCTCTTTTATGTTTCTTTATGGTACGGAATTGAATATCAGTAATATCGTTGCTATAAACACAAACAAAGACACAATTACGAATGTCGCGTTCAATGAATTTATTCGAGTTTGATAATAATTTCATGGTCATAGTGTATCATGAGTAAATTTTCACGATTCATTTAGTATCCCTATAGTTTTCATCATTTATTAATTGTTGTTTTGGCACCATAAATATGAGTGCTCTAATACTTAATCTCTATTTTGTGCGTATGAATTTCTTATTTTTTGTCTTTGTCGTACATATACTACATGTTATATACATGTCGTATACAGAAATTATGTACGATTACTGTTTTGGCCACTCTACTCGTGATATCTCTCATCACATATATTATTGTCTGTGTTCCGCAACGCACGATTACAAATATCATTTAGAACAATTTTTTGAATTCACTCCTATACATGCATTTGGCCTATTTAGTAATGTCACACAATTATATTATTAAAAAAAATTTTTTTTCCTCATTCATTTTCTGGCTTAATTGAAATCATTTAACGTTTTTTTGAATATGACGTTAATGATAGATGGAATGGCTCATCTCCTTCTTTTTGCAGTGGCAGCAGCGATCATTTGTCTTATCATTGGCTCTGGAGTACAAATTCGTGGCTCGCATTTCATATTTCCGTCACCTCCACATCTGTTATTAATAAATATGTAAAGAAAATTAAATTAAATATCATCTTTAATTAATATCTTATATTATATACAGGGTGTTCGGATAAGTTGGGATGGAAAATAAAATCTCGTAACATATGCTTCAAATCAAAAAATCCAAAAATACGTATCTATTATTTTTTGAAAATCTATTTCCTGACACCTTAGAAATTTCGAATAGAAACCCTGATTTTTCATTTTGGGATTTAATTCTGTGTAAAAAAAAAGTAAATTGTGTCTAAACATTTATTTTGGTCATCGCCAGGTATCGTAATCATCAAATAAGTCATGAAAATTTTTAAAATATACTTCTCCAACAATAAACGTGTTATCGAAAAAGTGAAAAACACGCACTCAATATTTTTTACAAATCTATCACTACATTTGATACCCCCCACCCCCCTGTCTAGTGGCTAATTCAATTTTAATCTCGAAATTTTCAAGCCAATTTCTTTTGCTACTTCTGGGGAGTCATCTGTTCAATAAAATTCGTGTTTGTTGCGCAGAAACAGAAACAGAAAATTCGCCGAAATTTCAGTCAACAAATGCCTCTACGAAAATTGCAAAAGAAATAGACATTAAAAATTTAATCCTAAAATTCAATTTGTAAAAATTTTATTCAACAGATGACTCCTTATAAGTTGCAATACTAAAATTGGATTTGTTCAAATTTGGGACTAGATGAGAGATTGATTGATTGATTGATTGATTCAATTTTATTACGCCCTAGTAAATAAACTATGGGGCAAGAGTACAAAAATGGTTGAAATGAACAAGTGTCATAGTATTTAACAGCGAAATAGATATTAAATGAAGAAAAAACAAAGATAATAAATACAAGTTAACAAAAGATTGAATTTAGATAATAGTTGTTAAATGTTTCTACGAAGTAGTTGAAGAGTAAGCCTTTTGGGCATTAGTAAATATACTTAAATTAAAGGGATTGGGGGAGGGGGGGGGGGGGGGTTCAGTTATGATGTCGTCGGATAGATTTGTAACAAATATTGAATACATATTTTTCACTTTTCCGATATCACGTTTATTGCTAGGAAAATATAGTTTCGAAATTTTCATGACTTTTTCACAATTACAGCGACATATACCGATGATCAGAAAAAATATTTCAGACAAAATTTACGTAATTTTTTACGCAGAATCAGATTTCAATATAAAAAATTGGGGTTCTCGGTTAAAATTTCAAAGTTGCCTCCTACTCCACCCACTGGGTGGGCGGTAGAAGGGTCGAATGTGGTGGCAGGAAATAGATTTTCAAAAAATATTAGATACATATTTTCAAATTTTTGGATTTGATTCGTAAGTTACGAGATTTTTCTCCGTTTCCATTTTTCTCGAACACCCTGTATATATATTGTATGGGATTTATAAAATATCTTGCTACTCACATGCAATGTAAGCAAGGTCCGGAGGCTGACTGGATGACTTCACCAACTTTATATGCTTGACCTCTGATCTGGCATCCACTACGTCTTGTCGCTCCTTTATATGCGTGCGAGAGAAAATGCGGTGGCAATGTTGTAGTTGTGGTTGTAGTTGTTGTTGTAATATTGAGTGATGTAGCCATTGATACAGGACATTCGTATCTTGGACAACAGAAACCGCTGATTGGCTCTTCATGACAACCAGGTATTGGTGGTGGACAGCTCTGTTGTAGACAAATTATATCACCACGGAAACAGAAACAAAAATCACATGGGTCATCTCGTGGAATTTGTTGAGCTGATACATAAACTTTTCCGCCATAACGGCAAGTTCCCGGCCCATAGACTGCTTGATCATCTTCGTCATAATCTTCTTCAGGATTTAGATGAGTACCACCGTTTATTGGGAAATGTGGGTTGTCCTCATCAGAGACAGACTGCTCCGGATATTCACCTCCAATCGGAACTTCAGTTGTGCTGGGTGGAATATATCCATGATCTATACTCGTTAAATTCTTTTCGGTTTCCGTGACATGCTCTTGAACGATTTCAGATTCAAGCGGATTGATTGCTTGTTGACCTACATTCTCAGCATGCTCAAAAATTAATGACGGGTCGGGAATCGGATGTTGAATATCATCTTCAATAGGTTCTAATGGTAGGTCTGCAGGTTTGGTTTCATCTATTGTATATTCGGGTTCTTTTGAAGGATGAGTTTCAATTACTGGAATTTTCTCAGAGGTTTCTGATTTTATTGGGGTCATCGTATGTTCATTGAAGGATTCTGTTGACGGTTGGGTAGTGAATTCTACAACTATTGACTGTGTGACAGCTTCTTTAGTTGAAGATAATATAGCTGGAGTTGACGTGGGTTCATCAGACACATCTGTCAGGATATTTATTGGTTTTTCATGTTCAGATGTCATGAGTGAAATTTCTTCAGGTCCCGTGGATGATTCAACGGTAGAGGAAGGTACAGTCGATAATGTGTCTTCTATAGGTGAGATCGTTCCAGGAGATTCCGTTTCTTTAGTTATTTCAGCAGTACTTATTTCTTCGATTGTAGGTGATGGTGTCTCAATTTCAATTGCAGTTGTAATTTCTTTTTCATCTTCAACTGAAGTTTCAATTGGTTTTTCCTGCGACACTGGTTTATATTCGGCTGTGTCCGAGATAACTGATGGAGTCGTCGGTGATTCGGTCGCTACTGTAGAAACTTCAGTTGTTGGTTCTTTGTTAGAGAAGTCAGCACCAGTTTCCGCTGGTGCTTCTGCTGGCAATATATGCTCTTCTGATGGAATTTTTGGCACTGACGTTGACTCAGGACTTATAGAAATTGACGAAGTTTCTTCTTCTGGTAATTTTGTTGTCTCTTCAGTTTTTTCAGTGTCAATAATAGAGGCATTCATAAGTTCAGGTGATATTTCTTGTGTTAGTGAAGGTTGCGTTCCCAAGGTCTCCCCGTTTAGTTGCTCATCAGCTGCTATAGGTGTTTCCGAAGTTTTATCACTGGTGATAGCTGTTTCAGTCTGTGATATTTCCATTCCTGGTGCTTGTGTTATACTCGTTATGCCTTCTGTGGCTTTTTCTTGCACTTCTGTATGATATTTTTCAGTGGATAGTTCTGATTCAACAGGCACTATACTTGCTAGAGATGTTGTTGGAGACTGCTCGGTTTCACCTTCAATAGATTCAGACTCTAGTATTGATGATTCGGTTGATGGTAATGTGGTTTCTGCCGTTTCTTCGGATAATTCCTCAATCTCTGTTACATTAGGAAGTGCTGCATTTGAGGTATGTTCCTCTTCCGGTTTATTCATTATAATTGATGTATCAGTTACTTCCGCTTCGATCATTGATGGAGTTGTTGCAGCATTAAATTCGGTGATTGAAGTTTCAGTTAACTCACTTGAAGGGGGTTCAACGGTTTGTTCCTTATAAATTTCAGTTATCGATGGTTTGATTCGTTCTGAATTTTCTGGAGCGGTTGACGATGTTGCAGTGTCAGATGGGACAGCTGAATCAGTCGACGAAGAGGTGTCTTCAACAACAACTGGTTTCGATGTAGTTTCAAGTGATTGAGGAGATTCAGTGGATTTCTCGGCTTGTTCTTGGGATATTATGGAAGGTTCAGTCGTTTCTTCAGATATTGCATCAACTGTGGTATTTTCTTCGGTTATTGAGTGTTCTTGAAGAATCGCTGGCACAAGAATTTTATCGTCTGCGGGAACAATAGCTACTTCCTGCTCTTCGGGTATTTCTATTTTCGGAATTTCTACGGGGTTTTCAGAAACATCTTTATGCTCTTCAGTAACTATTGGAATGGCAGTGTCGCTAACTGGTGATGTTACGTTTTGTGATATAACGTCTGGTTCTTTTACGAGAGGGGATATGGTCGTTTCAATATCAGAAGATATCGATTCAGTTGTTTGTTCTTCACCAGATAAAGATACGTTATCATCTGTTTTATTTGTTTCTGGCAAGGGCACTCCAGTTTTTTCTGCAGCTGAATTCTCTGTGGATAATCCGTCAACTGTCGAGGTAGGTGTAAGTTCACTTGGATGTTCTGATGACGAAGATCCTTCTTCGGATTTTTCTGATGTTTCCTTAATGTTTTCAATTGGTCTTTCGACTATAGTCGTTGTTGGGTTTTCTTTCGTCACGGAGATCTCTTCACCAATTGTGGAAATTTCTTGTGCCTCTGATGATGATTGTGTAACAAACTCACTGGTATCAGTACTTATTCCATCATGGACTTCAGTTGATAGTGAAGGTTCATCAATTTTTTCGGTACTAATCGTTGTAATTTCAGCTTGTGTGTTATTCGGAATAGAAACTGAGTGATCGTCGGGATTGAGAACGCTTACCACTTCTTGTTCGTCACCTACAGGTGTATGTGAATCAGACGTTGGCTTTATTTTTGTACCCATTCCTTCTCCAGGTGCAGTGACTTTGTCGTCTTCGCTAACCCTATTGTCGAAAGATGGAACAATATGTTTCTTATCTGATTCATCAGGTTTCGTCAATTCTATCTCATCTGGGAGTAATGTTGTTGATGTGAATCCAATCTCTGGTATACCTTCTTTTGTTATAATTTCAGGAGATTTCGTTTGTTCTGTAGATTCTTTGGAAATTTCTGGTGTAATATTTGATGGTTCAACTGTGACATTAATTTCTGATTCCACAGTGCTTGAACTTTCAGTAGGTGTCACTGAAGTAGATTCTTTTTGGTCATAAAATAGTGTAACTTGTTCCTCGGATGGGTTCGTGACTTCGCTAGCTGCTGTAGTGTCGTCCGAGGAAATTTCATCTGTTGAAGGTGCTTTAGTTTCTTGTACGTGAACTTGTTTTTCAGTCGTTAAATGTTCTTCAGCCATTTGATTGTCAACTTCAAGAGAAGATGTGGGTACAGTTTCGCATGTATACGTTGGACAACATGTCTCACCACGCATGAGAACCGGCATACAGCTGGAATGATGTTTCGGTGGTGGCGGACACTGTACTGACTCACATTGAACGATGCTGCTCACACAGCGACAACTTATTTGACAAGAATTGATAGGTGGGATAACAGAATTATTTGTAAAGGTTTCGCCGTTGATCAAACAATTTCCTTCACCTGGAATTCCCAATGGTTTGAGGTTTTCAAATGTTGTTGGTAATATTTCATCAGAAGTCTCGGTTGATGATGATGGTTCTTTTGCAAACTTGTCAGTTGACTCAACAGATTGATTTGGACTTTCAGTTGATATTCCGAATGGTTGTTCGGTATAAGGTATCAGTTCTGGAACAACATGTGGTTTTTCTTCTTCAGTAGGCAATTTTGTAGATGACTCTGAGACAAGTGTGTCAGTAGTGATTTGTATTTTTTCGACTGGGACTTCAGTTTCATACGGGATTAAAAGTGTTGTTCCCTTTTCAATTGCGAAAGTAGGAGTTGTGGTAAGTGATGGAGAAATTTTTTCTTGGTCTTTTTCAGGTTTTTCAGTTTGCTCATTATCAAATACCGTTGTTTGTTCATCAGCGATCACGGGTCCTGTACTGGCTTCAGTAGATAATGATTCATTTGATAGCTCATTGTTTGCAGTTGTTTCTTCATTAATAACTGATGGTTCAGTCATGGACTTACTGGGTAATTCAGACGTTTCGTTAAAGTCACCTGACTCTTTGTCTTCAATAGTTGTTGTTATTGATTCTGGTGAAAGTTCTGATGTTAATTCGAAAGTTGGTTCTTTTGTAGAAATAGAAGTAACGGTAGGTTCTTCTGTTAATTCAACAGGTATTACTTCAGCGTGGGTGACATTTGCTACCAAAGTCTCAATTGGTCTTTTCTCAGGTTCAAAATTATCAGCAGGGGTCGATATTGGTGTTTTACTTGAATTTTCTTCAGGAATATTAGATTGAGTATGAATTGTATCATCAGTTGATGTCTCGGTGGGGATGTCTGTTATTTTTGCTGGTTCTTCATTCGGTTGTTGTTCTGTAACTGAAATAGGCATAATTTCTGATATAATTGTGTTCTCAGTTGATTTTTCTTCACTAGTTGAACTCTCTGTTGTGATCGGAATTGGTTGTTGTCCAGGAATTGGCGTTTCTGTCAATTTTTCTTGATCCTCCAGTAATGGTGTAATATGAGTCTTTTCTGACGATGATTCTTGAGGTTTCAACTCTGGTTGAGTATCGGTGGATAATTTATTAGTCTCAGGAACCGTTACCGCTACTATGATATCTTCAGTTGGATTTTCTTCAGGCTTGAGGTCTTGTTCAGTGGATGTTGCGATTTGATCACTTGGTTCTTTCTCGAGAATGGTAGGTTCAGTTGACTCTTCTCCTGTAACTGCTATCTCTGTTCCCTCGGAGACAGTTGATGGTTTCTGGGTTTGTTGAACTTCATCTTCTCTCAAAATTTCCTTTTCGATTATTGTGGGCTTAGTAACAGCTTCTATCATTTGTATTTCGGTAATTGGACTTGAGGTATCTTTTACTTCCGTTGGTTCATTTATTGGAAGATCAATTGGTGTCGATGAAACCCCTTCTGCTGGTTTTTCTTCAACAACTGACATTTCTGTTGGCTTAATCTCTTCCAAAATAATCGGGAGTTCCGTTTGTTGTTTCACAGCTTTGTCAGATTCATCAAGCTCAGTTATTGGCTGTTCTGACGTAGATATTGATTCATCAGTTGGTTTCATTGCTTCCTTTGGTTTCATTTCTGGTGTTCCATCTATTGCTGGTTGTATTGATTGCTTCATTTCTGTTGAATTTTCTTGAAGAATGGGAAGTTCAGTTGATTGACTCATATCGCTAGGCATTTTATCAATATTTGTATCTTCCGTTGAAGATTCAGGAATAGTTGGAGTGACTGATGGTTCAATTAGTTCTTCAGCAATTGTTGTTCCTACGGTGTCTTCTATTCCAACGGGAACTGATGTTGATGAAGATTCATTAAAAGTTGATGTTAATATTTCTTCTCCAATAATCGCAGTTGAAGGTTCTTGGGGACGTAATGTTGTTTCATCTTGATCAGTTTTGAGTGTCTGTATCTCTGTAGTTGGTGTCTCCACACTTTCTGGTAGTTCCATCAATGTTGGTTTTCCTTCAGCAGGTTTTTCTTTCATTAGTTCTCCTTCCGCCAATGTTTCTTCTGTGGGTTTTTCTTCTGCTGGTTCTCCCGCTAAGGGTTTCTTTTTGTCTTTAGGAATAATTATTTCTTTTTCCATGGGTAGTTCAGTAATTTGCTCCTCTGTGGTGATTTCATTCTTGACTTCCGTTGAAAATTCTGTAGATGTAGATTGCTCAATCGGATGGAAAGGACTGCTTGTCATTTCACCGTCTTCTTCCAATGAATCCTCCGAAGATTCTGCTTGTTTGTCAACTTTAGTTGATGTTCCAGGTCTCATTGCTTCTTCTGAACTTTGTTCTCCGCTCACTTCTAAACCTTTCATTGGTATTTCACCTTCAGATGCCTCAGTAGAATATGTTGTTGGTGTTTCCTCCGATTCTACTACTTGTGTAGATTGCTCTCCATTTTCAATTGGACCTTGGGTCGTTGACGCATCTATCGGTGTTGGTGAAATACGTTGAATATGTTCACTAGGCATTGTTGTTTCGGGCTCAATCACTGCAGCTTCAGTGATAAGAGCAGTTGGTTCCGTGGCAGAAACTTGAGGTTTTTCTATTTTTTTTTCCAATTCCAGTACTGGAGCTTCAGTAGAAGTTTCCGTTGATGTTTCTGGCTTGTCAGTCATGAGATTTTCAGCCGTCTGTATCTCTTCAGAAACTCCCTGTTTATCGTAACCTTCTGTCACTTGAACTTCTGGTACAGATTCATTGTCATCATCTTTGTTAACTGATCCACGGGTTACTGTAACGATTCCAGAGGGGCCTTCAGTTGGAATGTCCGTAATCTCAGAATCAACAATTTCAGTTGTAGGTACTGTTTGCGTCGACATTGACTGTTCTGCTATTGAATGTGTAGTAGCAGCTTCTTCAGGAGTATTTTCTAACTTACCAGTAGTTGTAAAGTCCTGCTCGGGTATTCGATTTGTGATATCAGGAGCTGCAGATCGATGAGTAGTTAACTCGTCTTCCTTCACTGCTTCAGGCATTTCTGTTTCGGATAATTCTGCCTCCGGTTTAGATTCCGTTGATGCCTCAGGCATTTCTGAACTACTTGCTTCAATTTCTACTTCGTCAAGTTTTTTCTTCTCTGTCTCACCAGCAGCCTTGATTGTTGTAATCTCTTCAGGTATATCAGTCTCTCCAACCTTTGTTTCTTCATCACTTTTGGGGACTTTAGGGATTTCATTGCTATCTAAAACATGAGTTATTGACTCTTCTTCTACTTTGTTGTCATTCTCCATCTCAGTAATAACCGGCACAGTGACTGCTGTTTCACTAAAGTCATTTTCGCTATTTGGTATACTAGTGAGGATTTCTGTGGGTTTCACAGTTGGTTGCTGTAATGGGAATTGATCTTCACTCCTTGCCGGTAGATTCGTAGATGGTTTTTCGCTCGATGGGATTGATGATTCTGTGTGTACCTCTAGTACGTCTACGGGTTTCTCATCAGTTGGTGTTTTCATTGCTTCAACCTCATTACTAATTGTCGTTGATTGCGTTTGTCCAACTATCTCAATTGACTCGGTCGGTTTAGTCGGTATGGTAAATTCATCACTAGATTGTGTTGCTTCATCAACATGAATTACTGGCATGATGGGTTCTTGAGGAACAGCATTGTCTTCGAAAACAGACGTTGGAGTTGTTTTTTCAGGTACTTGGTTATTTTCTTTCTCGATTGTACCCTCAGTTGTTATAGTTTCAATAGACTTTATTGTTATTTCTTCGTGAACTTGACTATCTTGAGATATTGCATTGTTTGCACCTGGGAAATCTTCATATTTTTGTTCCACGTCTTCTCCCTTCATTGGCAATGACGCTTGTGTTGCAACAATTTCATTCTCATCGTGTGTTATTTTCTGTTGATCTTCACCTTCAGCTGATTCATTCGTACTCTCTATAACAAAATAAAAACAAGTATAACAGTAAGATGAAATAATTTTTATGCGTAACTGCAACCATAAATTCATTTTGAGTCAATTGCAGTATATAATACAGTACTAATAATGCATCAGATCATGATGATGAGCTTGTTTATTGTGATTACGTGACCGTTTGTATCGATATAAGATGAATATTCAGATAGTAAGAATTATTATCATATAATTCCCGCATTCGATACAGCTAAACAAATCGATTTTCTCACCGCATTCGTACGTGGAGGGACAGCATTCACCTTCCGGTGGTGTTGAGGCAGTACAATTTTTTCCATGAGTTTCCATTGGCTTTCCGCAGTCTTGTATAGCACAGGCGATATCTCCGCGGAAACAATAACAATGATGACATGGTTCTGTTGAATAAAGTAAATCGCCATCGTTGAACATTTTTCCTTTATAAAAGCATCTAGGCGATGCAACGTCCGGGGTTATTGTTGTTGTCATAATTAGACCAGGTGTTGTACCTGGACTTGTTTTGGTTTCTTCATTATAGTCTGAAAAATTTGATGTATTAATCGATTTTAAATTATAATATGAATTCATTCACGAAAAACAATAATCAATAAAGAAATTAATCAATGGTTAATCCTAATATTCCTTACCACAATCGTATTTGACAGGACAACAAATTCCCACATGATAAACGGGATTGCATTGCGCTATATTAAGTGTACATTGCTGCATTGTGCATGTTGTTCGATTTCTTATGCAATAACAAAGTTCACATGGATTGTTCGGATCAGTTGGTAATTGTGCACCATCGGCATAAAATTTATTATTAATACTGCAGCCATAATTATCATGAAAACCAACTTCGGTTAAGTCAGATGGTGCACTTGTAGTTGACGTCAGCAATTGTACCGGAACTTCCGGACAAGTAATAACAGGACAACATTGATCGGGTCGCTTTTCCACTTTACAATTTTGACCTATGGCTTTCGTGAATTGTGGACAAACCCTTAGATAACACATCAACATTCGATTGTGACATGTGCAGTTGAGACACGGTTCGTTTGTCATTATCCTATCACCTTCCTCGTAATCTTGGAAATTATAGTGACATCCGGTTCCCACTATAATGAAAAAAAAAATAGAAAATAGAATACATCAGTAATTAATTAATTAATTTGTTTTATAGTTAGTTAAATCAAACATAATTTATCTGTTAATCTATTTTCGATTATAGTTTGCTTTAAAAATATTATGAACATCTACCTCCTTCGTATTCTGCGATTTGTGTGGTATCCTCATCGTATACTGGTGCTGCAATAAAAAATTCTAACGTAAATATTTGACACAAATAGCAATTAAACTATGTTCATTTATCCATGAAATTAAATAGTGTATTATCCAGAAAAAATTTTTTTTTTCTTCAACTTCTTCATTTTGAAATCTGTCATAAGAATAGATGAAAAATACCATTACTGGAAATAAGATTAACTTTGAATAATTCACAGAAAAATAAGGGTTGATAAAAGGAACGTACAGTCCATACTGTTCTGTTTTACAAAATCTATTATTACAAAATCAGACATTTTTCGTAAGTTTCTTTTTTGGGTCAAGACAATCAAGTTTTTCATTCCAGAAACACAGTCTTCACCGTTCAGATATTGTCGGTGTTATCGGATATGCCAGTATGAGAATTTAATAACTTTTTTTCCACATCTGAAAACCAGCATATAATTTTAATAACAAAAAAATTTCTGTAGATTTTGAACATTGAAAATAAAAAAGATGAATATATCTGATGGCAACTGATGGTACTGTTGTAAGTCAGAGGAACTCACAACTGCTTTTCTTTCGAAAGTTCATCCTTTTTATGCAGTTGAAGATACTCCATGAGTTCGAGTTTAATAGCGAATAGAATATAGATATGTCGAAAAATATCGTTTGTATATTTCTTTTCACATATATTCATAAAATTCATGCACGTAATGAAATCTATGAAACGACTCTGTGACAGTGAATGTCAGTCTGTAAATAATATGTTTGTTTCATTTTGTGTTAGTAAAGGTTTGAAATACATCATTTGAGTACGTTGAGTGGGGTTTATTCTCTCCAACAATAAATTGCATTTAATCGATTTGTGATACGAGCACTCAGACATCGGTGCAATTCTATGAGGTGGCGGGCATAACAGTACTTCACTATCTCACCCTTGAATGGTCGTTCATCATTCCAATTACTGCTGGAGATTTGTTTGTTAACGTGAGAGTGAACGCACTTACACGAGGAGAAATTCAACAATAGAGACAATGAGCGAAAAAACTCAATAGTGCGTGGCATATGGCTCATCAGACACTAATACAAACTTTTATTAACATTCAAACATTCACATATACCCGTTTCTAAATAAATTATACGTGAAATTAAATTGAAAACAAACTTCTAGAATTTTATTCATCTGTTTTTGATGTATAACATCTTCAGGCACATCATCAAAAAAATGTGTGTATGACTGGCTAAAGTTTATCGAGCAATTCAATGGAAATATATAAGGAATGTGAATAACGTGTTATTATTCATGAATAATAAAACCGTTCAAATGTCAATGCGTTTATTATTTCTTATTTTTAGTTCTATCGTTTGATGTCGTGAACAAATTAACTATATCCTATATCTACAGAATCGTATACAAATTTATTATATATAAAATTGGTTATACGCCAAGTGCTTTATAATTATTGTAATACTGTTTAGATATTGCCCATTTTCTTATTATTATTTTGAAGTGATTCTATTAAACGGCCATTTCTAATGCCATTATACACTACATTTCTGCAAATTGTTCTTGATATTTTTCTTAAATATAATAATTTTTTATTAATAACTGCTAAACATATTTATTTGAATTATTCTATTATGAAATGTCTGTTTATGATTTCACAATCAATCCAGAATCACGAATGGAAAACATTACACCGAAAAAATAACTGTATTTTTATTTTATAAATATTACCCGCTAAGAGCCACATTACCGTTATTGAGGTATATTCCGCTGAAGTAATTTCCATCTCTATAGTATTTTACATTATATCCAATATATTCGATGATTTCAAGATAAGAAGAATTATTTCAAACTTGCCGGTTTTGTCTTCGTCTGACGACTTTCCAAGGTTTAGTAATAAACCTAAAAATATGTATTTTTTAAATAAAAAATTGACTGCTAAATAATTTCTTTCATATATATATTCATATGCATTTTATGAACAGATAGCACGGGAAGAATAACCACGTGTCTTGATCTTAAAACAACATTTATTCCAAAATAAATTTCAATTCAACTCTAAATGCATTGTAGGACTGACTTGCTGAACCACGAATTGTAATAGTCTATTAGTAAACCAAAATAATATGAACAATAACAGCACAAATTGATTCACGATGTATAATTTACTACTCCATTCGCAATAAAATCTTGAAAATGATTTGAATAATATTTCAACAGAATTATAAGGCTCAACTTTGTTTGTAATTTGATACGCATACTTATGTGTTTATTATAATAATGAATGAATGTAAGTTGGTACATTGTGATGATTGCAAATGAAATACCTTTAATATGATGGAAAAATAATTTTTCTCGAATAAAATTCATTGGTCGATCACAGTCGTTCTCATGAATATAATCAATACATAGATTTTGAATTCAAGTCTCGCTTCACATAGTGACGGTATCAATTTTATTCCCAGTCGGAATGTATCATGCATATCTGCATTGAGAAAAAAATATCTGAATGAAAAAAGAATTCAACAAGTCTGATGGATTAAAACATTATCATTCTGAATAGGAAATCAATAGACATGTAGACAGTTTCCAATGAATCGAATCACACTGAGAACAATGAAGTCCATGAATGGGATGCGCTTCATCGATAAACTTACTGTTTTTCACTCTCTTCCTTTTTCTCTTACTTTATTTTCTACCAGTCACTCTCTCTTAGCTTTCACGTCTTCATATTACCCGTAACACAGGCGAGAATAAGATGCCGCGTTCTATCGTTGTCGTCGTCTTGTCATTGGGAGTTGTGTGCCTTTCTTTTTAAAATACTTCACGTAATGACAACACATCACGTACATCATGTTACGCGTTCATTGCGCCATGTGGGACGATAATTATTACTACTTATGATTTTTTAATTGGTTTTTGTTGAGACTTTTAATGTATGATTTAATTTCTGATTGTTATAAATCATTGCTGGTTTTTTCATCATCATGTTTATCCAGGTCTATTTTATAGATTGAATCTTCATATATGAATAATGATGGAACATTTTGAGTGGTATTTATAATTTTTTTTTTTTTTTTGCACAATTTGGAAGAAGTATGAGAAGTATTTATTTGCCAATATTGGGTTTTACCCAAGTGGTAATTCGTGCTGAGTATTTTAATATTATATATTGGCAATGTTTTCGCACACATTGCCATCATCGATTCAATTTCATTGTCAAACAGGAACACACATCGCAGTTATATTGCCTACTAATATTCAAAGTGTGAAAAGAATTAAACTCTTAAATAAAAATAGGAAAAATGAAATTACAAAACGATTGAATTACGGTATTTATGAGATATGCGTGACGGTAATTGATACTCCCGATACATAAATGGATAAAGGATTGTGAGGAGAGAGTGAGAGAGATACCTTATAACGGATCGGTTGTTGACCCATCAGCAAAAAAAAAAAATTAAATATCTCCTATGATGAATTTCGGTGAAACCGACGACGGTTTCATTCAGTTTACTTTTCACTGAGTCATCTCTTCACTTCAAAAATATATACGATCGAGCATATGTATATAATACCTTTGAAATTAAAGTAAAATATAATAGTTTCACTGAAAAAAAAGTGATGCTAAAACAAAAAAACATTTCTTAAAATAAAGTGAAAAAGGTGGCGTCGAATTCATATAATTCTTGTTGATATTAATAAAATTTTATTATGAGAAAAAAAAATTCATGATATTATTATCATTATTGCCAAGATCAAAAATCACATTATTGTGTAGTACACAAACAAAAATACTTAGTAATATTATCCAATAAATTGAATATAATACTAACGAAATATGTATTATAAGGTAACGTTGCAAAGTAAAATATTTTTTATATACTACAATTATTAAGCCTGGGGTAATGATTATAATGGTATTTGTGGTTTTTCATAAAAAAATTATATTGGTATAATAACAATTACATAAACTTAGCGAGACATTTTTTAATTTTTGTTAAATAACGCTTTCTCGTTTTAATATAACTTCTTTTTTTCCTGTGAAATTATCATATTTTCTATTAATTTTATCACTATATAAATATTTTTATCATTTGACTTTTCATCAATAGTTGATGACTGATAGAATTGGCTAAAGGATAAAATCATTTCTACGTCAAAACACCATTTCGATGTCAGGTAAAGGAAACACTTATGCTGAACTCGATGAAAATGTAAAATTGAACTGTATATTGTTGGTGCTTTTAAATAAAAATGAATGCTATACACTACATAAACTTAAAAGAAGAAATAAAAATCAACGAGGGCAACGTTCGAATCTTAATTCATGAATCGTGAAATTTTAGAGATTTCAACTGATTATTTCTTTTATCACAAGGCATACCGAACATAAATCAAGTAATTTTCGTCATGTAACTTATTTATACGCCTTTAATTGAGGATATTTTCAATGCAACCAAACCAAGCGTTACTGAGATCTGATAATTACTGTGTTCTTGAGCTATCCGACTCGAGTGAAAATACACCTGGTTGCCTCTGTCTGTTGCCGTGCAAAACACGGCTGTGCATCTTGGTACTAAAAATGCAATTAAATTCGTTATGTTAATCAACATCATCCTGGAAATTTTATCATCATTGGATTTTGCATACATGCCGAATATTGAATAAAGTAATATGTTCACGGAATCCATCGTGCACCCGGAAGTGTAAAAATATCATTTCGGCATTATATATATAATGGTTCAAGATCGACTGGTTATGTAAGCTATTTTTGATCGTTTCACCTGTTGTATCATGATGACTAGTCAATGCGTTTGAATTATCATTACAGAAATAAGCGGCGTGCGAGTGATGACCTCGAAAGTGATAGAAGAATTGACTTGAGAGTTTTGCGCACGCGATGAATTCACACATATAACAAACATGCATATATAAATATATATTTATATATACATGTATATATAATGAAGTGAACAAGTTAAACAAGAATAAGGAGGCGACAAAGAAGAAGTGAGAGGAGTTGATATCGTCCAAGTGTGCAGTTGAGCATACTCGCGGCTAATGGTAATGAACCTTTAGGTATATACGAGGCGGGCAACGAAGAGGGGCGCAAGGCCGCTGACGATGATTTCATAATGCGCATCAGCGTGTCTTTTCTATATACTTATCGACCTATGCACGTACGTGAAGAAACATTCCGATGACGTTGAAAATTATAACTCGAATAAAAAAAAATTTCGTTAATATTGTTTGCTCAATTGTGAAATGGAAATGAAAATCTAGAAATTTAAATATTATTCCATCATTGTTTTCATTTTTCACTTCTCTTCTGTAATAATATTAAAAAATCGACACATTTCGCACGTTATTTTGCAGTAAAGGATTAAAGTAAAGAAAATATAATATATTATAAGGTCAATTAAGGTATAACAGATCGTGTAGTAGAAGTCGCGAACACTTTTCATTATCACCATACTACATAGAGGAAAGTAGCCTAAAATTGCATACCACTTTTTTTATTGAGTGCTACTTGCAAACTACAAACTATTGGGTTGAAATAAAATAGTTTCCTAAAGCTTCAGGGATATTAATTCCATACTAACGCACTTTGAATACTGTTCATTTTAACAATTTAGAGGCCTAGAATGGCATGCTTAAAAGAAAACACAATAAATATATGCCTACCCAAAATGGCATACATGTCGTTTTAGTCTACGGTTACATATGCCGTTTTAGGCTCATGCCACCGTTTTACAAAATATAATTAATTTTCGTACTTAAAGACAAAATCATAATTTTCTAAGTAGTTAATCATGAAGTATAACCTATTTCTAAGTATCCACCGCTAGTTTTGTTAGAAAGCTTCGCTTGTTAGGAATATTTGAACTTTAACTACGCACAAACAAAATATTTTTACGAAGAACAATATGCAATAGTAGTGGCTCGCATACAACTGGCTGCAGATACGATGTTACAAATTTTGTGGGTAGTTCTTGAAGCGATTTCGCGTTATTGGAACCATCTTGCCAGTGCCACACTTGAGCAGGAATTCGAAAATCGCTAATATGCTGTTTCACTTTAGTATACCATTTTAGGTTATTTTCCCTACATTGTGTGATGAATCCATGAATGAGAAATTAACGCATTTTTCAATTCCTTGCGAGTGCTCAACATATTTTATGCATTTAATCGAATCACATGAATATATTGCGTTCATTTAATATAATTTTTGTGTAAGAATCGTGTTGGAAAAATTTTAGTACAAATTTCGAGTGAACTTTTGTAGAAAACTTTTTCATGTGTACTTCCGATTGAAAATGTTAAAAAAAATCTAGTATCAATTTGTTTCTAATCGCCGATTACTCAGGTGATAGTATTAAAAAGTTTCATCCATATCAGGTATATTTCAATTAAACTGCTATTTATTTATTGCATTTTGTGTATGTTGGATATTACGGTATTACATGTATCGAAAAATGCGCTAACCACTATATGCTTAAGGAGATTCCGGAGGTACAGTCTGGATAGAAAGTTATCAACGTCCTTTCTCAGAATAATTCATAATAACAGCATGTAAAAATTGATTTCTCAATTAAAGAGAATTTTTTATTGATTATTGAAAATATTCATATAGATAACATTGTTTATCGTTATTTTCAATGTTCAAAACTATTTAAATAATGGTATTTTGTTCAACATTACAACAGCGATAATGTGAAAAATATAAGTTACTTCAATATATGAATATCGAGCAAGTTTGATAATGAATTAATTATAAATTCAGGAAAACACAATGCAAATAGGGAAAATATTCACATTATTTGAAAACAATCATTTAATATTGTGAATTCACCTGGCTCGGAAAGTGGCAACATTCCATACAATTCAGCAGTTGACAGTTCTAACACGTATACACTTAAAACATCATTTAAAAAATGACTTTTCATACAAAAATTTCTGATCTGCTTAAGAAACACTTTGAGATAATTATTGAAGAATTCCAAGATCTTTCACAAATATTTTGCCAATGGTTGTTAAAAAATGTTAGGCTATCGTATGTTTTAAAGCCTAAGTCAATTAAAATCATTGAAAAATCATGAGACGTGGCAACGTCGCAGTTATGACCATGCAGTACCCTAAATATTTGATTTCAAAGTTTACATACTTTTCTTCATATTCATTTTGATATATGAATATATATACATGTGTGTATACCTTATATATTTTTCTGAAAACTAAACAGTTAGATGGAAAGATTATTTAATCTGAAACCTGACATTTATCCAGTATTATTTGAATAATAAATATGCACTTTGTGAAATAGCCGTCAGTATTCCCATCACCACCGCCATCTCCTCGTTCGTTTGCACTCTTGCCATATTTCGAAGCAGGTATATCATAAGTATAATATACTGCAATGCAGCATGACTATCCGTTGATTGACTAATAAATTATAAGTAATACGTATTTGCCTAGTTTTGTGTCAGAATCTTTGATATCAATACTTTCAAAATTTCTTGCTCCTTTCTCTTGGTATGTTTTTGTATTGAGGTATACTTCACAAATTTTTTTATTCAATCGTCTATAAATTTCATAGTTCGTTTTTAGTTTGAAAACGTAGAAAGGAAACCATAATTTTTTTTTTTTTTTGAAAAATTTTAGTGTTATTTTTAATTTGAATAGAAATCTCATGTGTTTAATTTATCCACCATAAATTATATTGGTCTAAGATATTTTCCCGTAGTAATTAAAGCATGGGAATATCTTGCATGTTTCTGAAAATTGTATTTTTAGCCGTCAGAAATTTTTTTTGTGGCGGCTATTATAAAAAAGATAGGAGTAGAATAATATCTTATTTTTATTTTAGTAAATAAAGATGTTTCTTGAAGTATTCGATTAATATTTTAATATTAATTCGTTACATATATTCATGAAAATTTAATTACCTTTCTAGAGCTCTTTAGAATTAATTTAGCAGTTGGAAAAAGTTTCGTATGCATTGATTGCGATATAAATGTGTATTCTGATCACTATATAAAGTTATTTCTATATGGCATGAACGGCTTTTATCATATAATTTATTATATTATATATTACATCAATTTTTACACTTTGCATAATTATAGCTCAATTCTGAATCTCGTCGAGTCGACTAAATAAAAATGCTATCGAATCAGACACAAGTAGATTACACACAAAAAGAGTCTTCGATTAATAAATTTCATGATGAATTATCAAGAATAAGGGTAATGAAATTAGCTGATAATTGATGATTGGACTGTGGTACTAACTTCGAAAATGATCAATTAAAATGATACTGAAAGTTTTGGTTTATTGTTTCAACTGTTTCAAACTATAAGATATGTGCTAAGAGAATATCAAGATGTAATGAAAATATCATATTTATCAAATAATCAATAACACATATACTTTTATTTATCATTTGAATCGTGTTATACTCATTAACACCACATACCGAAATTTTTTTTCGTCTTAATGGTTGATATGTACGTAGGAAAACATTTCGTCCAAAAGTCCACGCAAGATTTGTGTTGAATTTTTTCCTACACAATTTCCACGCGAAAATTATGTTGAATCCACGAAAAACTTTTGCTGTGTACAGACTATGGGTAAATAGATAATTTCATTTGTCAAATTAACTTTTCAGTAATTTATTTTACAGTTTTAAATACATAATTCTTCAATAATTAATTCCAGAATTTTATCTTTTTTCCCACGAATGTAACTATCTCTTTATTTTTTGTTCATCCATGAGATTCTAAGTCGCGGTTTCTTGTTTTCAGGAGTGCAGTGTAGGGATTCGACATCATTCAGCAGGTATATATGACAATACACGATGAGCAGGGGAGTAAAGACGATAAGTATCCTGTATATATATTTAGTATACAGCAAATACAGACGACATGTTGGGAGGACAACGGGTTCAAACCGGTCCATCGTTGGTCAACATCGTTCAACTGTTTCTCCGCATCTTTCTCCATCTTCCTCATCTCTTCTTTGTCATAATAATGCTCTCATAAATAATTGAATCGTTTGGAAATATATATAAATAGAGAATATCAAAATGGAAAAAAAAATCAAAATGTTCAACTAGCTAACAAAATTACGAACTTTATGATTTTGTTAAAGATATTGCTAATACAATCGCTTAATCTGTGTCACACTGACGTTGCACCCACGCGTTCCGTTATGGCCCCTCTCAACTGTGACCGTGACTGACCTCAGCAAATATATAGTTGGGGGGGAGTGGAATGAATATACATCTAGTGAAGGAGAAGAAGAAGAAGAAGAAGAAGAAGAAGAAGAAGAAGAAGAAAAGGTTGAAAAATACATTTGAAGAGAATCTTAGAGGACATGGTGCAGTCGAGATTGTAAAGAAGCAATAGTCAACGGACTTCTCGTCTTCTTCTTTTGCTTCTTCTTCTCCTTCTGCTTTTTGTTCATTTTATTTTTTTCCTGAGTAACAAATACTTAAGGTATACGAAGCTAACAATGGCCTCTTTTTCTCATTCTCATGGCCTTGATCGCGCGCACACTCGGAAATGGTGAAGAAGTGCCGCTTCTATGACTGTGTATGTATCGCGCAACTTGATGATGTGATAATACTAGTCACAAACATTTTGCATATTTTCGCAATACGTTTGTGAATTCCATTGGTATACGGATTTATATATATTTATGTAATCTTCGGGTCAGGTGTACGGAGAAAGAAAAGACCGCAAGAGAAATAGTACTGGTGCCTCTCGGTCAGTGACATTCTCTCCCAACGTGATTCTGATGTAGACGGCGACGATCCACGGGGCTTTATATGTATGAACACATCCACAGGTTTAACCAGAATTCATTGCGCGTAGTATTTTCTCCTGATGTTTCTGATCCCCATAGTTGTATATATCAGCACACATGCCAAGAGAAAAAAGGGGTAACCGCTATCTGTAGTTCGATCATCTTCTTTTTTCATTCAATTTATTTTGATTTTAGTCGATCGATAATAAAGAAAAGTCTGGAAATAAATTCAGTTTCAATTTGTTATATGGGTGCATGGATGTATTGAAATTGTTGAGTGTCATGAAGGTTAGATACATTCGGAAGAGCATTAAGAAAATTTGCTACAGGAAAGATGTAACTGACTGTTTTGTTGAAACGGGTACTTTAACTAGTGTATGTGTGCAGAATGTGAAAACCGGCTGGACTTAAACGGAAGTTCCTGGGTTTGTATGTATATAAATGTTACTACGAAGGAGAACAGGTCCAGGAGGAGTCATTATTGATGTTGGTGTGTGCGATGACCCAGAGGGTGAAGCAGAAGATGAAGAGGGAGAAGAAATAGTAAAAAAGAAGGAATAGGTCCATGGGAAAAGTCGTCACGACGAATAACGCGTCGAGAACGTCCATTATGGCAAAGTAAAGAGTACTTGCGAACATGCACTATGCTGAGGTTCAGGAAGCTCTTCGACAACTGTAGAGTGTAGTTGTATAAAAAGAAAAGAACTCCAGAGTGAAAAACCCAAGATGGAGGAAATAAAAAGAAGGATACTCGATTATGGAGTGTTGTATGTGTATGTGTGTACATGTGTGTGTGTGTGTGTGTGTGTGTGTATGTGTTGGCGTAAATTTCTTCGCCTCTTGGCAATGGACTTGAACGATCGAGAACGTGTATGCATCACAATACGTTTAAATCTGAAGAAAAGTTAAATATAAATATTTTTTTGTCATGATGTGGACTTTCAGGAATGTCGGAATGTTCAATAGATGTATTAAAAGTCACGTGTTGGTGGTGTATTCTTTTGCCGTCGAGCACGATTCATTTTGTTTTCTCACTCAGACTTTTGTAACGCCTTCTTGGAGAGCATCGCGCGCACACGAAGCAAATTGTATTTCTATTTTATACTACGTCATTTGAAACTTAGTTAGGACGCGTTGAAGCATGACAATGATGCGATATAAGAAGAAGGTAATATTAAATGACCGCGCTTCGGTAATATTCAATATAATCCATGATGCAATTTGCTCAATCTTTTTTTTACTCATCAATTTTTTTTTATTAGATATGCTTCTGTGTGATGCATGGCGTGTATATGACCTTTTACTTCTGTAGAGTTAGTCGTGATTACGAGAAGGAGCAATAAAATGAATTTTATATTTATCTATTCATTCATTCACAGAGAATTAATCATTAAGAAATTAATTTTATATCTAAGAATAGTTGTGATATTAATTAATAAAATAACATTTTCATTTTCAATAACACCTGAAAGTACATTCAGTGAAAGAATATACTTATTTATATTAATGTCTATCCAGTTTGATAACAATAAAATTTCAAATTATTCTTGTGCTTCATTTTCGAGAAGAAAAAATAACAAAGGTTGATTTTTTACGCGATAGTCAGTTTGGTTTCTTGATGTGTAGACTGTTGCATATCCAATATTATTAATCAAATATATTTTATGGATATATGAGAGCACATAAGACAAAATTTTATGTAAAAGTCCACTCAAAATTCTTGTAAACTGTTTTGTGCACAAATTTTGGATCTAATTTTCATAGAAAAATTTGTGTTAAGGTAAACAAATCATTTTGCTCAGAATGAATGACATTTTATATTAAATCTACAACAGAATATTTGTCCATCAAACTACACACACTTTATGTTAGATAGGTAAATGAGTAATTTATCATATTTATTAATTTTTTTTTAATTAGTTGGAAACTGACTGGAATTTCAATTCAACGTAATAATTTTTGTTTGAAATAATGTTGAAATTTTCAATACTGTTGTCTTTGTGTGCTAACCCGATGTATAGATACAAAATATAATAAATCTTCTTAAGTTTCTTTGAGTATAAATTGAGTGTCACTTCTTTGAATGTAAATTGTATGAACAAGTGTTGAAAGAGATTACTAGAAAACATTGAATAAATTCAAGTATGATTTTTATCTCGCTTATCATTCAAAAATAAAAATAATAGTCAATTCAGTTTTTGATGTATGTAAAGACATTTCATTAGACCTTTTTTTTATTCATCACCATAAACA
The DNA here is from genome assembly GCA_918226075.1 of Microctonus brassicae. Taxonomy (NCBI): domain Eukaryota; kingdom Metazoa; phylum Arthropoda; class Insecta; order Hymenoptera; family Braconidae; genus Microctonus; species Microctonus brassicae. Next base: position 5,072,433 of record OW445489.1, read on the forward strand.
CTATCATTCTGAATATATTTCATTAAATTAATTGGAACTCACCGGAATACGTAGAGTGTACGATTAAAACGATTATCAGCCACAGGATTACTCCGAGCCGATGCAGCCCGTTTTCCCCTGTCATTTTTCGTTTTCTGTAACAAATAAGTAGACAAAATTTTACAAATACATATTTGATATAGAGAAAGATATCATTTGTAAAATGAGAAAAATTGGTACAGTATTCGTCATTATTCCATTTTTGTTTCTTTGGAAATCTTAAAAGATTAGAAAAAAATATCTCTGAATTATTCATTTAACTTTTTATTCGCTTCTATAGTAGTCAATTATATCGCGTAATCCGGTTTTGGAAACACGTGGGAATCTGTGTGCATATACATGTATGCAAGAGGTTAATACCTTTCCGTTATTATAATAACGGAAATATATCATTTGTATTGGATTAAATACAACTGTATAATGAATTTATTGATATCAACAAAAATGTTTTATTGCTGACCAGATTTATGTACTTCTACGTATATACATCCAGAAATCAGACATCAATTTATGTATATAAAATATAGGATGCATACATATTATCTACTCTTCAGCGTATCTGATATCCATTAATCATTCATTCTCAACGCAGCTATATATATATTAATATTCCAACATCAAAAATTTTACTATTAATATTTTAAATATTGATTTATTCAGCAATCAGTTATCATTTGTCATTGTGACAACATAAATATTTCGTCAGGTGAGTTGATATCCATGAAAGAAATTTTCATTAAATTAAAATAGAAATAGGAGAAATTTCACGATTTATTCTTCGTTATTAAAATAATCTACAAAATTCATGCCGTTATAGAATATTTTTTTTTGTTTTTTTGCATAATGAATTTTCAATTTTCTTAAAAAGATATCGATACAAACGGAAGATATTATGGCTTGACATGTACTGCTTTTATCAAAACATTCTTTATCACTCAAAAAATAATTAAACGATTTTGATGAACCAAAGTGAATCATTTTCATAATTATTTCGTTCATCACCTTATTTACTTGTATATCAGTTACATATGCTCTATTTTATAGCATTTGATCTAGGAGAAATGCTTGAATTCACTTCATGACTGTTAACACCTTTTCCATTTAATATTTTTTCCTCTTCAAGAATTGATTAAAATCATCAACATAATTTTAAAACTTTTCAGCCGACCATGAAAAGAACATAAGATAGAGAAAACAGTGTTGTATTAAAAACAGTTCATACAAATTTGGAGAGGACTTTTACACAAAATTTTTTACTCTGTGTGCATTAATGGCACATTTTAAACTTAAATTTGATCTTCAAGGTATTCTTCATCTTTCGCATCAAATTTCATATGAGCTCTTTGATAAAATGTACATAGTGTGCTTTGTTTTAAACAATCTATTTTGATAACTTTGCTAAAAATGAGAGAAACCACTTCCATTTCTTCAAATACATTTTGTGTCAACATATTTTTTAAATTTATGCAAATGTTCCATATAGTATTTGTGTTAAATTTTCTAATGAAAATTATGTGAAAAAAATTTGGACACAAATTTTGAATGAACTTACACAAAATTGTTTACTGTAGACATCCATATTTTAGTTCGTTTATATTTAATTATTCATCCAATCATGCCTTTGAGGATAATAAATGCGCAATGAGAATGTTCAATTTATGTGTTTCCGGTTCATGAAGAAAAATTGAAAAGTAAAGTAACAAGGTATGATGTACGTATAGCGCATTCGTTTTTCATGATGGGAGCGAGAGTGCAAGTGGAATTCGTTGCGCTCCAGATTCGTAAATATATATATATATATATATATATATATATATATATATACACTCTTGATGCGGTCCTGAAAGTAAATTTGCTTGCACTTTATTGTTGCAGTTTACAGACGAGGGAATCTGTTGAAGAAAGCAGACACAAAGGAAAGTAAAAATGCAGAAGACGTATATATAACTGGTTATTTTTTTTTTTTCGACAAAGAAGAATGAAAAATGAATAACGAGAAGATATGAATCAATATACCAAAGTGTGACAAGAGAGAAAGAATAACGACAAGTGACGAAAGTAAATCTTGTAAATGGGATTTATTCGCTGTATAAGTTTATTTCACAGGTACTCCCTAATTGATTCGCGAGAACATCGATCTGTCAGTGCATATATGCAGACAGCAAGAAAGGAAAAGAAAGATAAAGAGTAAGAGAGCGATGTCTTCCTGGCGCTCTTTCACGTCGTACAGTCACATATGCAAAACTTTACATCGTCTGTTAATGGTGACGGTTCTGGTGGCAATGGTGTATACATTTCCTCGTGTACTTCACGGGTTAGCTCTAATTGATTCACAAGCAAATCTCAGTGTTTATATATAAACCTCTTGCATACGATATAGAATGCGAAGAAAAAAATTTTTTTGCCAGGAAGAAGTCTCGTTGACGTTATAGGCAATGTTTATATACATTGAGACAATGATCAATTCTTGCTAAATGTTATTCAGTGAAAGACTATAGTATCAGTGGCACAACGACGCCTGCATAATCAGGCCCAAGCACATTCAGCTTTAAATAACATTGCCTTATAAAATACTGAAGATATATCACGAGTTCGCTTTTCTACTATATAATTTGTGGAATGCGTGTTGTCAATTACGTTAGATATCTTTTTACCCGATTAATCGTAATCTATATACAAGCTGAAATGCATCAAGATTCCTTGGACACTACATGAACAAGATGAAACGTTACACATCGATCTCTTGTACATAAACTTAAGCTCTTATACAGGCGAAAAATACAGTGTGTCCCAAAAAGTTGTACATATATATGGGAAACTTTGTTATTATTAATATTACCGAAAAAGTCATTCTTCATAAAAAGTTATGCATGGTCTAAAACCTAAAATATGACCATCAAATATCAAATTTTTTATGCTGTATACGGGGGATGTCGAAAAATGTGAAATTTTCTGAAGAGTAAAGTACCTCTATCTATGATGAAAATCAGGTTTTGTTATTTTTTACAATATTTTTAAGTTCGATTCATATGGAAAATTTTTTTATTATTAATTTTACAAAAAAAGTTGAATAAGTGAAAAAAAAATGAAAAAATTGTAAAAAATATCAAAATCTGATTTTCATCGTAGATAAGTAGTATTAAATATTTGAATGTAGTTTTCAATTCTAATCAACTTTTCTTAATAACAATTTGCGATTATGTCAAAAATAAAGGTACTTTACTCTTGAGCAAAATTAATTTTTTTTAATATCCCCCGTATACGGCTTGAAAAATTTGATATTTGACGAGCGTATTTTGGGTTTTAGATCATGCAGAACTTTTTATGAAGAATGACCTTTTCCGGTAAAATTAATAATAAAAAAGTTTTCTACATGTATACAACTTTTTGGGACACATAGCTGTACACATATACACTCCCGGAAGAACTGATCTTGCCGTTATAGTCATCTATCTACAAAATCATTTCAAGTATATATGAAAAGTGATTGATTAGTTGTTATTCGTTTTTTTTTTTTTTTTTTTACTATAATATTACTTGTTTTTATAATTGGCCTGCATTATAGTAGAAAAAATTTATGCATGCTAGGGAATAGATTAGGTATGTGTATAAAATATAAATATATAATATATATGTAATTAAATAAAAACGATAGAGTGAGAATAAAAAAAAAATAAGTGAGTAGTGGCTTTTGCGTGTGACCCTGAGAATTTCACTCACGGCTAATTATGACGATTAGAGGGAGCAACGTCTGATGTTGGGTCACACGGACCCTTCGTTTACTTATTCTGCTTTTTCATCTTGATAACGAAGACGCCTCTACCTTGGAAAATCAAATGCGCTATGTATGGTATATATCTACCTTTACTTGTAATGTTCATGAGGTTGTTGTATTTATGAAAACAGAGATTAAATTACGGAATTTTTTTCCGTGCATGATATAACTTTTCATTAATTAAAACAATTATCTCATTAGATCATTCGACATTCAAAATTGAGATTCGAGACAGTGAATATGTGTACATTTTTCATTGACGTCATATTATGAATATTCGTATAGTTACATAAGAAATAATATGATGGGTATAAATTCAATATAATCGAAATTTAATTTTTTCCTTTGAAAAAATAGAATTTTTACATTTTATGATCAACAGATAATAAATATATTTTCATGATAAAGCAGGAAAAAAATGCCCAAACCGATTGTTACCATTTGTCCAAGCACCGAATTGATGAACATAACCAAATTCATTCACCGAAAAATCATCAAATCATTATGATTTGATACATTAAATAATATTTATATGCATAATCTGCTTCAATGACCTGATAGTATTTGTTGTTATCTTCTTCAAACAAATAATTTAAAGTGAATAATCAATTTACTATATTATCTCGCAACAACCTCTTCAACCGTGAACGTCAACTAACCAAGTCAAATGTGAGCGAGAAAAATCGAAAACGAGTTAGTAGTGTATTATACGGAAAGAGATGTGAGATCCATCTCTACGTGAAGAGAAGTGTGGGCGGTCTAAAGAAGCGTTGAGGTCCGGTTACGTATACACTTTTTCTCCTCATATACACTCTTCTCTTCCCTTATATACTCATTACTTCTAGCTTCTTCTCTCTCAGTTATTCTCCTTGGCATCTTTTTTATTGCGCACACGAGAGGGTTGTGAGTTCTTCTGAGCAACAGGTCGGCGGCCAACGTAAGCCAATAGGCATCATAGTGGCTATTTATAGAATTGCGTGTATGATCAAGCTAAAGTTACATGATACCACAAGGTAGATGTTTGTGTTCATTTCATTATTTCTTTCTCTCTATCTCACTTCTTCGAATATTCCCGTAAAATGGAAACAACATGCAAATATACCAAGCAAGTCACTATACCTATGTATTAAGGAAATTTATTTATTAAGATGCGATAAAGTGCAATTGAAATAATTAATGATTTATAATAAGCACTTGCGATCAGCAAGCAAACAAATATAATGTTATACAATTTTATTCAAGATTCGATATTACGCTCATTTTTTACGACCTGATGCGATTCATATGGGAAGATTGCTAAAGGTATTTTCTTAAATGTTCAAGGTGTTGTGTATATAGTAATAATGACGATGATGGCGATGGCTATTTTTACGTAATAAGACCTGTGCAAAACTGATCTTTGGAAATGATGGTAAAGTGTGGAGTATAAGGTCTATGCTGAAAGAGATCCTACACGATATAACGTAAGATAAAGCATGCTATTCCACACATATAAAGGACACAGTTGATATAATGACATGTGATGATTCAATTGGAGGGCGAATTCATGTTCACATATTCTATCTATAGATGCATTTATTTAATATTTATTGGTTTGAATGTAATATTGCAGAAAAATATATCACATGTTTCGTAATCTTCATTCACCATTGTAATTTTTCATAACATTCAAAAATTAGTATGTGCATTCAACAGTTTCAAAGTGAATTTTTGTTTAACTTGCCAAAGAGATTTTACTGTTGATTAAATAATTTGATGATTTTTATACACATAATTGTTGAGACACGTTAATGTATGACATGATTTATCACTACTTAATACATAAGGTTTTAACCAGCAATTCAATTGAGCTATGATTTTTCATACACATATATAAATAAAGCGTAAAAATTATAGATGGTGGAAGATACTACATAATTGAAAGTTGATTATTATTAATCATATGAAGTTGGTAAATGGTTCTAATTCGTAGTAAAAAGTATTTAATTCTTCAAATCGATTTTCTTTACACAAGGTTGAGAATAGTGGTCACATATAGAGTTAATGATCAGTCATTATGATTATTGTTGTAAGTGCAAAAATGAAATTTATAATAAAATGTATACAACTTCCTTCTACAGTATGAATCCAGAAGCACTTGTTTAGTTTTTTATATCGTTTTATGTGAGTGAATTACGTAAGATTCCTTTGTAGTTTTACTCGCACGCTCATAATCGACTTATTATCTCGCAAATTTATCTTTCATACGTTTTTAACGTCACAATTTTTTTTTTTTCATCCAAACACATAAAGCCTAACTTATTTTCCGCTATTGTGTCTTAGTTTGTTAATGATTATGCGAGATTGATGAATTTCTTTTCTGTTTTATTTTATGATAATATCATTTTTTTTTTATTTGTAATGAAATTATGAGGAACGTGGAAATTGAAAGAAGATAAGGCTCGCATCCACAGTCTTCAAAATTAATATGAGTTATATCCACATATATTATAGTATAATATGCTCAATGACCCCCCATACAACGGATATAATCCGTTATGTAAAGCAGGCGCGGCTAAATAATTATTATCTAACGTTAACGGTAGAATAGGAGTTATGCCTCTTTTATCCTAAGAGAAATATAATCTCAATATCCTATGGACCTTTTGCCTTTTCTTAGTTTCTTGAAGTCCCCCTTTTTTCCTCCACTCCTCTTTTATTTTAGCCTCATATGCATGTCCTATCGTTCGTCGAACTCAAATTCTTGAGAGATGATAGAAAAGGATTCCTCACACAAGATACTTCTTTCGTATCGCCTTAAGGCAACTTGAGTAGGGTTACTTGAATCTTGTTTCCTTCTTCTTCATTCCTTTCTTTCATTTTTTTTCTTTCTCTCTATATACATCCTTTGAATTCTTTTGCGTATATGTGAAGGTGAAGACCATACGAAGAATGGATATTGGACCTTGTTAATATTTACCGAAGAACTTGTCTCACGCATATGATTTCACTGATAAATTTTTGAATGAATCAAAGAATAGTAAAATGAAAAAATAAAACAAATGTACCATTTGTGCCTGCTATTCGCTATGCTCGGAGGCATGGAAGGGATTTACTATTTGATTGAAGCGCCCGCGGTGTATATGTGGAGAATTACAACTGCAGTACAGCTTCGATAACATTTAGCATTGATAAGCATTAGAAAAAATGGGTCACTCTGTTTGTTGTATTCCTTTTTGCTCAAATTCAGGTAAAAATAGTAGTTGTAAATTTTATTCGTTTCCCAGTGCAACAAAGAGGCCAGAACAACGAAAAAAATGGATTCTTGCTGTAAGAATAATATAGTAAACAAATTACCTCACTTTCTTGCATGTATATATTACATAAAAAACGCATGTAAATATACGTTTTAAATAATTTTTATTTTATTTAGTTCTGATAGATCTGAATGGAAACATCACTTAGCGATGTGATTTGTAGTGACCATTTTGTAGGGAATACGAATTAGTCTGTTGTGCCAAATAATCCTGGCTATATTCCCAAAACAATACAAAAATAAGGAAGTGAATTCCGAACAAGTTTTAAATAGGTGAATATATTGATTGTTAAATATTTTTTGAAATATGTTTAAAAAAAGTATATTTATTTTTATAATAGGTACAATCGCAATATGAAACGTTGTGACTCAGCAATCAATATAGACAATCTGTTTATACAAATAGTTCATGGAAAAAATCATTTCAAAGGCTCAAGTTTAGAGATGATGATCAAAATAAAAGATTTAATAATAAAGATGAAATTTCAAATAATTTGAAAAACACAACTACTTCTCAAGAATTGTTATCACCGATAATTGTTCTTTCAAATGAAATTATCATCAGAGAAACTGGAGATGATGAACAAGTGATTCAATGTGGGAATAGTTCAATTGAAATTAATACTCAAATGGGTAAAGAATGTCAAGTGTGTATTATTGATGAAAATGATTGGTACCAAAATATTTTAAAAGAAAATTTTTCCTGTAACACCTACAATTTTTCTGATAAAAATTTGTGCGATGCCGCTATACAAACTGAAATAACAGCGCCCAAGAGTGTAAAATTTATTTGTAATAATTGCAGTAGAAAAAAATATAATGATAAGAAGTGCGGAACATTAAAAAAACAGATATTAATTATTAATTATTAACTGATTTATTAATTTTTTTATTTTACAATTTCACTATTAAACTTTCAATACACTAGAACAATGAATGACTTTTTTTCTTATATTTGCTCAAGTATATGAAATCAATTTAACCTAAAACAAAAATTTTGATCTGACATAAAACTAATATAAGTTGAGTTTACAGTTACTTTCTTGTGCCCAGTAAAGTCAAAACATGTATAATTAATTATTTTCGTTTTGAATAAGCGAATAAGTAACCAATTATTCCGTTTAACCAATTTTAACTAGCTGTTCGCATTTATTTGCATGTAAATCGGTCCTGCAGTTGTACTTCGCATATTGGTTAAAAGACGTCACTACCGTCGTGCGTATAACGAATACTATTTTTCATCATTATTTATATTATTACGGTATATTGAATCAAAGCAAAAAAATGTTTCTTAACAAAATGTAAAAACAGGAGCAGCAAGTTCACGTCATTGTGAAAGAAAAGGTGGAATGCCCCTTTCTTTACTTCTTTTGTGAATAGTTTTTTTGTTTTGATATCAATTTTTTTTTTTTTTTTTTGGCTTTTAGTACATGAAGTATCACTAAAATTCTATTTGAATTCCCCATTAGCCAAGTGCACGCACCGATCGTGCACCGTGCATGCACCTAGTGCATTCTCATGTAAATCCCTGTATATAGCCTTTAGTGGAGTGCACTAAATGCTATTGGGGTTACAATAATTTCATTTTCCATAGTTTCATGTATCGAATATTCGTCGATAACTGATGACCAACGGAGCTACGCAGAGGATAAAATCACTCTCTTGTTAAAACTTTATATTTCTGACACTTGTGTAGAACTCAATCGTAGCGAGAGACAGAGCAGGACATTTTCAATGTTTCTAAATAAAAATTGATATAGTGCAACACACAGGAACAAGAAAAGATCGACGATCAAGACATAGTACCAAACAAAGAAAGGCCATAAAAATATATTCAATGAATTGTATTAATATTAAATGGTATAAAAAAGCACTAATGTACACTGAGAGAATTTATGACGCATTCGAGAATTTTTGCAATAAAAAAAACAATCTACGATCGATAAAATGAAACAAATGAAATGCATGAATTTTACTTTCTATTAGGAGTACTTTTTATCATGCTTAGCGTGTAAAAATTATTCGAATAATTTTTACTTCCACGAGGGGTAAAAATTCCTATCACATATAGTTAATATCTGCCTCAATTGTCATTATATCTCAAGATTACCCAAAAATTCTCTCAGTGTACCACTAGCGGTACATTAAGCCTACAATAAGACAATAAGAAAATTTTTTTATTCATTCTAATTATTGTAAGATGTACGTTTAACTCAAGGAAATTTAATTGTTGTATTGAATTGTTGTGACATAATACGTGAATCCATTCCTACGACAACAACTCTGATTTGAAAAATAATGAATGGACATAAAAGACAAAAGGATCACCAGACAGTATAGATTTCAGTTGTTTACACGGGCATCGGCAAATATCGAGTTGATTATGGGTCGAAGTGAATGTTCCTAGTTTTTGTCTGACTCATCAGTTCTAGCGGCATCCCGTACTTTGGCTTTATGATTTAAAAGGATTATACGTTTGTCACCTCAGGGTAAATATCAGATGAAAATTTCCCCTGATATTTGATATACACTTGCACAAAAAATAAAACATTGAAAGAATTCAGCCCGAAAATGGTTGAAATTCAAGTGACTGTAACAAGATCAATAATGATAGTAGGGAGTGTATTTTTGAAGAGTGTTTTGTCTACTTTTGAAAGTTCTTTGAAGAATAAAAATCTAATCAGTCACCGTAGTGTTATAGAATTTCTAAAAAATTGCGTCCAAATTTATCATAATTAGTCGACTTGTCCAAAAATAATTGCATAATATTTGGCTTAGACACCACTCATAAACTGTTTCATATATAAAATAAAGGTGCTGAATTGAAAAAAGCAAGACGAAATTTTCAGCCAATTGAAAAAAAAAAAATTTTCTGGAAATTGTAAGATATTTTATTTTTTGTGGTGGCATATATGACCAAAAATTCAGGCATTGGCTGGAAACGATCGCGAATTCCAAAATGTTCTTTAATACAGCGAGCTGGTAAAAAGGATAATTTAACTGTACTTGGAGTGTAGTCAGGTACAAATTGGTCAGTGCATTTTTTGAAGATCAGTATATTCAAATTTCAAGCTGGAATTTTTTTTTCAGAGATGGATGCTTGTGATTTGATATATAGAACATGAAATAAATGTAAAGTGATACTTAGTATAAAATAGTATATTGTAGCGTTCTGTATTATCAACGTAGATATCAAATAAATTTATTGCAACATTTGAAACAATGATTTAACCACTATTAAGAAAATCTTATCAATTTTTTTTCTCTAAAACAAATGTACTCGACGCATCCTTCAATATATCAAAAAATACACAAACAGAATGAGTACATTCATATCGCATATTTTATGAATCACAGAGCGTTCATTGAAATTGAAATTCGGACACATGAAAAACGTACAACTGAAAGTTTCAAGAATAATTGATGATTATTAAAGAACAAAAGAAGTTCTCACGATTCATTGTGATGAATTGAGAGAGCAGTCGCCTTTGAAAATGGTCTTGCATACACCAGCCAACCATGCAATTAGCGATCAACTTATTGACATTACTATTTCTAACATTTTCGTAACAATCGATAATATTAAGACTTTACAGTCTTTTCTATATATATTACTGAGTGAGCCAAGCATGAATATTAATACACTTCAATCAGACATTCTGTGTATTTAGAGACAAGATTTCGTTCATAGATTCCATAGAGAAATAACACAATCAAATGATTAATGATGAACCAAGGGAAATAAAAATGAAGAGATGAGTAACAAAAAATAAATGCGGTGAAATAATACGATGTGGAATTTGCATCAAGTGCACGACAAAGTCGCGGCAAAACGTGTCGAATATGACCGGACCATAAGAGGGAGAGTTAACCTCGCACCTCGGACGTGTTCGCTCTCACCCATGAGTCCCTTAACTCGGTCTTGGCCCCGCGCAATCAGATGGTATCGGCGACTGGTGAGTCTACGGCTGGAGGACACTATATCGGACGACTAACTCTGGGTGGCTTCTTCGTGGCCCTTGCATCCGGTTCACTGTCCATATTATTTCCACCGAGTCTTGTCCAATCTTCTCCTTTTCTTCCTCCCTTTCCTTATTTCCTTTTGTATTTATTTTTTTCGAAAGCAAACAGATCTTCAACCCGGTGGTGGTGGTGATGATGTGCTCTTGGTCTCATGTGTGCTATTTATAGGGGAACATGTATACCATAATAGTAAGGTAATACCTGGGCCAACGGGGACAACGCGCCCACCATTGGTCGTTGTAAGACTCTCGCGCACGACCAACAATCTTCTTCTTGGTCTACAGTAACACTGATTTTTTTGTTGTACTTTTTATTCTTATTTGGTTCTTTATTTTTTTACTCATGGACTTTTATCGCGATTACTGGTCACGCAAACTGCTCTCGCTGATTCCGCATCGTTTGAGCGTCCTCATTATCGCCCACTACTACGGGAGTTAGTTGGAGTGCTGCTATTTTCCCAATGTAATATATACATTGAGTATACATACATAGATAGAACACTAAGAACTCATCAGACATACGAATAAATGTATGTATAGAGATAAAACTATGCGCGAACAAGTAGATATGGTTTTGCACGCAAACAATTAAATATAAATCAGCGTTATTAGATGAAGAGATTATACTCAACGCAATGAGACACCCTAGTAATGTTGGTGTATATAAAATAAATATAAAGTAGAATAATGCAAATTAAAATATGAAGATGTATGAGAATAAGCAAAATATGAACGTTGATGGGGGAGAGAGGAAATGAACAAAGTAATATAAGAATATAAATATAAATTATTCCAGCTCGGTTGTGAATATATGTTGAGCACAGAGTAAGTAGCATTCTGACTGATAGTTTGTATATATATGCGTCCCTTTCTGACTAGTCTTTCATCTGTAACTATCCTATTACTGTGCAAACTCCGTAAATGGTCGTCATCAAGCAGCTAAGGCCGCGACTTTGTTCCGCAGCCATACTTTTACCTTTTGCTATAGGTTTATATCCAACGTGGGCTTGTTCATTTTTTGTTTTTCAATTTTTTCTATCTTTTTATTATATATACTTCACAGCATACATATATATATATATCATATACATTCAGGATGGTCTTGTGGGTTATTAATCCTTCAAATGAGCGTCACGAACGTATACGTCTTGGCCGATTGCCCATAGTGGTATTACTTTGAGAAATAAATTTTCTCTGTCTACGAGTACCTTTTCGTGATAAGGTAATAGGTGTCTATGCATACTTCACGCTTGGTCGATTCTATGCATACGTATTTTCTCATTTCTTTTTTCCTCTCATTCACTCGTCGCCACTAATCTTATAGTTTATTTTGTAAAGAGTATATAGGATGCAGTTGAAACTTGACGATCTTGTTGATCAGAATGCGCATGTTAAAAAATCGAGTTTCCCTTGAAAAACAAAAAATAAAATAAAGACACAAAATTATGAGACGATACTGGACATTTATCTTTTCTTAACTTGGGAAGATTATTTTAGTCGCTTCCAACGATTGGTTTTTCATGTCATATATAGTAGAAATCTATTGATCAACTGTTCAGTAGTGTCTTTGAAACCACTATTTACGATAAACTCTTGTCACCAAATCGTTTACAGACTTTGTACTGTTTTTTATGTATTTCTAATATTCAGTTTCCGAATGTAATTCCGCTATACCGTGTTTTAAATAGATTTATCGGACATCAGTTATCATTGAATGATTAAAAAAATGAAATATGATAAAACTTGGTAGTAATATATAACATATAACACTTACGTTATAAGAATTCCATATATTATAAAATTAAAATCATATGATCAATCTATGGAATTGAAAATTCCATAGTTTCTATATTTTGTGTATTTAACGTGAGACATGGCAGTGTCTATTCCTGTTTATCTATCTGCTTCCTTCTTTTATTTCATCTGTATTCGTAGTTTGAAATTAGCAATGCTTCACACACATCATTCAATTGGAGTTCGATATCAACCATTTGTAGAGCAAATTCGACTGATTTCAAATCACTTCTGGTACATAAATCCATGCACTCGCATCACATATTTATTCTAGATCTTTGCTGATAATTCTCTATGAGATAGCTGTCGTGCAAGAAAGTGCACCGACAAGTATCATAAAGTCTAAAGAGGCATTATCTCTTCAATAATGTTAAATTTGTGAATAAATTGGTGAGCATAAGTGATGCCGATGAATGAAAAACGGTACATTATTTATATATGGTCAAAGTAAAGAAGAACAATAAAACATTTATTTTTTCTATCTAATTGCAATAATAAACTAAAGTGATCTTATGTGGAATGGTAATAAGTGATCCGATGAATCGGTTTGTATATTTGTAGTTATAGAAAGAGAAAGAGAGAGAAAGAGAATGAGGTAAAGAGAGAAACACCGTTAGGTACTTGGTGGGAAATATATGTTCATGTTAAATGTATAAGTATATATATTTATGATATTCATAGGTATAAACATATGTTGTGACTGAATAAGTAATGCGTTCATGCGTTTACACGAATTTATCATCAATCTTATTAGACTTGTTTAATCTTTTTTGGAAAAAAAAAGACAAAAAGAAAATCATATTGGATTTGATATTATACTTTGGATTATTTAAAGTATACGATGATGACCTCTTAGTTCGGTAGTTGGCTTATTTATCTGTACTAAATGCAACGCAACGATCGACTAATTACCGGGTCGTGTAATATAATTAACCGTTCGAAAGGAACAACGAGAGTGGAGAGTTGATCGTGGGGTTTTACCGTTACGACAGCCTACAACCAGTAGACGACGATCGTTTACAGATTAATCTAACGATAAAAATTTGCCTCTTATTCTGCTTGTTTTTTTTTTTTTTTTGTATCTCAATTTCCAACTGTATCGATAATCGCATATAATATTCACTTGTTTACCTCTATTATTTCAAGTTGATTTTCAAAAGTCAGTTGATTGTTAGTAGTGATAAATTCACCAGGTTGAAATAAGAATTAAAATTATTAAGGTTTGGTGGAGAATCATTGAACATGGGTAGTTGGAAGTTTATTCTACACACGGAAGACGATGTTATAATTGATGAACTTAAGTAGCAAGTGAGTGAGAAAGAGAGGAAGAAAAAGCGATAAAGAGAGGGTGAAAGAAGAAACTTGTGAGCATTCACGGATACGCTAGGCACATTCTATAACTGCCGCGTCCTTAAGGACATGACACCGTATGTGCACACAGAGTATCTTTCCCTCATCTTGTCTCTTTGATTCTTTTTATCGTCGTAACTTGCACACACAGTCGTCTTGGTCCATAAGCTAACTCTCGTAAATACGCACTTACACGCACTTGGCATGTATTGTCACGCATAAATTACCCCGAGAACTTGAAAATATTCCAACAATCTACTGGGTGTATTTAATCTGCACAATTTATTAATACAAACTGCAGTTCTAATATCTATAACATGTATACATGTTATAATATGTATCTAGAGTTGCTTGAACTTTATTTTCACATCATATGAAAAACTAAGTTTTGTACAGTGACAAATAAATTTCATTCAGTTTTCAGTTGTTGCTATTTGTGATTTATTCACGATTGGGCACGATTTTTCTACATAAAATTCAAAATTTATTTATAATTTTATTTTCATATGATGTCTGGCTTAACTACAATTTTTTTGCTTCTTTTACGTCATATACTAACCCTCTCAAAACTTGCTTATGCAGGTTTGTGACTTGAAAAATAGACGATGACACATATGTACCTATAGATAACGGTTAATTTAATATATTGTTAAACCACTTAAAAATTAACGCTGCAGTCGCGTAAGAATAGCGTTACATACAAATAGTATCCGTACACCCGGTGTATAAAAGCGCGTTGGGAGAGAGAGATAAAACTGATGGACCGCCGGCGCATTACTCATTCTCTTGGTCCAGCAACCTGTTACTGGTTACCGATTATTCGGCCGTGAAGAATCTCACGCACACCCACACACGTGCGCTCGGTCGTGCGCGCACAGAAATTTACGACTAAAGTTTCATTCTCTCCTTCTCTTTTATATACTATATAGATTATGATGATTTTACTTCTCCAAGTTGCTTGTGCAAAATTCTTCAGCATATTTGCTACGTGCGGCTCTCAATTACGCAATTAAATTGCTATGAAGTAAAATGTTTATTCCTGAACATGCAACAAAATCTTTCAAGCGAGAAATAAAAGTATGTATAGGTGTATTTATTTATACACATGTACAGAAGCATATTTACAAGGTGAACCTGTTACTCTCTTTTCTCATCCGGTCAAGTGCATATGGAGAACGGATTGACACGCGCAAGTTATGTATGCGGTGAGCTCCATTGGATCAACACCATCGTCACACGTGCGATGACTGCAAAAAGATATGTATGAAAACTGAAGCGCGATGAAACAAATACGACAATGATTGTGACATGATGACAGACTGGCAAATAAGCAGCATTATTGTGTATGTATGTATATGCTGTATAATATACAAGTATGAGCATAGCTTGAGAATACACTCAATGTATATTTCTGGAACTAGGCCAACGTGTGAGTGCGACCCAAGTTCAGTTAGCCATGTTCATGAACTGGACATTATGTTTTTTCTTTATTATTTTTTTTTTTTTTTTCGTTCTTTCACTTTTTTCTGCACACATTGAGGAACTGTACTGTGACCGCATTCCATATGCGTATGTATATAATTTCTCATTTGTATTTTCAATAATATGTTATATACGTAATAGATGATTTAATATTTTTCATTGATTTAGTAAAATGATGGTATTGGAAATAATGAAGAGAGTTGATGATTGTTAAGTAACGTTATCTGAGGATGAAAGTTTAATGTCCAAATATATTTTATGAACTTTGAACCGCGTTCTCGTTATTATAAGTATTGTCTTTTTTCTTTTTTGCATGTGTCCTGATCTGAGAATCGTTTGGTATAACTTTTGTAACCTGACTCGCAATGTACATACATTGGTACGAATTTTAAACAGTGCAAATCGACCGAGTTTTATATAGTTGACTACTCGTCGCACGTATGATGTCAAATGCGTTCCCATCGTGCTTGTACCTGTGCCTGTACATGTATATTTATATATATGCCAATTTTATTCCTTCTCTTCATGTAGAATACTCGCTGGTCATGTTGCTATGTATATAGTTAAACTACGGGCACGGCTTACTGATGTGACCTGTACTGATTTTGTACGCGCCTACGATTTGTATTTGATGACACGCAAATCGCGGTCAAACATTTTCTCATGTGTTCTCACGCGCGCATTTACGTAATTTTTTTTTGCTTTTTTTTTCTCTGTCAATACATTGTGGAGGATGAGTAAAAAGTATTTCATCATACTCTCTGTGTGAATACATGCGATGAGTGACTCTGCACTGAACGACAAAGTAAAATGGTTCTTCTGATTCAAAAATATAAGTATTCATATGAAGAGATAGAAAAATGGGGAGGGAAATCAAATCTTGATTGATATATTTTATGCCCAAACAACAGCTTTGGAGCGGTTGAACAATAATTATTCAATAAAATTAAAGATTTATGGAAAACAGTAAACTTGACATCATAATGAACGAAGTATATTAATAATAGTAATGATGAGTTGATATGAAAAATTATAATATAAAGCGTAGATGATTTTGAGAAGCAAATTTAGGTGGAAAATTTTATTGAGAAAGAAGAGGAAAATCTACGTTTGGTAATGGTTGTTAAATGCTTTAGCGAACTTATGGAGCACAATATATCCACATTGAAATAGTATTATGAAAGAATGTGATGAAACAACCCAATAATGATGAATAAATGGTAGATGAATTACTTTATGATGCCTTAGCAACATCTATGAACATAATATAGAGAGAGTGACGACAGGATTGAATGACACTTTGTGTGTACTTTCAATCACGTCCGATGTTACATTAAAATTGTACTACCGGAAGTCGACACTTTGTTATACACAGAGTGAAACATCCGAGAGAGTATAAATATACAGATAGCGGAAAGTCGATAATCTGTCTTCTTGTCTCCACTCCCTATGCGCATTTCAATTGATGTATAATATGATGGAATTTATCCGCGAATTGTTTTTCCGATACCCATGAGAAGATTACAACTTATGATTTGTCAACAGATGTAACCAGTGGAGAACTTATAAATGTAGAATTGAGAATGTTCAGTTAATAGAGAGACATAGATCAATGAGATTCATTTATGGGTAGAGTAATTTTAATTAGATACTTGATAGGAAAAATTAGCTATCAGCTGATGAGAGAAAATGCAAAATAAAATTATGCATCTCAATCCTTCGAAATATATTTTATATATTCGATGAAAAAACAATTATCCTGATAGACGAAGATGGGAATCAAACCGGCAAGAATCATGAACGCGATCCATTGTACCACTCGCATTGTTATATTCATCTATCGTTTACATCTGTTACATTTTGTTTAGGAGAAATGCTCTTGAATTCATTATTTGATCATCAACATTTTCCTTCTCTTTTTTTTTTTTTTTTTTTTTTTTCACAAGAAAAGATATTGTAATTCACGAACATAATTTCAATTTTCCGTAAGACTCAGTATCTCATAAAATTTTGTCGACAATCATGAATGATGAATGTAGGCGCAGCTATGCGAGCTATATTCAGTTATGGATAAATACAAGTCATATCTAATCATTATTAGTTAGTAACTGCAGGCTTGGATTCAAATTTCCTGAGGTAGATCTACACATAAATATATAAATGCAAAATTCAAAAATTGAAAAACAAATTGTATCAATGACGCCTTACTGCAATTCAGTTAACCATGAATAATATCACAACTACAATTGCAGATTGATATATATCTCAATAAATTTCGTATACATTCATGCGTATATTCATGGTGGTCCAGCGTGGAAAAATTCATTTCATCGACTAATTTATCTCCCCATAAAAATAAAAAAATATTTATTCCAATCACAATTATCAGTAAAAAGACGTAGAATTAAAAATTGATATACAAGTAGGTAATTTATTAATTTTAAGTTTATTTCTTTGTCAATCATTTCCGCCGGAATTACATCTAACGAGCTCTTCGATAATTCTTTGCTTTATTCTTTCATTTTTTTTCTCATTCTCCATCGCTTCATCTCTACTCCCTCCAACCCCTTCTCTTTCTTGCTCCTTTGATTCGTTTTTTGCGACCCAGCACGATTCCAACGTCCGATGGTTCTCTACGGCTATTGCCTCCTTGAGAGGTCGATCGCAACAGAAAATACCTTTTATATATATGTATGTAATTTTATCCCGTCTGTTCCACCACTACTTCTCTAGCCATTTCTCATCTTATATGTATACCCATGGACACATACTCTTTCAATCGCGTGACTTTGCAATTCTGAACGTCCGTTAATCCATTTCATTTTCGACCTCGTCATGATCAAGAAGTTATATACAGCCTCTATACATATACTTATAGATAAATATGTACATCTATAGAGATATATGCATGTAATACTGTATCTACCTTTCTTAATTATCTATCGCTAATAACTAATTACTCTGGACAATTAGTCATCTTCCATTAAAAATATTATTGTTTAAAATTACTGATGCATGGCTAACATTCTGGTAAGAATATATTTATTTTATTTTCCTTTTCGATTTCCTTTTTTTTTTTATTTACTGGCATAGGTTGAATTTTTCGGTTTCTTTTTTCTTTTTTTTATAAGAGAAATGAAAAAAGCAAAAGTGTGGTGAGGTAGATGAGGTAGTGTTGGAAGTTCTTGCAGACAAAAGGGGGATTCTGGAGATATTCCGTGGAGGAATCCATTAACGTTTCAATTTATTTCATTTTTTATTAAATGCGCAACACTGTATATGCATTCATGTCTTTTGTTTTAATGTAATTTTTCCTTCGTTAGTTTTGAATATCTTCTTATCGTGTAATTCGAAACAACAAAAATCAAAAGTGAATATAGTGAATTCAATTATTATGAAATCTGTTGTCCATTATTTATCATTTTATTTAATTTTTTTTTTTTCTATAAAAAAATATTATATTTCGACTGAGTTACGTCAGATGATAATTAAAAAATATACAAAAAAAGTGTAATTACCCAGAGTAATAATTACGACCTTGGTATATAACAACAAACTACCTCATTAATTATCACATAAACAAAATGAAACAAAAAAGTATTTCTTCTTTTTTTCTTTTTTTTTTTGTTCAACTGTGTAAATATATCGAAATTGTATTTTTTTATTTTGAAATTCAATTAATTATTTTGTTTTTTTTTCTTCGTATCAAGTCGGTGGATATGAATTGATTCTTTTTGCTGTATTCTTCGGAATGGATTTATAACTATATAATATAAATTATGAAGAAATTATACCGGATGCAATTTACGAAATAAATAAAAACATCAAAGTATGAATTGGGCGCAACTGATGCGTGCAAGCAGCGACGACTATCATTTCTTATGTGCGCAAATTTTGTCAGAAAAATCCTTAATATTCAAATAGTTAGAGGGTCGTGTATTGGATCTCGTTCATACTTATATATGTATACAATACTCTGTAACTGCTTTTGAATTGTGTAAGGTATTTCAGCCACCCTTGACAATACTACCACTTCTTCGACGTTACTATCTTCTCATCTGCAAAGTATCCGATAATTCTCTGAGAAGAACACCCATACCTTCTTTCCTTATATCCTAAATAAACTAATCGCACCGCGTTGAATTACTTAGTTGAACTCATTAACATATTCTCCGCAATCGGAATATATATTTACGCCTTTTAGTCCAAACGAAAATGAAAAAATAAAAAAAAACTATAAGAAATGAAATATTGAAATATTTTCCAGTCACTTTTATCCAATTTATCACTTTTTCATCATTATCCACAGTTTTTCACTTTTATTTTTCCATTATCACTTCATGTCGCAGAAAATAAAAATGATTGGAAGCACTAATTCATTTAAAAAAATTATTAGTGTAGAAAAAATAATTTAAAGATCATCGGCATGTGATTTTATTTCTGTTTTTAGTTCGCATAATTTTTTTATCTGGAACTTACCTAAAAATTTGCGTCGTCAACGTTTGATTGACGACGTTGTCTTTCTCGTTGTTTCCCTCGTACAACAAAATCCTCTCCTCACTTGATCTTCGTTGAACACGAAAGTTGCTTATATATATATGTGTATATGTATGTATGTATGTATGTATGTATGTATGTATGTATGTATGTATGTATGTATGTATGTATGTATGTATGTATGTATGTATGTATGTATGTATGTATGGATGGATGTATATATTCGTTGATAAAAAGGGGTTGAAAATAATTTTAAATTTTTTACACGTTGCAATATCGGAGTATGTCGTTCCAAATATATTTAAATTAATATGTAAAAGTGATGAAACAAGTCAACTACATGTAATATACGTACACATATACATGTGTATATATCTATATACATATATACATATACATATATATGTATATATATGAGTGTGTGTGTGTGCGTGTGTGTGTGACTGTGTGTGTGAGTATTTGTGTGCCGTCAGTACGGAAGCCGACGATCGAGTGAGTCTCGTTAGTCGCGCGCGAGTCGAATAAACGCGATTGCCGGCATGTGTGCGCGCGCGGGGGAGGCTGAACTTGAAGAAGGGCTGGTGGGGCGTGTGAGTGGTAGATATTCTCTATCTTCCTGCCTTTTTCTATTTTTCTATCTTTATATTATACTCTTATCTCTCGTATTTCTCTATAACATCGAGGGGGTTCTCGGAATGTCACTCGCACCCTCATATGGTGACGCGTGCGGTGCTCTTTCACGTTGTTGCACCAAACAGAAGTGAACTACTCGTGCGCCGCCGGTTCACGGTACCTTAAATACCTTGGGCCGCACCGCCGAGTTTCCCCCCCATCTATTGGCCGCTTATCCTTAGCAAGGCTTAGTGCTGATTGGCGGGTACAAAAGTTAGAAAGAGAAGGAGACTAGTGACTAGGGACCTCGAAGCTACACGAGAAGCTTCTCTTCATCCTCTTCGTCGTCTTCTGGGTTCCTCCACCACAACTCGGTGTTTCTCCCTCCCATATCCATTTTACTCTTTTACTCTACTCTCAAGTTCTCTTCTTCTTCTTCTTCTCCTTTTTCTTCTCATTCTTCTTCCACTTCTTCTTTCTCATTCTTCTTCCACTTCTTCTTTTTCGTTCTTCTTCGTCTTCGTGTTTTTCTTCTTCTTCTTCTTCATAATCACTACCATCATCATCATCATCATCATCACCATCATCATCATCATCATCATCATCATCATCATCATCATCATCATCATCATCATCATCATCATCATCATCATCATCATCATCATCATCATCATCATCATCATCATCATCATCATCATCATCATCATCATCATCATCATCATCATCATCATCATCATCATCATCATCATCATCATCATCATCATCATCATCATCATCATCATCATCATCATCATCATCATCATCATCATCATCATCATCACCATCATCATCATCACCATCATCATCATCACCATCATCATCATCATCATCATCATCATCATCATCATCATCATCATCACCATCATCATCATCACCATCATCATCATCATCATCATCATCATCATCATCATCATCATCATCATCATCATCATCATCATCATCATCATCATCATCATCATCACCATCATCATCATCACCATCATCATCATCATCACCATCATCATCATCATCATCATCATCATCATCATCATCATCATCATCATCATCATCATCATCATCATCATCATCATCATCATCATCATCATCATCATCATCATCATCATCATCATCATCATCATCATCATCATCATCATCATCATCACCACCATAATAATAACAATAACAATAACAACAACAACCAAAACAACAACAACAACAATAATAATAATAATATTTTTCTCTTCCATTCCCTATTTTTTTTCTTCTTTTCCATTTGTGTCTTTGCCTTGTTTAGTTATTTTTTCTTTTGCCATATAGAGAAACTTAGATGACACAGGGATACGTTGGACAATACTCCATTTTATGATGAGCAACTATGTATATATCTGCGTTGGAGATAGATGTGCATATATGTAGAAGAATGGAGGATCGCAGGCAATCACGAATCAACACGAGTTTCGCATGTTTACACACGCATATACACACGCGCACGTGTACTCGCATATATCTATACATATGCGTAGTTCGCAAACAAGAGTCCCAAATCAATTTTTAATTTCAATGACTTGATCATTGTGTTTTCCTGGAAATTGGTATGACTATTGATGATAATAATATATAAACACATTTTCATATCAATAAAAAAGAAGAAAAAAAAGAAAAACAAAAAATAATGAAATCACTAAAAATGTCTTCAAAATTGATCAGCACTTCATCGACATGCTAGCTGTTCTGACATGTAACGGCAGTAAAAGAACAAGATAGAGAAGGAGTAGAAACACACACATCCACACGCCTCAACACACACACCAGAATGTATATAGTTACGATCAATTGCTCGATTCGTCGTTCAGAGACACTGTACCACATCGTGATTTATAAGTTTGATCAATCTTTTAAACACCATTATATCAAAGTTCTTTTCTCACATCACAATATATTTATGTTTGTATGAGTGTATGATGATGATGATGGTGATGATGATTATTCATTTATGCAAGGACTCTTTTGAACCTCGCGCGCATTCTCGCGTGTTTGAGGTAAACGACTTTGTACATAATAAGTACAAGTAGTCAACAGGTTTTTTACTTTTTTTTTCTTGCTTTAGTGTGTAGTTCATTCGACCACATCGACTCAAAAGTTTTATACACACATTTCTTTGATCTATTTTATTTCAAGTTAGAACTGTACTTTGTGGCATTCATTTTTTTACGCAGCAAAAATGTATTTTAAATGAATTCATGTTGGTTCGTTAATTTTTATTTTTATTATTTTGTTTCTGTTACTTGATTGTCTCATAAATTATTTTATTTCTTCAAATGATTTTACACAGGAAACACTAAAGATGCAAGGGCTTTTATTGTAATACGAATTTTGCAGTTCCTTATATGTGAATTGGTATATTCTAAGAATAACATTCTCATCGCAACGTCTTTTTACTATTTGTGAGTCGATGTGCGGGTTGAAAGAAACAAAAAAAGATTAATAAAAATGTAGAAAGATAGGCGGGTGGTCCACCTGTTGTTTGTTGCCACATCATACGCTTACTCATGAGCTGCCTATGTATTTATAAAAATATAATTGACGATTGTCTATATTTATTTCGAAAATGTATGTTACGTCATAATATTTTCAAGTCCATAAGTTCAATATTGACGATATTCATATATGCATAAAAATTATATATACAGATAATATGTATATATAATATATATATGTATAAATATTTTGTATATGCATTTTTCTAAATTCTCATAGTACTATATATAACTATCGTCCTTAACTGTAAACCATAATTTACAATTTAAAATACAATTAAGATAAGTTAACTGAAATAATTATGATAATTATATGGCTGTAAAAATGAGACCGATTTAAGAAGAAAACAAGTTTACGAGAGGTTCATACGTCCAACCTTGGGAACTTTCAACAGCAGCAGTAGGCTTCTTCAGGAACATCAGGGGCATCAAGAGCAGGATCATCAAACACAAAATTAAATCTTCGTGCAGTAAAACGCATCCGTACATAAGACGCGGTCGCGCGCACATATGATTCAATCATTGTTATTCTTCATTGACTTAAGAGCGTAAAGATGAATAAAAAGAGGAAATAAATAAAAAAGTAACATTATTAAAAATTATTCATCTATAGTCACGATGTATATATATGTATGAAATGATATTAATAATCAACATGCGTTAAATTTTGCTGATAGGTACACTGAGAGAATTTCCAAGTAAATATTACTCCGTAGCCCATAGTAAGTCTGGGACATAACAATATTTGATAGAAAATTACGCATTTTAAGTTATTTTCTAATATGAATTGAAGTATTATGCGAATTGAGAATATTTTTTACTCCGCTATAGGGCAATTTTTCTTTCAAATATAATTGTTATGGCCCAGGCTTACATGGGTTACGTGGTAATATTTACACGAAAATTCCATCAGTGTATACATATATTGGACTTGTAAGTATGAAATTTCGGTTCATCGAACTGAGTCAAGGACATCTTATATTTCAATGTGTTTGGATGCGCGAATACGTAAGCAGAAGTAATTGTTTATATGGGTAGAAAATTTTTCTGCGTGTATCTGGACACTTATCTATGATACACGAAGACATTGTGAATCACTCGCAATGCTATTGACACTGACATAATCGGCAGCAGCGTGAAACCATTGAGAATAGTTCACGCAACGTAGGAGTGAATGTCTACATAATTGTATATGTATATATGTATAGACAAGTGTAAGAAAGCATTCGTCGCGCAAAGGTCACACATAGCGCGAACGAAGGTGGCAAACAGGTGCGAACAAATTTGCTTAGTTAGTGTGTGCATATATTAACTCACGCTATCAAATAGCGTAGCAAATTTTTCATTGCAAATCGATCTAATTCTAGCGAATTCATTCGAATGAATTCGTTCGCTTTCGTTCGTTTTATGTGTACCCACCTTAATGTACATGAAGAAAAAGAGAGCAGTGTGTGCGGTAAGATCGGCAGAGCGAAAGTGAAAGAGAGTCGGGCGCCGACATACACTCTGGTGAACTTGACCTGAATCCCCGCGAACACAAAGCTAGAGAGAAAAAATCATCGTGAGATTGAGAGTATGAGGGAACGGTAAGAGAAGATATATATAAGTGAAAGAAAAAGAAATTACTCTCGTTTCTAGTGTACTTCTCGATTGCCTCTTTCACACCTTTCTAGATCTGTTTCACTGAACATTTTATGCTTGGTGTGTAATATATTATCTCATTATTGCATATTTAGTCTTCTAATTATATCACAATTTGATGTATTACAGGTATGCACAGACTGATTATGACAAACTGACATTCAATGTATTAGTAAAAATGATGAAAATTTCAAAAATGATAATACACAGAATAAAATTTTGTCTAAAATTTTTTTAACCCAAATTTTGTATCGAATTTCAATACAAAAATTTGTGTTGAAGTAAAAAAAAAAAAATTATTCTATTGAAGATGAATAATATTTGATGCTGAATCTAACACATAATTTTTGTCTGTCAAACTACATGAATTTTGTCTTGAATTAGTAAATAAGTATTTTAACAGATTTTTTCCATTCTTTTCCAGTGTTTATTATATTTTTAATATTATGAATATTATATTGGTTCTACACAACTTTTGTACATATATTGTGTGAGAAAAAATTTAATGCAAATTATGAATGGACTTTTACATTCAATTTTTTATTGCTTACTGAATAATAAGAGTTATATTATGATAAAGATAGCTGCGATAGATTACCTTCAAATTATTTTGTGTAGAAAACGTATATGCAGTGTTGAATTTAATTTATATATCTTCACATAATTGTATGTATTGATGATAATTACAATTTTTTATATCTACCAATCCGAATTTGTATTATTTTTTTTTATCCATTGAAATTAAATTAAGATGTTCAAAATTATGGTGCTGATTGAGCAATTTATGATAATTCTTACTGTGATTAAATATATATAAAGTATGAATAAGCAATGTGGATATTTTATTTAAATTTTATTTCTATTCATTTATTTAATTTTATTTTAATATGCTCTACAAAAAGCGGCTACAATGTGAAACTTGAAATTCAAGATAATTTAAAAATTTTCTAGTGAATGCAAAGAAACTTAACTCGTTATTATTATTATTATTATTATTATTATTATGTCTCTCTAAACAGTAAAAAATTTTGTATAAAAGTTCATTCGAAATTTGTGTCTTCTGTTCTTTACATAGATTTCGTATCAGTTTTTAACATGAGAATTTGTCTTAAAGTAGAAAAATAATTTTGCGTAGAATGAATAATATTTCATGTCAAATTTCACGCTGAATTTTTGTCTCTCAGACTATGTACATTTAGAGTCAACATATTTTTCAATTTTTTGAGAGTGTTCAACACACCATCGGAGTTAAATCAAATCACTTGAATAATGTGTTGTTCTAACATTATTTTTTTGTTGAATTTTTGTGAAAAAAATTGTAACACAAATTCTGAGTGGGATTTTACGAAAAATTTTTTGCTTTGTACGTCGTTCCCGATCAATTCTTCATTTATCGGCTTAAAGACTGGTACATTCTACCGCCTTAAATTATTATACAATTAGGCATATCTCATGTGAGCTTTATATGCAATTTTTTTTTTCGCCATGCTTCTTTTGAGTATGGGAAATTGATTCATACAAAGATGATACTCGGCCTTGAAGTTATAATTACATCTATATACTATTACAATTTCTACTCAAATACTGGGTGAAATTTAAATAAATTTCGAAAAGTACCTTCAAAAAAGGAAAAGAAGGGACCAATTCCACGTAACAGTTCCACAAATTATTGCTGATCTCGATAATTCTATTATATTAGTGTTTTTTTTATATCAGAGTTGCAATAAATGACATAATTATGTTTTTGGCCGTTTTGGGAAACTACTACGTGTACTTAGTGCTCCTATTGGAGGAGGTATTTTTTGAGATATCACAAAATTACCTGAATCAATCACTTCATCAATTCTGAAATCGACTTGCCTTAAGATTATTGATATTCATATGAATACTTCAAAATTTATGTTCAACGCAAGCAGGGAACCGAATTAATGGAAGAATAACATCTCAAGATATAAAGTATTTGATCCAAGTCTGAGAGTGTTTGAATTCAGTTCTCAACATATCTTGTTTCATATTCAAAATATGTCTTAAACTAAACTTCGGAAAGTCTTGCTTGAAGAAATGTTATAACAAAAAAATAAGATCATACGAAAAATACTACAGTAAAACGTCAATGAACATATTAAATTATCTCATTCTTATTTTTTACAATAGATATCATCAATATTTTATAATATTAGTTATTTATTATTCATCACTTGTATTTAAATGCTACGCAATGTTTCCCATCAGGACTTGAACAATCATTGGTCGGTGTGTCAGTAAGTAAATGTTTTTGTGACACATATACTGCTATGTTTTTCTACCGATTACCTACTTCATAAGCATCAAATCTGCAATTAGAACGTGAAGTACAAAATTCATTAAGTTAATACAGTTATATTATTTGTTTTTTTACTGTCAGTTTGTCGCCTAACAATATCCACATAATCTTAGAAACGGATGGCGGGAAAATATTGGAAATTTGTATGTAAATTGCAGATGGAGGAAAATCAGAGACATCAATTGTCTTACCAAACTTTAATCTAATTTTCAGTTTATTCGCCACTGAACGTGACGATGTGTACGATGACTACATTGATTGTTTGCTGTTTTTCAAATAATCGATACAATTTACTATAGTAATGATAAGTACTGAGGAATTGGGGAACTTGTCATAATTTTTTTTCCCTCATCACTATTCTATATTTGGTTATTTAAAATGAGCTACAATAAACAAGCGAAAATTCCAGGTTATCTGCTTTTTCCGCTTTCTAATGGATTAAGCATAACGTTCTATCAGGTATTGATAGGGCTTCTACATAAAGCTCCAATAAGAATATCCGCTTCTGGCATTCCCTAGGTATAAATATGGTATTCATGAACTGGATATTACCAAATCCGACTTTGAATTTCTACACAAGTAGTGATTATTATTGTGTAATAGTTTTTCCTTTGATATCAAATATTAAGTGATACTTGAGTGCATAACGTAAACTTGTACTTGTAATGAATCATCGGGTGAGAGCATCAATGATGGTTTTTTTTCTCAACTACACATTTTTATACTCGTGCATGTCAAAAATATTTGTGACCATTGCACCTTAGAGATCTTTGTCTATTTATATGTATATATATATAAATCATTGTCTCTGGTGTAAATTATTCGTGAAAATTATAGTTTATACGACGACTTTTTGCCCCGACCTCTACAATCATTAGTATTTATCGCCGTGAATCGAGGGCAAGTGCGAATATATGTATATATTTGTTTGTTTATTCATTTATTGGGGAAATAAACATGAAAGAAACAGCAAAAATCGTTGAGACCCGTTTTCCGGACTCTTGTATCATGCTTATGTGGAGGTCGCTTTAAAGTCCTAAGAATATTTGTATTCGTTATAAAATCGAGGAGTATATTTGTACAAGGGTATAGACACTTTGTGAACGCATCGGTGGTCGTAAAAAGCTTGTTTCATTGCATTCTGTCGATACATTCTCAGTGAATATTTTATGGAGAGTATTAAAAAGAATATAATCATTAGTTTCTTGCTAAGTTCTTGTGTGCGATATATTTCTGTATTCTTTTTAATTATAAGTTACGTACTAAAATCAGGTATGTAAATGATATTGACGACAAAAAGTCCTATTTATAAAAATAATTTAGATTTTTTTTATAAGAAAAAATATATTATTCTTTGAAGATATATTGTGATCGAATTGGAAATATGAGCGAATATTTGAGATGTGATATGTACTCTGTCAGAATATGTATATAATATATACTTGGCTGTGTTTGCGATAGGGAAGGGAGGAAATCAATAGCGTTGCTAGGAGCAAACGAGACTATATAGTTAATGCAGGAGAGATGAGGCAGTTAAAATTCGTCTCCCCTATTATAGTATGCGAATAAAGGACTTTCATTGCTGTATGCTGTTCTCGTGTACATATATTTACATCCAACGTTTCAACACTCAATAGACAGACATTTTCACAGAGTGTATAAGAAAAAACAAATCTTCTACAAAGTATATGTATGAACAAATAACGTTTTTTGTTTTATTGAAAATTTTCATGCTGGTTCATAAAAAGGATTTTGTTAACTAGGATTTTTTTTCGTGGATAGTTGACTATATTATACATCAGAATAAAGATTATATTCTTCTGTTCGCTTATTTTTTTCCACCCCATTTTTTGGTAACCTACTGCACAACATTTATTTTTCATCTGCCTCGCTTTAACATCATTTGTTCACCATTTTTGCTTTTTGTAAAAATATTTTGGGGTGGAATGAAACATTTTTTTTCCCCGACTCGAGGCAAGTATGTATTTAGTTCGAGGCGTTATCATGTATCTCGATAAAGATCGAGCTGAGAGTTGGCGGAATATAGTATATGTGATAGAGGGGTTTTCTACTCTCTATGTTGCATATAATGGCTCCCTGTCAATCATTCAGAACATCAAATGAGCCACCCTTGGATAAAATTACCGTTCTAAATTATGCATATGTAAGATTAAAGCCGGTATTCACACAATACGGAGTTGTCGAAGGAAATTTTTTGTTTATATTAAAAAAATAATCAAAAGTTTACGCGAAATTTATTTCAATGAACGAAAACAAATGATTGATTACCAAAAATTAGCATCATATTATACTGTTTCTTTTATTATTACCCCTTGTTACTTTTTAAATCCCTAATAATAATGAAATCATTTGCTTGATTATTAGAAAATATTACTAATTTGGAAAGTAAATTAAATCATTCATTGATTTGTGTTGGTTGCAATATGGCACATGGTATACTATCAGAAAAATATAACAGTTTTTCGTCAATATAATGAGATTATTTTCGATATTTTTAACTTGTGAGTGAAAATTGGAATTCAATAGTCGCCAATGCCACTTTTATTATGCATTATATGAAATTTTATTGGAAAAGTCGTCGAAAATTTTTTGTCAAGACTGTACATCCATCCTATAAATCATATATTTCCTTCTATTTGTGACCAGAATGACGTGATTTTATTCTATGTTAACAAAGATATATTTTTTCAAAAATTAAAAATTAAACTACGACATTTCAAGATGGACCATTATATTTCATGAAATTAACTTATATAACGTATGTTACATGTTATGACAATATGACATATTGCATGAAAATGATTGATGTCAGGTTATCTTGCCAAGAAAAAAACTTACAATAATTATAAACAGTTCCACATTTCATTATTGACGAAACTTTTGGTTTAGTTTTTTAATAAATTTTAGTCGAAGAAGTTTTGGTGATTTCCAAGTTTTTTCATAGGCGATTTCATGTTTCGTATGTTTTCGGAAAATGATATATACATGGTATAAAATATATTTTTTATGTATATAATATGTATTAGGCATAGGCAATATGAGATTTTTATTAAAATAGAGGAATCATTCTGTCCAAATGAATAGTGTCCTACGTTAAAAATAATATAAAGTTTTCGTTTGTCAAACTATCGTCAAATTAGTAAAAGAATAATTTAACAAATTTTTTAATTTTTTGATAGTGTTCAATATGTTATTCATGTTAAATCGAATCACATATATATTGTGTTAATTTATCATAACTTTTGAGTAAAAATTGTGAAGAAAAATTATAACACAAATTGTGAGTGGACTTTTACATAAAATTTTTAAAGTGAAATTTTTATTACATCGCCTCAAATTTTTCCGTCCATTTATCGCATGTCGCATAACAGCCGGCCGCGGAGTAGGGGTAAAGGCGTTCGGCAGAGCAGCCAAAGCCAATATGGCCTACGATCCGAAAATAGTTTCTGTTGCATCGTGGTTTCATAAAACCATTTATTTGTTTTTTACCGTGCATACTGTTCAATATGTATGTATAAATGAACACATATATTCTATGCTCATATATACATCAACATATATATACACATATAGATACACAAGAATGTATGAATAGGAGAATTATTGTGATTTTCTGAAAACTATTACTTTATTCACGTCCCTATGAGATTTTAGAGCTGGTATTGACAATAGGTTTTACAACACGACTAACTGGATGGGTATATATAGTTTGGGGGATAATACAAATTGTCTGATGATGATTAGTGCTAGGGGAATATTGGGAGGAAGTATGAATTTCCCACCACCATTCTTCAGAGAATTTGAAAATCAATACTCGATTTGAGGATTTGTCGTAGGTCCAGCAATAAATTCAAAGTCAGAAAGTTCATTTAAAAAAAATTTTTTGTTTTTCATATTTAGGTATGGAATATGTGGGAAATAGCTCCTTAGTCCCATAGGAAGAGTTCTTACACATGGTTTACTGTTTTTAAAAATATAAAATATGCCGCGCAAAACTTGAAAACGTAGATAATTTTACAATTTCGAGGTGAATATGAAAGCTGAAATTATTTAATGATTCAGGGATTGAAGTATTCAAACAAGTAGTTCGAAGTTTTTGCACATAGAAGTCCAAGAGTTCTTTATAACTCTTCAAAAATTTCTGTAAGACTTTTCAAAACTTGAAAGTTTTCAAATGTATCAGGAATATTTATCGGAGATTTTTTATGGAATTTGTTTATTTAGTACATAAATCGCAAAATGTTGGAAACTCCTTCGTTTTCCAAGAAAATGATTGCATAAACTTTTATGAAAATATATTGCAGGATTTAATTATACATATTACAATATTTTCATCAGTAATAATTTTATGAACTCAAAAACTTTTTCTCAAAACTATATCTTTTTGTAAAGTTGTCAGAACGTTTTTGCAACAATCTGAAAATCGAAATTTTCAAAAATTATATAATTTTCTTATCATCGTGTTATTGAAAAGTCCTAAAACTCTATATTGGTCTTAAAATTGCAAGATTTGCGAACATTTTCAAAAATCGTATTTAAATAAGATGAAAATGAATAGATGACAATGATAGTTCAAGATTGAAATTGAAATAATAATTCCACGCTTCAAATCTGTAGCATAGATTACCGATATCACGTGATTTACTCGCATTGAAGATAGTCTCAATTGAAAATTTATATTCAAGCTAATATCACAAAAGTTGCTCTGAATTTGACCGATGGGTCTGAAAAAAAGAATAGTTTTTGGAGTTGAAATCTCCGTATTATCCCCATATAAAGAATAAGTATTAGTCGTCGTCGTTAGAGAAGTTTCTTATGTTAGATGGTACAATACGTCATCATTGCCTTAGAGACATGTTCATCTCGGATCTCTCAGTAGCATCATGTTCAGCATGAATGTTTTATTTTAAACACAAAGGTAGTATTTCAACGTAAAAATCCTTTCATCGTCTGCATCATTCCGCCGATCATCAATTGTCGTAGGATACTCGATATGAATGAAGGTATAAAAAATATATTTGATGATAGATAAAAAGATTTTGCGCATATTGAACGTCACAAAGAAATGACATCAAATCAAAGAAAAGATAGGAGTCACAAAAGTAGAACGATGTGTCTAAACTGTGAAAGTGAAAAGGGTTGTGTTTGAGTGTCTTTCGACTAGATGAACTTCTCAAATTCATTAAGGTGATTTTGAATGAATCAGTGAACATTATTGTGGTGCTACATAAGTCGGGAAGACAGAATCTAGGTTTTCGTATAGGCGGGTGGATTATTGGCAAACGGAGTTGGAAGTTTCAGTAGAAGTAGCCAACTCAACCTGAGAATGCTACTAGACCAATAAGGCAGGTTCTGGAACCCACTCACTCGGTAACTTTCGTCGCTCCCTACCTTACCGACCGCTCCACAATGAAATACGATCTGTTTTACCAACTGGTTGAAATAGTCAAATTCTGCATTATCTTCTAAATAGAGTTTATATCCCCCATTAGCCAAGTGCGCGCACCCGTAGTGCACCGAAAAAATGACTGAATCAATGAACATTAACGCGAATTCTTCATGTTTGTAAACTCATTTTTCACGTATTTTGTTTCAAACCGGAGAGAAATCACAAATAATCCTCAGTATCTCTGGTGGCAGAAAAATGGACATGTTATCATCGTAAATGACACTCAAAAACTTGCCATTCTCGTGTAACTATTGAAAAAAATATGATATCCACGTCGGGAGGATTTTTTATTTTTTCCTTATATGATTGCTGCCCTCGCGTCGCTTGGACCTACAAACTTCACACCTGTCAAAAAACTTCGCCATTCTTTTCTCATTATTGGTTGATTGCGAAGTCATGCTAGTCGACGATGGCTAAGTCGACGTTACCGCAGCCAGCAGTAAATAATTTAAGCGTTAACGGAGGCTTTTATTGAAGTCAGAGTGACCAATAAAATGAGTCACCAAACTTGCTGTGTTGTAAATTGTGAAAAAATCAGCAGAAAAAATGCGTATAAATTTTATAAATTTCCAACTTTTTCAAATTTATTATAAATGCAATTACATCGTGCAGCAATGACACATCGCGTCGCATTTATTTGAAATAAACAAATGTAATCGTATTAATTTATTTACCTTGTGACTACAATTAAATACAATATAAATTATTTAATTTTTCATTACATATAACGATCTAGTGTAGGGTGATGCATGGACCAATGCTTGTCGAATAATATACGTGATTTCATTAAATAACTTCCGCTATCTCGACAATTTTCCTCAACATCTTTCACATGTTCGAAAGTACGAGCTTTCTACCTCTTATTATTGTCTGTAGCTGGAATTGGATAGAATGTGTAGTTGTTTGAAACCCTATTTTCATAATTATGGTCATTTTCAATTTGAAACTAAAAATGAAGAACAAACATTCATTAATTTAACGTATTTAAAACTTTTCTTGCGAAATAGCAATTTTATTATTTTTTGATTTTTTTCCGTTGTTTCTATATATTTATAATATGCTTCATTCTGACATCAGCCTCACTTAATGGTTACTGACTTTTATTTCATTTATTCCAATTCTTACATCTTAAATTTTTATTTGCACTTGTTTTATACAATTTTTTTTTTATTCGAAATAAATAATTTTTATTGCAATGTCCCATTGACGAATGTAATAAAAAGCTTTTCAACCACCTCCTCTAGTTCACACATGGTATGGCACTACGGTAGCGCACACAGCGAATGCAATATACTATTTGTTTCAGTCCAATGTAGTTCATGACGTAGGAAATAGTTGACTGATTTCTATCAAAACTGGAATATCGAGATTTCACTCGTTTAAAATACTGTATGTGTGCGCACATTCATTTTGTAAACTTATTCAAAAATCAGAAGGAAAAGAGCACCAATATCGCGCAATTATAAAAAATTCGATATCATTGTATAGTAATCATTGCCAAGATCGATAATATAAATGTAGCATGTAGAAAATAACAAAAAATTAACTAGGCAGTATTCAATGACTTGTAGCAATAATAAAATTTATTACGCTACATTTATTGAACGTGCAGGTAATGATTACAATGATATCATATATTTCGATGTTTTTACTGATGATAACCTAGCGTAACACACAAAAACACGGTGCGCGCGTGTGTGTTTATTTGTACCATTTAATAAAGTGATAATAGCATTTCCTGCAGCATCCATTCAAGAATAAGACATTTCCACATTGTGCATAGTTTCACGGTTTGACGATTATGTCCTTCGTTCCATTCCAGTACCCACCCTATGTCTGACTCACATGGACTTACATGGAGAAAACTTCAGATAAAAAATTAATTTTCAATATGAACAACAAATTCTTGGCAGCGGGGAAAAAATAATTTTCATATTTTTATGTTTATTTTCAAACCTTTTGTAAATTATAAATTATTCATAACCACAATTCAATTTTATTTATTCATTTATTTTCATTTTTTTCATTGACAAATGTGTGACAGGTGAGTATTTTTCACACGAACACTTCGCTACATATACACATATACGGTTCACCGAACTCAATCGCTTGATTCAACCATCACGAGTTCAAGGACTCAACATTGCCACTGAACTTCTCTCTTGTGGCTTTCCGTGCGTCCTTTCTCTCTGTCGCATGTCCACGTGTATTATACACTATATAACCGCAGCAGCAGCAGCCGCAGCAGTATTATCAGCGGCAAGTAGCAACTTGCTCTCTCTTTGATGCACTGGCATATTTCAAACTGCAATCCATTATTGATTGTGCAATATAACTTTATCTCGCATTTGTAAATGTATTTTTCAAACAATTTTCTTGAAGCAATTACTCAATTGATCATTCGATAATTATATGATCGACATTGTTACATGATTGATAGGATGTAAATAAGGACGATTATATGATATAGTACTATACAATGTCATTGATCAACAATTTAACGGTGATCGAATGCGCAAAAACCCTCCGGGCACAATCGAAGTTTATAAGTATGATGATATCCTTCTTCCTCTCTCACTCGTTCTCTTTTTCTTTCGATTTCTTATTTTGACTTTTAGCCTGAGGGTTATTTGGAATATAATCACTGTATTCATTACCATCTAAAACGAGTCTCAATCACGAGTTAACGTAATAGCAACAAAAACGGCCTTGTTAAACCGCCCCCTTCGCCTCATTACTAGGTTCGTTTATACATGCATACATACATACATACATACATACATACATACATACATACATACATACATACATACATACATACATACATACATACATACATACATACATACATACATACATACATACATACATACATACATACATACATACATACATACATACATACATATATATATATAATTGGAAGCATATCACAACTGTTCTCTTGTTATTCACTTGATTATCGCGTTCACTCTTCGGGCATTTCTCAACTAAATCATATATGATTTAATAAAAATTGTAGAAACACGTTACATAAAAAATATATACTTGCTTATGTATGTAGCGTATGCAAGCGTTCGATGCCTTAATTCATTTATTAAATATGAAAAAAAGCGGTTCTGGTTACCGATGAATTGACCTTCGTAAAAACATTACAGAAAAAGTTTTTTATTTGATTATTTCAATTATATTGTTCATATGTCGATTTATAATGTAAAGGATTTCCAATTGATTCCCTTCATTTTTACAACACGTAAACTGTTGAATTTTTTTTTTTTTTTTCATTAGATCGACGAAGATTTATCGAAGAAAAAAAAATCATTAATATACGATGTTTATTATGATGAAATGTTGTGGGTAGTATCAATAAACAAGTTGAAGAATGCTGTAAAAGAACAGAATATGTGGAGAGAGAATTGACAGACAAAAAAAAAGTAGTGAAAATATTTTGAGGACATGCGTCTATATTTCATAATGAATCACTGTGGTTGTGAAAGAATTGATCATGATAATAGAACAAACAATTTCGATACATTAATACCAGTAGAACAAAAATAAAATTTAAAAATAACTATCAAATTGATGTTTTTATCTTCGATTTTAGATAATCGAATTATATTGTGGTGTATATATAATAATCAGAGAAAAAAAATCATGAAATGAAAATGTCATTCGTTCAATTCATTACAGAAAAATAATTTCTATTAATTCTCTAAAAATATAGATGATATCATAAAAAATACATATGTTACGTTACTAATCTGTTTTGTGTCGATAAGAAATATAAGAAACAAATGATTCATGGTGATATTTCGTAGATACATTTTGTGTATCTCAAAAATAATATCAGGATTGAACGCACCGTTGGTTAGCACACAGTGTATGCAATGTGGCTCGCATATTTCCGTCATGGCTGGTCGATCATGGGTCTACGTGGCGCCACGAGAGTTCTCCTTCGTTGCTCCATGCATTATTTCACACGTAAGAGAAAGAGGGAAAAAGATACAAATAATAAAAACAAGAATTATACTCAATTCTCCTACTCTGGAAACTCTCATATGTACGTATATACACATGTATATAATTTTCAAAAGTAATTTCGGGAATAAAACTAGGAATACGCGCCCACCTACGTGAGGCAATGTGATCCACTATTTTTTTTTTCTGTTTTTTTTTCTTGCGTTGCCAGCTCGAGCATTCCGATTCAATAAGTCAAGTTTTTCAGGCGATACGCGTGTGCCGTTATACACTCGACTGTGAGAGTTTTTTTTTTGTTTTCACATAGCGAGAAGAAGACTAGTAGCAATTACTTGGGGTCATGGGTGTTTCGAAATGTTTCAGGCCTATTAGAATCGAATAATTACATTATTCAAGTTATTTTTTTTCTACATATCAATTATACAGCAACAACAAAATAATTAAAGACTGTATCATATTTCTGGTTGATTAATCTTGAGCTTTTATTCATACACTATATGCGCGTAGAAGAATATCTGTTCATGGGTTTGTGTCCGTAGTTGAGAATCTTTATGTGTTGAAGCGGTATTTAAGTAGCTCTGAATTTAATAATATTGCATATCGCTGCGATTTATTCTCGTTGTCCTTCTCACGATCGTAAAATAAAATCCTCTCCGATAATATCACCATTCATTTCAGGTTCGAGGACCACGAAATGCCATAACGGATTTCGTGGCGCGTTCGGTGCTTATTTTTTTTTGTACAGGTGGTTTATAAGGATACGCGATAAAAACGAATAATAAAATATACCAGAATAAAAAAAGAGAAGAAAAGCGAGACAGAATATGGAAGTATACGCGTCCTTACTCGCACGATTATAATAAAATCACAGTTTGCTCTTTCACGGCAACGTATTCTCACACAACGCAACTGTGTCTGTATGTATACATCCTCCTTTCTCACTTCCGCTATTATAAGCAACGCTCTATCGCTGCTGCGTCTTTGCATGTATGTATTTTTAGTCGATAAACCCAAAATGACTGTCATCAAGAGGGCGGAATAAAAAAATTTTCTTCTTAAACAAATAAATTGTACATGAAAAAAAGTAACGTATTATTTATACTAGAAAGTAAATCAATTTTATTAAGCAATCGCTTTTATATTAATGGCTGATATTTATTTTTTTCAGTAAATTATTATTGAATAATGGTGATTTTTTCAAAGCATTTCAAAACATCATAAGTCCGTTAGTTTTAAAAGTTGTATGGAGAGATACAACACGTTATTACAATATTATTTATACATAAAATGAAACAGCAGGATCATATTATATATGAAACCAAAAGGAAAATATTCCTAAATATTCTTTTTCCAATAAATAATTTGAAAATATCACCAATCATACAGAACAATGTGATTTTATGTGGATAGAATGAATACAATGATTTTAGGTGTTATCTAAATGACTATAATTCTAAATGTACCTGGTCAAACTTACCAAATACATTCATCTTGGCAAGATATGAAATTAACAAACAATATTTGTCAGCCATAAATACATCAATTACAATACTTTTTGATAACATATCATGAATGGTGATACATTCGACATTCGCATTTTTTTTCATATAACAAATCATAAAATCGCCAGTAATTGTTCGACAAGAGAAGAACGAACAGAAAGAGATTATTTCGGCGGTATAACATTGCAGGAAAATTTTTTTAAATGTTTGGAATGTAGTAATAGTTAAGAGGAAGATAACTGAAAATTGGCTTGTCGAAAATATATCACCACAGGCCGCCTATATGTTTGGCTTATTTTTTTTGCAACAAATCTATTTTTCCGATAAGATTTCAACTTTCTTTTGTAATA
Source organism: Microctonus brassicae (assembly GCA_918226075.1). Lineage (NCBI taxonomy): Eukaryota > Metazoa > Arthropoda > Insecta > Hymenoptera > Braconidae > Microctonus > Microctonus brassicae. The sequence goes on from OW445489.1 coordinate 5,111,118, forward strand.
ATTTTATTTTTTGTTTCGACAACGGGGAATTATTAGCAATTCATTTTTCATAATCTCGTTATTTATTTACCTAATATCGAGGATGAGTACTTATTTGCGACTGGAATCGGCTGTGAGATCGTGCTTGTATGTACTTGGCGCGAGTCATTATTATAACTCTTGATGTGTAGACGAAAAATATTTAATTCAACTGGATGTTGATAATGACCATGTATGTGTGTGCATGTATGTGCGTGTGTGCGTGTGTGCGTGTGTGAGAAGAAACCGCGCTCGAAGACGAGGAACAGACGAGAGGGAGGCGTTAACAGGCAGCTTGTACACCTATTATGTCGGCATTCGAAATCGCATGTATATAACGTCATGATGGCGTGCCTCGGCTTCCGCAATTAGGGTCCAATGACCTCTGAATTTATAGAGGGTAACAGAATCCTTTTTTCGTATTGTATATCAATAAAGAATTTCAGCCAGAAAAAGAACTGAATGGAAAAAAAATATGAATAAAAAATAAAAATACGAAAGTATCAAGATACGAAAAGAAATTATTTATTCAATTATGCACTGACAATACGAAAAATTATGTAACATGATATTCTTGTATGTTGTACATGTTATTTCCAAACTTATTGTGTTAAAGAAATTCGTGATAAGATTAATTCAATTCATTAAAATATTTGGTAAAATTTAATAAGTATGAATACGATGTGAAAAATTTGCTAAATTTTGTTCCTCATATAGAAAGATTTGGAATAAATATAAATTATGTAGTTTTTGCGAAAACAGTGTACCATTTCTGCAATATTGCGCCGATAAAAAACTTAATTTATGTCACAGTACAAATTTAACGTGAATCATTTCAAATTAAATCTGAAATATGTTTGTCTCATGATGTTGGATATCTTGAATTATATTGGTTGTCAAAAGTATATTACATTGAAGTTTTTGTTTCAATATCGATCGAAAATTTTAGATGCTTTACACTCAAAATTTGTATTGAAGTTTTTTTCACGATAATTTTGTATCAAATTTTAACACAGGAGTGTGCTGAAATAGAAAAAACATTTTGTGTATAAAGAGTAACATTTCATGTCAGATCTAACACTGAATTTTTGTCTGTCAAACTATATGTATACATTTTAATTGAACATATTTTTGAATTTCATGTGAGTGTTCAACATAGCATTAGAGTTAAATCGAGTCACATGAATAATGTATTGATTCAACATAATTTTGTTGTTGAATTCGTATAGTGGAAAAGGTGGTAATGTGGCCCTCTATTTTCTTTTTGAGGTCTCGTGTAAAAAATAAAAGGAATAGAAATCTAATTAATACGTATGTGCTCCCTTCTCTCAATTTTTTTGGTAACAAATCATAGTTATCACTGCAGGTGTTCCTGTTACAAAAAGTTTGACTCGATGGCGTGATTCTACATGAGAAATATCAAAGGTGGTCATAATATTTGCGGGGGTCACATTACCACCTTCTTCTCTATAAGACAAATTTTAACACAAATCTTGTGTAGACTTTTACACAAAACTTTTTAGTGTGGACGAATTTTTTCACCTCTGATCCAATCTTCTTTTACTCTTCATTCAAAACTTTTAAGGCGTCTGTCTATTTTGACCGATTAGAAGGAATATCGAAAGTTTTTCTTTTTCGTTATCTAATTTTAGATTATTATTAAAATATAATTTGAGAAGAATTGGAAATTATTTGGTTATTTTGAATGTTTCATATTAATTACATGCATTTAGTATCAACAGATGCAATAAATACGTGTGAGCAATACTTCCAATGATCATCCAGTCAATTTGAAAATTTCGTTTTCAAATATTCAGAGTTGACCCGAGTCGAAATTTTGTACCTACATTAGACCTTAAAAGTGGCAGATATTTCCATTTCTTCCACTTTAAGGTATAAATAAGGTATAACGAATTTCGGACATATATATACCTAATTTAGACCTCCAAAGTCCTGTTCAGTTGTTCAATGAAAAAGCATTAATACATATGTGTTTGATCAATATATTAATTATTTATAACTTAATATTAATTATAAATAATTAATATATTGATCAAACATATACATATTAATGTTTTTTCATTGAACAACTGAACAGGACTTTGGAGGTCTAAATTAGGTATATATATGTCCGAAATTCGTTATACCTTATTTATACCTTAAAGTGGAAGAAATGGAAATATCTGCCACTTTTAAGGTCTTAAATAGGTATAAAATTAAATGGCTCAAGTCCTTACTTATATGTTCAATTCCTACAAAACGAGCTATATGCAGGTCTAAAGTAGGAACAAAATTTCGACTCGGGGATAACAATAATATGTGAGTGTATAGACGAAAAGATTTCTTTTAATTTTTCAATTGAATTTCTCACTTTTTTTTTAATGTTTTCAACAGACATTTTGACAAAACATCATTAATATTTCCAATTTTATAAAAAAATAATGCTCGCAACGTTGCCAAATATAATGTATTCATCGCACCACAAGGAATCAATATCTATTTTGATTATTATATTTTGGGAAATTAATAAAAATTCAACCTTGAATTTTTTCATTCGTGCTTAACTTTACTTGATTTATTCTCGAATCATATATAACATCAAGATATAGAAAAATTTTAGATTTCTAGTTTATTGGTGTTGTATTATGATCTTATCAAATCTTGTCAGTGTAGGACCTCTTCTCTCTCCGAACGGGCGTGGTTTATATGGAAACAGGGCCATCGTCTAAGGACTCATCTGCATTCTAGAAAATAAATGACTTATAGGTCGCTCTATAAAATCTTCGTTATTGTGTTGTCAGCAATGGTAACATAGCATTTGAAATTCCCAATGTTATGTGGTCGCACTATGAGCACATAAAAATTAAGTAGTTTAAAAATTATGACACAATGAAGACAACGATCAGGGCTATTATCATAGCGCGACGACAGATGAATTGAGTGAAATTGTAAATGTCTCAACAGCACCGTTAATTTTATATCGAAAATTTCCGTTTTCTTAAGAAATTTATCTGAAGATTTTTGGTAGTTCTCCTTGAATATTTATTGAAACAGAACCTGAGGTTTAAAATGTAAAATCAAATCACTACATGAATATCAAGTTCATTTATCAGAAATTTTTCGTGAAAATTGTAACACCAGTTTGGAATGGACTTTTATACGAATTCTTTCACTGTACATTTATACCATGGAAAGGTTGCTTGGTCGAATTAAAATGAGAAAATGGATCGTGCGAAGAGTTGACTATATATGCATATAGTAAGGGTAGATATGTATGTATGGATATGTGTGTACAATGCCAAAGAATTACGATACAATTTTACGTCTCGTCTCCTATTTCTCGATCGCAAAAGTTGTAGAGTTTTTGAATTTTATTTTCAATTCATTACTGTTAACCATATGTCTCTTGATAGATAATTTTTTACATTGCCGAATTTTCTCTGAGCATTTGAATACATCAATACAAATGTTCTTCATCATGACCGGGACTAAGAAACATATAAATTATAACGATTGAAAACATCTTACTAAAGGTTAACTTTGACTTCACTAAATGTTCATTCTTCCTATTCATTGTTTATCGTTACAAAAAGCTGATTTAACTGGAAATTACCTTTTGAATATGGGGATTTTCACAATACAATACATAACACAATTTGTAAACACTATTTTCCTAATTTCATCAATCAAAATTTCATATTTTAAAATATTATTCGTCAACTATAAAATGTACAATCAAGTAATTCTTATGTATATAATCTTTAGTTCATACTTTTATTTCTTATTAATATTATGATCCAGTTAGTTTACAATCTGAATTCGTGTGAAGGGAAATTAGATGGATTCAATATAATTGAATATTTTAGTGAAATCGCATCGTTGATATCCTGATTGTCACAATTTTCAATACTAACACATTTTCATTCTCATGTCCATTTTGTCAGCAATATCATTATCGAGTGAGGCGATTCGAGATAACGGAATGATGTTGTTATGGATTCTTTCCACTTAGAGGAACAAACAGGTGCTGTGCGACACAGTGTTGCATATTGTCTGGGTGCTTATTTGAACGGGCTCCACTGGATCTTTATAACATTTTATGGTGTTTCTATCGTAATTTTCCTGTGTTAAATTGCAATTTCATGCTGCCATTTGCTATTCAGCGTCTAACGCATATGAATGTATATAATGTTATGACATTTAGGATATTCTAAGGTTATTTGTAATTTTTATTCACCAATTCAAAAAACATTGTCAACTAAGTTTAATATCAAACTGATGATCTAATAAGTCTCCAGATTAATCACCATATCTTCTTATGGGATTATTATGGTTTTCTTTCAATATTTTCATTATTTTTTCTTTTTAAAGAATCATTCTTCTTTCATCATGTTAATGAATTCTAATATTACTGTGACGAAAAATGTCTTTCCATAATTTTTTTATTGATTTCCGCGGAACCTCAAACAATCCAACACAAGAATCGTGATCGACATGCAACTCTGCAATTTCATCTCTCAGACCAATTCAACTTTTCCAATAACATATCTCTGGTTATGCCAATTATTATAAGGTATTCTTGGGTATTTTCATCAGAGTATACCTCGGATACTTCTCAATTTATTTCTCTAATGAATAATACGTCTATAATATCCTCAGGCAATCGTGTATCACGATTGCCTGATGTGATATAAAATATATTTGTTTACTCATTTTCACGTAATTCTCATTGCTATTTTTTATTTCACTAATTCGAACATTATTCACTGGATGATCTATTTCTAACTTCGGGTTCATCATTTTCATCTTCAATTCCAATCAACTCGTCCGCATCGAGTCTTCGATTTAATAACACAGAGTTCTTTGGCAATTAAGCATTTGCAATGTTATCAAGATTACCCTTTTGTATACGATCTCGGCATGGGAATGGAGTATGTGAGCCGAATTTGTTTTACAATGGATGCGTTTTCGTGAGCAGGGGATTGATTTTCACAAATATTTTTTTCGATCAAGATACAGAAATTTAAACCCAAAATTGGAAAAGTTTAGATTTTTTATTCACGTGAACACGATACTCTTTGTCTCGCTTACTAGAATGGATGCTTTCCGAAATATTTGCGTTTGAATCTTGCAATGTATCAAGAAATCAACCCCCCACTCTTACAAAAATAACCTTTGCAAAACAGATTCGGCTTTTTTTAGTATTACCATCGAGTTCAGGAGGGAAATATATGCACCAATATCAAATTTCAGAAGAATAATTGAAAAATAATAATTGATAATTCAATTCCTAGAAGAATAATAATCAATAATTTGATTTCTCGAAAAGCGGATGATCAATTTTCTTGAAATCTGGTACATAGTTGGACAGACTAAAATTCAGTATTAGATTCAATTTGAAATATGATTCATTTTATGCAAACATTTTTCTGCTTCAACAGAAATTCTTGTGTTTAAAATTGAGACAATATTTATATTAACAATAGTTGATACGAATTTTAAATGGACTTTCGCATAAAAGTCTTTATTGTGTAGACAGCTGCTCTTTAGTATTATATTTTTCTAATATCACAATAGCTGTAAGTCGGTAGTTCATGAATAAAGCAATATATTGAAAAAATATTAGAAGAATTTTTCTGTGAAAGATATAACATGACGATCATTCATTTGCTTTTACAGAAATTTGCTTTTGTTGAGATTGATTTTTTTTTTTTTTTGATAATTTCATTTTCTTGTCAAAGGGCGGAGACACTAAGCGTTGATTGTGGCTTTGCAACGAATATTTTTAAGAAAAACAGCGCGTGATTTCATCTTATTAGAAACCATGCGGGCTAATGTCGAAAATGCATATCCTTCCAGATAAAAATTATGGAAAAGTGAGAAAATGGGAATTAGAGACATGTCATTATTTTTCGAAATTGTAATTCCGTAAATGTTAACGATATGACTGTATTTACAATGAATAGAAAGTATATATGGATTGATATGAAGAACTTGATGCGAGTTTTTGTTTATATGGATCGGTATTTCATCTATTAGTGTTTGAATTTTCTTAATTTCATTAACGCATAAGATCTGTTATGTATAGTGTCTTGTCGTAACTTGCGTTGTATGTGGGTGTGAGATCGTAATGCATGTGTGATCGGGTATACACGTAGCCAGTGAGTCACTACTGTCAGTATTGATGTAAACTTGCCTATGTTTTATTTATACGTTTTTATTTTTTGTAAAGGAAGTAATTGAGGAATCCTTTACATAGAGTCCAGTTATATAAAAGTATCTTGTAACTAACTTGTGCTCATATGTTACTCATTAAACTCTAAAAAATGAAATTCTTCAATCTCAAACTGTTGCACCCACGTGAATTTAAGGATATCGACCACATGTGATCGGATCACGAGAATAAAATAAGATTCGTATGAAACAAAGTTGTTTTCAAGCACATGATGCTAAATTGAGCGCGACGTTGTGCTGACGGACATTTTTGAAGTGGGTTTAGATATCCGCTGGAATGTATACTAACACACAAAAGTTCCTTGTTCATATGAGAGGAAACATTGAAACAAGATAAAAAAGTTCATGAGTGAACAAATAAATAAGAAAAATAATGCTTGAATCCTACGAAATTTTATCGTAACATTTGACTTCATTCTTCTTATACCGAATGTTTCATCCCCACTGGGTATAAAGGCAACTCGTATGTGCCAATATATGTTCTTCATAAAGGTCATAGATCCCAGAGACATAATCCCATTTGGAGTAGTACGAGGGTGGATCAGATATGAACGAGCATTTTACAAAAAACCATATATTTTTCAAAATAAATTCTAAATTACATTTGTCGAATTTTTCTACATAGTTGCCCATTTTATTGATACACATCTTCCAACGGTCTGGTGATTTTTTGATTCCAGTATCATAAAACTTCGCGGACGCGTATTGCACAGCACGCACTGTCCGCTTAAAAATCGATTGTACCTCCTCGCTCGTTGTGAAGCGCTGTTTACCATGGGCTTCCTTGAGTAGCTCAAACATGTGAAAATCGCATGGTGATAGATCTGAGATATCGGGTGGATGGTCTAGAACAGCCCAGTATCTGTTGGCTAATTTTCGTTGTGTTACAGCTGTAGTGTGATGTTTGACGTTGTCATGGAGAAGGAACACTTCTGATCGAAATCCTTTTTGACCAATAGACAGCCTGAACTTGGTTATGAAGGATACAATGATAAGTAACATTCACTGTTAGACATCCTTGAAAATAATCGTGCAGCAAACCGCCATTACAGTTCCGAAATACTGTGCACTGAGAGAATTTTTGAGTGAAAATTACGATAAAATGAGGCCAAATATTTACCCTGCCCTTGAGTAACCTTGGAACATAATAACAATTGAGGCAGATATTACTATATGTGATCGTAATTTTTACTCCTCGCGGAAGTGAAGATTATTCGAATAATTTTAAAGCGCTAAGCATGGTAAAAAGTAGGATAAATGCTATGTAGGAGGGTGAAAATTCAGCGTTTGTACAGTGTAAAAATTATATGACTACTTGGTACAGTGTAGCATATTTTAAGTTATGAATGATTCCTCTAATTTATTACCCTGCTGCGGAGTAAAATATGTTCTTAATTCGCGTAATATTTACAGCAGTTCATATTGAAAAATAACTTGAAATGTGTACTTCTCTATCAAGTATCGATATGTCTCAAGCTTACTATGTGTTACAGGGTACAATTTAGTCGGAAATTCTCTCAGTGTAGCTGAAACCTTTCTTGCAGAAAACCGCATTTTCGCCATCACCTGTGTACCCTCGCCACTCTTCCGCCACTTTACACTCACATTCGATTCAGGAGTGTAATGATAGACTCAAGATTCATCGCACGTGATGACTTCTTCCCCCCCCCCCCCCCCCCCCCCCCCCCGATACTTTGTTAGGAGCCTCTGAAAAATTTTAAACTTCACGGTTTTCTACTCTGTATTCAGCACCTTTTATACCCAACGAGCTGACACTTTTTGCAATGATTACTCGTTGAGAATGATCGATAGCACACTTCCATAGTTGATTTGAAGTTATCAAGAGATATGGAGAACAGCTGCGTGCCGATCGTCTTTGACGACTTCTCGAACAGCTTCGATGTTCTACGGTGTGATTCTGGTGCAGAGTCAGTGCGGGTGAACAATGATTTCAACACACTCGCGTCCTTTTTAAAATTCATCAGCCACTGCTTTAAGCCCTGTGAAGTTGGCAACCTCAAATGCGAATTTTTCAATTTTTTTTGCTCGATTCGTTTGTCCATCGCAGAACCACATTTGTCCACCCAAAATATTATTTTGTCCAGGCACCGTTTAGAAGTTATAAACAAACTTTTTTTTTTCAAACGTATTTCGACTAGGAACATGTGAAGTTATTTGAAAGTGCTAGTCGGAAAATGTTCAAAAAAACTTTTTATATCCAATTTTTAAACGGTGCGTAGATGATTGTACTCATCAAGCGCCATTTGTTTTACATTGATTTTTTCAATATAGTCCAGTCAAAATAGACATTCAACTTCGGAAAAATTCGCATAGAGCCAAAAAACGTTAAATATATCATCACAAATGGAATGTCAAATTCCGGTCTTTTCCATTTTTCTCAGAAACGATAAGTTTTATCATGAAAATAGGTCAAATATAAGTTGTAGATTATACGATTCTTTACAAAAATTGTTTTCAGACACTTTTTGTAGAGAACTGCTAACTTCAAAGAGCTACTGCTTCACCCGAGCTCATCAAAGGATTCTTTCCCCGAACTGGGGAAGTGAAGGGCGCCGGATTTCAGCAGCATTCACATTTTCGCTGACGAGAAACTTTATAGCAATACATGCTCTTGCAGAAGTACCTCTTTTTCGCTCATCGGAATTGCTACATTGAGAGAATTTTCGACTAAATTTTACCCTGTAACGCATAGTAAGCCTGAGACATATCGATACTTGATAGAGAAGTACACATTTTAAGTTATTTTTTAATATGAACTGCTGTAAATATTACGCAAATTAAGAACATATATTTTACTCCGCTGCAGGGTAATAAATTAGAGGAATCATTTATGACTCAAAATATGCTACATTGTACTGAGTCGTCATATAGTTTTTACAATATACAAACGCAGAATTTTTACCCTCCTATACATAGCATTTATCCTACTTTTTACTGTGCTTAGCGTTTTAAGATTATTCGATCAAATTTTACCTTCGCGAGGTGTAAAAATTACTATTACATGCAGGAATATCTGCCACAATTGTTATCATGTCCCAAGGTTACTCGAGTTAATATTGCGCCTTATTTCACCGTAATTTTTACTCGGAACTTCTCTCAGTGTACTGATAGTAAAATGCACGTAGCACACCGACATGATGACTGTCTTTAGCATGACCGTTTTCAACTGTTCAAAACGTTGCAGATACTTCACCCTCGGCGTATGAATATATTTAAAAGGCTCATTTGTATTTGATCTACCTTCGTAGTATTACACAGTTAAATATGAAACGGAATACGTTGGCGGACGATTTTATTCATGATATCATAAAAATCTGGAACTCTTTTTGGTTTTGGATAATTTTGCGTTTTAAAATGTTTTTGTAAGGAATATTGAAGTTCTGGTTAAAAAAATACTCATGTGAAATTAGACATGGTTCATTTGTTCAAGTTCTCACTTTTCATGAATTTAAAAACATACACAAGGTTTTATATGACGAATCCTCTTGAAAAAAATGGAAAATATAATTGAAGAATTCGAAAAGTATAAGAATTGGCAAAGGAAAATGGATGAAAAGAAACATATGCATTATTTTCAGGAGGTGGTTCCTGCATGTATCAACATACCAATCTATGACCAGTGAACTAGCAACTCTGATAGCCATATCAATAGTTAATGGATTGTGATGTCAGTGCTCTGCGTAAAAATTTTTTAACACAAATTACACTTGAAATTGATGTTGAAACAATATATTATTCATGTGACTTGATTCAACTCCGATGATATGTTGAACACTTACAAAAATTGAAAAATATGGTAACTCCAAATGTACATAGTCTGAGAGACAAAAATTTACTGTGAGATTTTTCATGAAATATTATTCTTTTTACGCGAATTATTTTTCTGCTTGAACACAAATTCTTGTATTGAAAATTGATACAAAATCTGCGTTATGAACAATTTACACAAATCTTGAATGGATTTTCACGAAAATTTTTTGATTCTGCAATATATAATGATTTTCCAATTTCATAATCAAGATCTCAATTTTCGGTCAACACTCACAAATACTTATTAATAATCATAAAATGACGTTTATAAAATTGTTATAGATCAAATTTACGGAAATAAATATATTATTTAATATTATACATATATATTTATCATACATTACATCCATTTATATTCATGATATTTCTGTTCACAATGACTTTATACTGCAGACTTTGTTCCTTCTTTTTTTTATTTTATTTTATCAGTGGGTGGTTGGACTTTCAATATGACATGAATATACAATATATTCTTTGAATATGACACTATTTTATTTTGATGAAAAAAGTTAGTTAATTGGAATATTTCAAAGCAAAAATAAGTTTTATCTTATTGGGAACAGTACGATAGTACGTACACAAAGTGTTCAAGTTCAAATTCAGTATGGGAATTTCGCTTCGGGTCTGTTCTGCAGTTTTAGCAGGATCTTTGTTGTATACTTTGTCTTCATACTTCTACTTCCATCACCGAAAATATTTCGGTATGTATCCTTTTCATTTTGCCACAGAGTTCTGTTTTATAATTTTCAACTCACATTGTAAGAAGTTTTAATTAAAAAGTATTCCTAAAAATAAGTATTTTTCCCTCTTAATAATACATATGAGAGATGGTGGCATTGAACTATAGAGTGAAATATATGCGTAATTGTCTCGAAGATGAAGATAATATTCTCTTCAAATTATGTATATATACATATACATATCAAGTTGAACGACACATACCGGGAACGGATGTCCTTTCTAGCTTCCCTTCAACATTATTGTCTGGTTTTCTCATTGGCGATATGAGAGCAGTGACATCGTGCGAGTGCAAAAAAAAATTGTTTATGTCAACTGTATACAGAGTTTTATATCTGACACATGAAGGTAAACAGAGTTTTCAAAGAAATACCTCCTTTCTAGATATTGTAAATAAATTATCACATATTTAACGAATTCGGAATAGTCTCATCATTTTGAACAGTGAATTTCAATTCGATACAGTGATATTTTTTTAGATTGAATTATTGTCTGAAACTTCTAGCTGAAACCTTATTGTATGCTTAAGAAGAATGACAATGCCAACGTTGCCAACGTAATAATTTCATCATACCATGAAAAATTAATTTTCTTACGCAAATAAATGATAAAAATCATAAATAAATACCATATGCAATATAGTAATATTTATTTGTTAGCAAATTATTCATCAATATAGGTCGGTAAATCGTCATAGATACGCAATAAGAAACACTAAATTGTTTGAACTTCTTCCTGCATATGACACAGTGCTAAGTTTTTTAAGCATTTCATCACAACAAAATAACGTTTAAATACATCTACGTATATATTGAAGCTATAAATTTAATAAAGTCGAATTTAAGTGAGTGAAGTATGCCGATGAAAAGGCGATGATTAGACAGAACTACATAACAGACAAACGGATGCGCATCAATATTACAGTTGATTTATTTACAATGTCGATCATCAGTACGAACTACAGGACCCGCTGGGATGTACGTAAGCGTCTATATAAGCAAGCGTATAACTAACGCTCAGAGCGATTCGCTTTGCAAGAATGATTTGTCGAGCGCATCAAGGACACACCGTTATCGTCCATGGCATATGCCAAGGCTCCCCTGGACTATGAACTATACTGTATAGTAAACTGGCACGATTATGAGTTTCATCAGTTACATAATAGATAGCTTTGTTACTTTTATATTGATAGAAATAAAACAAAAAAATGTTTTTTTTTTTTTCAATGAATAAATATTATTTATGTGGTGGAATGAACATCAAATGAAAGATTAGTTATCAATAGATTTTAAGAACATTAACAAGAATTTCGATTATTATTTATTCTTATCTCTTCATATAATCTATCCATATAATAATGAGCAATAGATGGATGATAAATCGAGTGAAGACTGAAAAAAATGATGATATAGTGTGTGCTGCATTCTAAAAAAATATTAAGTATGCATATACATGTATGTACAGTATTTCATATATATACATGCATGATGCTGTTATATGACGTCACATTTTGTATGACGGGTCATCAGTCGTGTAACAATAATGACAACGATGAAAATGATGGGAGAAGACAAACGGGTGTTACCTTGTATACATACATGTATATTGTATGTGCATGAGGTTAGAAAAGGATATAATCTTGAAAACGGAACAACAGAGTGACATCATGCGACGTATAGTCGCGCGGTAAAACGCCATTAGCCGTGAGGGTGTTCCGATTCGTTACTGGCAAAAGATTGCGATCTCATGTGGATGTTGGTTATTTTTTCATTCGTTTTTTATTTATTTATTTATTTATTTATTTATTTATTTTGCCATGCACGCTGAGGCGCGTTCGAGCAAGTATCGCCCGCGGCTCGACAATGACTAAACGTGAGAAGGATCTTCCTTTCTCTGTGTGTATGTGCGCGTTGCTGTTTCGTTGGGGTGTGTGAGAACTTTAGAGAGATATTCGCACAGGCGAAGCACTGTTTCCACTTTTATATATTTTCATAATTTTTATTCATTTATTTGTCGATTTTTCGACAAAATATTCGACGGTCTCAATGTATTCATCTATTTTCAAAGAAATCGGGCAATGATTGTTCATTGAATATTTAATAAACTATAGACTGATTATTTGTTTACATTTTAATTATCAAATAATTGTGTGAAACAGTGACAGGCATTGGGTTCATGCCCATAGTATAGGGCAATGGACGTGTACGATCGAGAATTATCTCTCGTCGCCATTGCCAACACAATGACGTCGACGTCCTTGCCCGCGGCAAGATTCGATTATTTATAGGCGATGATATTCTAAACTATACACAATCTTCTTCTTTTATCTCATTTGATCTTTCTCACTTTTTCACAAGTGTTCAAACTTATTCCTTTTTTTCAATATGTATATATTCTACTATGACTCGTTTTTTCCCGTGAATCATCTTCGCGCCGCTAACGTTCGTGGCCCGCATTCACCAAGATATTAGTCTCGAGACATGATAAAGCGTTCAGGATACATATCTTTGGGTCGTAAAGTTCCCAAGTTTATTTCTGTCCCGCGCGTGCTCGTAAATACATGCTCATATACGTGGTGTGTATTCCAAGTATTTTACTTTCCACGTCCGACTTTCAATATTCCACGCATCAATACTCAAATTGTACCGTTTAATTTCTTTGTTATATTAATTTTTTGTTCGATAATTGATTTGATTTGATTTTTAGTTTTATTTATCATTGGCTACCGAATATTATTGTATAAATTACAATTCACTCATCTATGTGTGCAGATTTACTTATTTACATCATGCAATATCTATCTTTATATACTGTATCACACATAAAGAATAATCAAATATTCATAGATAAATGGGTAGCTAGATAAAAGTATCCAGTGAAAAAATTTGTGAAAAAGCTCACTCAAAATTTTTTACTGTATATAATATATACTTTATATGCATTATCTATCTGTATGCATTTATACATGAGTTGACTATGCTCAGGTATAAGTTCCGCCAAATTATTCATCATGTCATGAGTTATTTTCTTCGCTAATACAATTTCCAATATTTCTATGAGTAATAAAATTACTTTTCATTTACGGTACTCGTTACAAATACTAGTATAATATTTTCTAATATCATAGGCAAATGAATATAATCAAACACAAAATTTGAGCGGCACATAAGCTTATTGCATTAAAATTTTTATTTAACATAATTGCAGCGGGCATATTTGCGTTATTGTGAACACTTTGAACAATCAATTTTAATATTATTTTAATTTTGTGAATGATATAATATCCAATTTTGAAATTTGGTAAGCCAGTCGATAAAAAGTACCTATAGGACGCAACAGGGTTAGATATATAATCATTCATCCATCACACGATGACTATGCACAATAAAAGTGACGAAATGCTTTCTGACTTTTTTCTATTCGCTTTTTTTTCAATATATTTTATTTTCTTCAGTACAACACTAATTGTGACTGCTATTATTTTTTTTTTTTCATCCAATTACATATGAAAAAAAAAACTGAAAAATTTTTTGATTACCGCAACCATTCATATGGAATATCATTGAGTAAAAATAATGTTCAAGCTCATTGAATTAAAAAATGAAAGAGTATATCGATATATTCCATTCATGTTGGTATTAATTGCTATCTTGTCGTGTAACTGTGAGTTCCATTAGTGCTAGTCGATATATAAATACATGGCCGATGGTATTTAATATTAACATGCATTAAGAATGTTAAAAATCTGATGTTTGCAGCAACATTACAATTTTAAGTAAAAAAAATAATAATGCATTCTAATATCAGCTCACCATATCAAATCGTTTCAATTATGTATGCATTCAATTAAATAAAAATGATGTACAGAATGGATTATTCACTGTGTTTTACTTTTTTTAGTTCGATTCTCGAATCAAAAATTCTAATTGCTTCTCATTTTCTTCACAGTCAACATTGTTTGTTTCCCGTTATGAAATATTCAATTCTCACATGCTCCTTTATGTTTTCCATCTGTTTGTTCGAATGGGAAATTTGGAAATTTGCCATTCATTATTTCAATCATTTCTAAATCTCTTTAGCTTCAGAATGCAATATTCGAATCCATGGTCTCCTTCCAGGCTCTCCAGATTGCAATTTTTCTGAAAACCAAAAATAATAAATTGATTAGAAAAATATATTTGAAATATTATACATAAACTCAACTCTTTTTATATGTTTCGTGTTCTCCAAGTTGTGGTCATTCGGAAGTATGAATCCGAAATTTTTCTGTTTGGGATTTAATAAATATTGAAATTCAATAAAAAATTGTGGTACAAAATATTATTTCCGATTGTGTCTTCAGCACACGCCTCATATGTCAGTATTGTTTACGTCACATGAGGCTATACTAGGTTAGATATTACGTTCCAAGAATTGTGAACAATACTTTTTATCCATTGATGAAAGTAAGAATATGAATATTGTGAGTGGTGGTTATAGTTAAAATCAGTATAAATATTAAGAAGCTTATTCTTTATTTATGTGCTTTTATGCATAATCGTATTTTAGATAAATTGCATGATACTAACGTGTTTCATCTCCACATGTATTCAATAAAGAGCATAGATTGAAAAGATTTTGATAAGTAGGAGAGAAAAAAAGTTGAAATAGAATTATGCAAAATGAATTAATATTCAAATTGTTAATTGATGTAAATTATTCCAAAATTAAATATGAATTCATTCTTAATAAGAAAGGATATACCAAAAACTGATTAAATAAGTTTGCATAAGATAGACCCGATTTCATTTTGTCATAGAATAACGCGTTTTCATTTTGCATTAGGAATTTATTTAGACATGTCTTAGTTTCGTGCTAATTATTTAAACGTGGCGCATCAATTATTATAGGCGAGGCAAAATGACATACTTTTTGAAAATTGCCAAATATTAACTCTGAATTACATTAAAAATGCGACTCTGAATGTTTACTAATACTTTATTTATTTGACGAAGTACATAATTCAACTCATTAAAAAAACTTTTTAGGCGAATGACTCAAAACATGATGTTTCACGGACTAAATAGAGTCCCTAAAATGTCACTTTTTCGACCGTATGAACTATATACGGCCGAATTTACTATTTACTAAAACAATAGTATGTTTTATCATGTTTATTGTTGACAATTATGACTTGGTTATTATATACTCAATAATTCTAGTAATCTGATGAATAAATATTTAGAACTATTTTTGCAGTGTCGTCATTTTTCAGGAATAAATTTTTGAATTAGTTATTTGTGTACCAAGACCGTGAAATTGATCTTTTTTGGGCTTGGCACTCAAATAACTATTATTTAAATAACAAATTTTACAAAAAAAAAAAAAAATCTTGTAGTTTTGCCTGACATGGTGCGTAAAACAATACACTCACTGTTATTTTAATTACTTTTCCAAGATAATTTTCCTCATTAAAACACTAGTTTCGGCACGTACGTCTCACAAATGAACTGTTTCATTTTTTTACATACCCCAGCGCACTCAGCATGAGTCCAGGGACGACATCGCTGATACTGAAACAATCCATTGTTCTCGATGTCTAGATTACCTGAACAATTCGTTACAGTAAGGGAAGAGTGGCATGAAAGAGCCAAGTTTTGAAAAAGCCATTATCATTTACGCGATAGTTTTCGAACAAATCATGGATGTATTATTATTTTAAGATAGTAACACTAGCCAAATGTCGCCCATAAACATTTGACAGTTTATCAAAAATAAACGGCGTCGATTCGACGTATTGAAGATTTCGTCGTCAAAAAGTAAGTTTTTGAGTTCATTTTATTTGTTTTTTGACGTCTATACGGACGAAACCAATAGTAATATGAATATACAATAATTTTATAGATATATAAGGTCTTCTAATACCATATACATTTTGCAGGCGAATCTTTAATTTCATACTAATTTTCGGGGTTATGTTTCTTGGGAGAATATGTTTTGAAAGAAGCTCTGTGAAGTTGTCACCCCCAAATGCGAATTTTTCAATTTGTTTTGCACGGTTCGTTTGTCCATCGTAGGACCACGTAAGCCCAGTCAATAGATTATTTCGTCCAAGCATCGTTCAAAAGTTATGAACAAAATTTTTTTTTTCATATATATGGCGACTAGGAAAATGCGAAGTTACACCCCCAAATGCAAATTTCGCAACTTTTTTTGCAGGATTCGTTTGTCTATCGTAAGACCACATTTGTCCACCCAAAAGATTTTTTTGTTCAGGCACCGTATGAAACCTATAAACAAATTTTTTTTTTCCAAATACAATTGTAGCAAGAATTTGGAGGTGTAACTTTGCATTTTCCTAGTCGCCATATACATGAAAAAAAAAATTTTGTTCATAACTTTTGAACGGTGCTTGGACAAAATAATCGATTGGGTGGACTTACGTGGTTCTACGATGGACAAACGAACCGTGCAAAAAAAATTGAAAAATTCGCATTTGAGGGTGCCAACTTCACAGAGCTTTTGAAAGAGCCGGGCTGCAGTGTGATGAAAAAGCTAGCTTAATATGGTCCCTCAAAAAAACTCTTACTAAGAAATCTAAAATAAATAATGATACAGACTCAGATACATCAAATAAAATTATATGAGTTCTTAAAAAGATCGTACCTAGTCAGATTGCAATGATTGATCTCAAACGGCTAATTTCATGAGAATTTCGCAGATTCAAGTGAATATTTTATCCAGAGTTTGCGTTATATAAAATGTTTTACAATTATATAAGATATAAAATTATATCTTAATATTATTAGTAAATGATATCTTTGTTAACCTAAAATTTCAGTCCTGTAATAAGAACTTGGCTCTTTCAAAACATTGGGTGGCTTTTCCAATGCCTATGTGTTATGAAAGAGCCGAATTTAATTATTTTTATAAATGATTAGAAGTCCAAAAATACCGATAATTTTGAAAAATGTTTTATGACATCACGTACATAAATGAATGAACAATTACTTATTATACAAATTTTTTTTAATTATTCATTTCCCTTTATATTATTTATTCCTTTTTCAAAACTGGCTCTTTCATGCCACTCTTCCTCTACTAAGACCCAGCATCAGAATCAGTATCATCATTATCAAATGTCGGTTTATCATCAGAAGAGTCTATATCAATACGTCTTGTAACTCTATCTCTCCCACTTTTTCTTCTTTCTTTCTCTTCATTCTTTCTCAGCTTCTCTAGCTTTTGATTCATTTGAAAACAGACTCTCGATAAGTACACTTTCATTTTTATTTTTCCTCTTGCGACGTGATAATGATACACTTGCCAACGAAACTGAAAATCATTCGTTCAGTAAAAGAGATATACATCAATTTTCTCATCTGCGGAATGAGCATCTAAGAAAATCTTACAAAAAGCTGAAGCGATAACATTACAATTTAGTAATTTGATGAACATTTGTTTCCTATTTTTCAACTGATGTTCGTGTATCGTTTCATCTTCAGGGATATGAGTAGCAGTGCTGGGTAGATATAAATGGTCAGAAAATATATTGAGGTCTAATAGAAAAATGAAAATATTGGTGGCTTTGAATTCATTAAGGGCTATTCCAATAGTGGCGCGCAGCATTATTGTAAACTCTTGTGAATAATGAAGCTATTGATATGTTGACACAGTTCTTCCAGAATGTGTCGTCAGTCATGTGACTTCTTGGTCATGACCAGTTCATAAACGCCTAAAAAATGCGACACCCAGACTTTGAATTAAGTGGGTGCAGTGGATTGGCGGAGAAAAGAGTATGATGTGATTTTTCTCACAAAATTCAAGAAACTCCAGGTTCTTATGGCTTGCGTGGCCATTTAAAATTAATAACACTTCATTTTCAATCATGAGTTTCATGAACATCACGAAGTGTTTGGACTAAAATCCATCTGAAGAAGCGGTCTTCAGTCATACTTGTTGATTTATTATACAATGCAAGGGTACCTGTTGGAGTAACATAATAAGAACCTAGATTGATTTTTTCTCTTGGATGAATCAATGCTGGTATAATAGATAAGTTTCGGTGCTGCTCATATACACAACACCTGTCGAATGAAAATCCATTTCGGTCCGTTTCATATGTCAAAAATCATTGTTGGTTGTATGTTATAAGTTTGAATTGTTTGCTCCAAGTTTGTGTCATAATTTTGAACTTGAGGTCTATTGAAGGTTTGGGACAGATGTCGTATTTCTAAATATAATATATGTGTGATTAATTTTTGCTCCGGATTATCATTGAGTGATTTCTTGGAGCGACCAAGACATTTTATTACACCACGAGCATAAATATTTTTTACTGAGCGCGTCTTCGCTTGGAGAACATTTAACAAATGCTTTTTTCCATCCCATTTTCTCATGATTCACCGCTTCCTATACGATTTCTGTATGTCTTCATTTGATCAGGATTGTGGATTTAATTTTTTTGATATTAGAAACCATCTGAAGCGAGAGGAAACATAATAAAATACTGTAAAGCAAAATCACACGCTACCCGAGTCGAAATTTTGTACCTACATTAGACCTTTCTGCTCCTTACTGTACCTCAATTGTTCCTCGTCAGTCCTAAATAGTAACTTCCCAATACACTTACATCCTTCATATCCATTTGAACCTCAATAACTCCTTAGTTTTCCTAACTCAACCTTTTTTATACCTTTATCATCATCCATTTACGTACAAGAAGATACGAGTTACGAATCACCAAATCTATTCCTCATTGGTTTCATATATAAAGTCATCAGCAAGATTCGACCATTGCGTACTACAGCCACGTAATGACAAAAGACAATAGGCTGCGTCAAACGCCGCTGACGCCGGTCGGCTAATGTTATACATGTGTTTCATCTTTTTGTCGGGTCATACGTTTCATTGCGCTTTGTTAACTATAATATTATATTCATGAGTGAAAATGGTGAAACCATATAAATTTCGATATGTACTCACATAATACATAAACCGTGCTCTCAAAGTGTTGTGAAGAAATATCATTGACTAAAAATATTCGGTATATAGAAGCTGTGACGTTAGTGCGCTGACAAGCTCGAATTACAAAAAAAAAATTCCAATGTTTCGGTGAAAATTTCGGAGATAATAGGTGTATAAATGTGAGCATTTTATAAAATCATGTATGAGCAATAATAATTTAAAAAAAATAAAGTGCAAATGATTAATATATTAATTGGATATAATTAATATATTGACTAACCAAATATATTAATTTATTTTTCCTTAGTGAGGTTCAAGGGTTATACCTTTATTTTGGATACATACTTACTACGATACATTGTTCAATAAATTATATATAAAAAATACGATATAATCTTATCTCTCCTCTTTCTCACGCAACTTATTTACATATATGTAATATATGTAAAAAATATATATGACATATAACTGAACAGGAATTTGGAGGTCTAAATTAGATATATATCCAAAATTCGTTATACCATTCTCACACCTTAAAGTGGAAGAAATGGAAATATCTGCCACTTTTAAGGTCTTTAAAAGGACTAAAATTAAATGGCTCAAGTCCTTACTTATACCTTCAATTCCTATAAAACGAGCTATATGCAGGTCTAAAGTAGGAAAAAAATTTCTTCTCGGGTACGCACTTTATGTAAAGCAAAATGACACATTCCATGTGTCATTATTTACTCACATGCACTGTAGACACGGTTACATCAACTTTTTAGTTAAAATGTTCATGCAAGCAGCCATATTCACAAGCAATTGAACGGTAAACGATAACAGGTATTGCAGACAACAATAAAGTAAGTTGCTGGCACAATTAGTATGAAATTATTATGGCAATTTTCAACTTACCTTGATCTTGAAACGTATATTTTCAACAAATTGCTATAATATCAACCGAAACCACTTCAAACGTGCCTGACGTGGCGCATGATACGTAGAACAGTGCAACTGCAGTGTTGCCACGCACAGAAAATATATTCCTCGAAAAAGCACGGAGGAACAACTAGTATATGTCGTTTTGCCCTGCATGTCATTTTTGCCTCAACCTCCTTTGCTCCAATAAAATTCCACAATAAACCGTGCAAAAACTAATATTACAAAAATGGATATATTGGATTGATATCAAATTCAACAATATAAAAATAACATTTTTTTTTATTTTAAATATTATCAACGCAGAATATTTGTTTGATGAAGATTAATATTTACATCAGTTATTGGTATTAATTTAAAAATTATATATTTTCCACAATTTTATTGCAACTTTTTATCTTTTTATTCCCTTATCAAAATCTATAAGATATATGTTCCTGATTTAAATACTTAGATAATCGGTACACATTTGCATTATGCAATTCTTTTATAATATGATGATAATTATAAATGCGTAAATGAAGAATAGACTTCGCAATAATATTTACAATAACTTTCAATTAACTATCATATAATATTCATATTTTTGCTTCAATCAACTGAACATATTCGCAATACTTAGAACGGTATATCTAGCCTTGTGCAATAACCTCGTATGAATTATAAAACACTGATGCATAAACTACTCGTGAGACCATGCACAAACTGTGGATTTTCATGGCTGATCGTCATTTCTAAATTTTATGCGTGAAACATATAGTCTCTCACCAAAACCAGCTCCGCTGTAAAAATAAAAGCGCCAAGTACATAGCCATGGTGTTGTATTTCCTGAAAAAAAAAAAAATGTCCAAGAATACACCTCATAAAAATTGTTGTATTGTAATAAAAAAATAAGAAATATTACATCTCTAAAAAAAAATTCTTTTAGGGTTTTGCGCCTAACAAAAAATGTCGCGTGTGGTAATATGTAATGGCGAGATCTTCTAACGACATTATTTTGAAATTTGAAGGAAAAAAGAATTGAAATCTGAAAACATCGTGAAATATACATATATGTGTGATGTGACGATATAGTAAAAATTATCTTATTGTATTCCTAAGTGCTATCATTCTGTTGATCGAGAAAACTGCTTGAAGTATTGTAATCAATGTAATTATCGTAAAAAAATTTTTTTGGACATGTTATTTTTTCTTTGAGAAACGTACTTGGTGCATCCGATCTAGCTAGTTTCACAATTAAACCATCAAATTATCTATCTCTATATATTAAATCAAGGTCATCAAACAAAAACGTTTTTTTCAAAAGTAGATTATTTATGAAGAAACATTTTTTTTATGTTAATCATATTAATCATAATACTTTATTATAATCCGGTCAAAATAGGCATTTGGATTTACAAAAATTCGTATAGAGCTGAAAATTTACATGAACGTTGGGAGTACCATTATAAATAAATTGTGAAAAGTCCCAATCGATCCCGAATGTGCAGAAAACTTTATGCGAAGTCAAAGTTCGCAAAAAAAAAACGGTTTTCTCCATTTTTCATCTGAACCGTAAATTTTATCATAGAACTACTTCAAATAGAATATGTAGATCGTTCAATTATCAAAAAAAAAAAAAATGTTCCGACATTTTTTTTCCTGAAAATCACAATTTCGCAGATATAGCGATTCAAAAAGTTGAAAAAGTTGTGTTATTCATAATATGCACTCGTTTCCACGCTTTTCTTCACATTCACCCCTGTGAGGTAGTGTACTTGGCGCGTTTTTTCTAATGTGGTTTCTCCAGTAGGCCTATTCCACGATTTATTGTGGTCTTGTTTAATTACAAAATGTATCAAATAAAAAATGGTACTATTGAAAATGATGAAAGCGGTGAAAATTGTGAGCAATTGGAGGGAATCACCCATTACATTGAGAACTATGTATGTTTGTTGCAATTCTAGTTATTGTTACTGTTGTTGTTTGTTGTTGTTATTCTTTTTCTTCTTTCTGCTGAGCGCTAACGAACAAAACAATCCAACCTTTTTATGGCAAGTATACGGTTTCCGTGGCGCCACCTAATGACAATTGATTTTTTAGAACTCGACGAAATAAGACGTTTTTAAGGAATAAAAAATTTCAATATCTCGCTTAGTTTTCGAGATATCGAAACTTCCAAATTTTCTTTTTTTTTTTTTTTATTTTTATTTCTATGTTACGTATGATATTTTTTGATTAAATAAGACTTTGTTAAGTCGAAGAAGGTATGGATGTGAACAAATGATCTGTATGTACGCCTCAAAATAAATTTTACCATCACAGTCGCACTAGGAAATGGAATTCAAACTATAAATGTAAGGAGATACAAGATTCCGGGAATTAAAAATTTCATGTTCACATACGATTTGTTTGCATTTAGGACTCTTATACTGCAAGTGGGGGGAATCTAATATGCCACTTGAATACAGGAAGAATATGAACAGAAAATGCACTACGTATAACACGATTTGTTTACATTTTTATTCATATTTGATATTATCTATCACTATAGCGTTGTCTTCAGTAACAAGTGGTCTATCTATCCCGAGTCGAATATTATTTCCTACTTCGATGCTTATAGAAGCTCTTTGAACCTCATATGATACTCCTAACTCCTACGAGCTCCTTCTTTACGCCTGCAAGTCAAAGAAATGGGAATTTCTGCCACCTTACAGGAGTGAAAGAGAATCTAAATTACATTTTTACAATAGGCACACAATGTAATTAAGAGCCTCTTTTACTCCTATAAGGTGACAGAAATTTCCATTTCTTCCACTCGCAAGCGCAAAGAAGGAGCTCGTATGAGTTAGGAGTATCATATGAGGTTCAAAGAGCTCAGCTTCTATAAGCATCGAAGTAGGAAATAAATTTCGATTCGGGTATATTTCGTTTGGAGTTAAACTTTTTGCAAGGCACGAAATGTCAGGTAAACATCCATTATTACATAAATTTATTTTGAATATGGGAGGCTAAACAAATAAACAAATAATAAGACACAAGATTCCTGGAATTTTTAATTTTTTGTTTACATACTATTTTTTCACATTTATTCAACCCTCCCCCAAGCTTCGCCCCAGGAGTCAGGACTCCATCGCCGGGGCTCAGCCCCTGGACCCCATTCTATATCTACACACATACACATACACACTCACACACATACGTACATAAAAACATGCATACATATGATTTGTCTACATCCATACTTTCCTCGACGAAATAAGACTTACCAAATTTTTATTTTGTCGAAAAATATCAAACATAACATAGAAATGAAAATGACAGAAAAAATTTTGAAATTTCGATATTTCGAAAACTAAGCGAGATATCGAAAATTTTTATTCTCCAGAAACGTCTGATCTCATTGAGTTCTACAAGAATCAATTGTCATTTGGTGGTGCTAGGGAAACCGTATAATCCCCCTTTTGATGATGAAGTAAAGGTTGGTAAAATACTCGCCAAATTTGTGTCACTGCCTCCCGAACTATCAAAGATGTGGCCTCTGTATGAAACAGCATCATTTTGGCCGCGTGGGGGCACCACTGTCGGGGTTCTGTTCCAGGCCGTTACGTAATGAGGGAAGTAAGGGGAGGAGGGAGGTGGAGGGGGAAGAAGTTCTGCTTTGGGGCGATGTCACATTGTGCGTTTTGACCGTTGCGTTGAAAACGCACCCATTTCAACCGTAACGGACGATCCGTCACACTATGCGGTTAATCTGCTACGATTTGTAATAGCATCACGATATCTCAAAAAATTTTGAAAAATAAATTTTTAGCAATTTCTGTGTTGGAAGCGGAGGGAATGTTGAGAGAACCAGTGAGTCGCTAACATTGGGTTCATCCGTTTTTTCCCCAATGCGATTCAATGGAAAAATTCCAGAGGTTTTTCGAAAATATTCGTCTTTATAATGATAAATTTTTTCAATATTACCGGATGTCAATCAAATCTTTCGACGAGTTGGTGGAAATCTTACGACCTCATATAACAAAAGGAAATACGCAATTTAGAAACTCCATAAGTGCAGAGGAAAGATTGACAATAACACTCAGGTACGTAGAAATCAGTCGATATATATTAAATTATATCATGATTGAAATAAGAACAGGTTGTAATATTATTTAGATATAATACTGAACATTAAAAAAATGATCTATATTGTAAATTATGTTAATAATAGTAATGGGATTCCATGGAGGCAGATGATTCTGAAGATTCACCATCAAATGAATGTTGTGTTGTTTCTATCGTTGGCTGGGATTGCATTGATGATGGAAATGGCGATGATGTTTGGTAATTTATGGCCCTTGAATTTGAAAAGATGATGGCTGTAATTGATATGGAAAATCCGTCAATCTTGGTCCCGATTGCGAAAAATCCATACACATCGACGATTGAGTTGACGGTTGAGTTAAAGGCAGCCTTCTCCTGCGCTGAGCATTTCGAAAAAACTCCAGAGTCACGAATTCAAAATCCATTTTTTCATCATCATTCAATTTTTTGTAATCTGATAGAAGTGATAGTATGTATATTCTATAAGGGTCTTTGTTGTCTTGGTCGGTATTTGTCCAATCTAATTTTTGCAGAAGTGCACTTTGGAATGGTGTAAATCTTTCCTGTCGTTGACGAGATGCAGGCCGTGATGGCGGTAGCAATTTACTACCAGAACTGGTTGATGGTGGTTGTTCTCTCTCCTCATCAATCCTGTCTCCTGATGGTGCTCCGGTTCCAGGGTTTTCTGCGGCTTCAATATTGCCTGATGTCCTGCGTTTTCCAACCGTATTCAATAGAAATTGAAGAGCATGGACATAGACATATTTTCTTGTTCTTGCTGCTGGGTCGCCACTGTTTCCTCTGTTCAGGCTTTTCAGAAAATTATCCCTGATATAGCGCCACTCATTTCTCATTTCTTTCCCTGCAACAATATAGAAGAATAATCGTCAATTCACTTGATAATAATTACTATCATCAATTTTTATCATATACATATAAGTGTGAAAAAGCCGTGCCACCAATATCATCATTATTTTTTCTTATTACTTTGCAGGTACTTGCCCACAGGAAATAGTTTCTCAGCATTACGATTCGAATTTTATATAGCAAGACCTACAATAGGAACAATAATTCGAGAAACTTATAAAGCCATTTGGAAACGTTTAAAAACAATCGAAATTTCGGAGCCTACCATGGAAATGTGGTCGGACATTGCTGATAAGTTCTACAGAAAGACCGATTTCTTGAACTGCGTTGGCGCAATAGACGGAACTCACATTCGGTGTATTAATCTTCAATCAACGGACGAAAATCCTCAACCTTTCATAATGGTTGGGGATGAGGCGTTCAAGATTTCAACAAATCTTTCACGACCATATCCATCTCGTGACCTTGACCCATGCAAAAGGGTCTTCAATTACAGACTCACAAGATGTCGACGCATTGTGGAATTTGCATTTGGACTATTAGCGAACAAATGGCGAATTTTCCATACTCCTATTCTTGTACAACCGGATTTTATTGATGAAATAATTGAAGCATCCTGCATTTTACATAATTTTATTCGTAAAAGAGATGGAATTAATTATGAAGAGACTAAAACATGCACGTTGGTGGACTTGATGAATTTGGTCAAAGTCCACGTGGACATGGATTATAAATTCGTGACTATTTCTCCAATTAATTTATGGGCCTTGGGGCAGTTCCTTCTCAAGCCCAATATATGTATTGATAATTTAATTCATTCCATTCAAAAGATGAAATAAAAATGTAGAAATATATATATACAAAAATAACAAATGTCTTACCTTTTTCTTCCTTCTCATTAGTGTCCAATTCTGCCCAATCCTCATAAATATTCTCGCCTATTCCTATCCATGCTTTTTCTCGTACATTTTTCTCACTATATTCTGTTGCACTTTTATCCTAAAGTGCTGGCTTCTCCTGAATGCAAATAGTAAATTTATCGGTGTCGAACATTTTCACTATCGCTACGTTTGAACCACTCAATCTGACAGCCCTATTAGCCAAGTGCACACACCGATCGTGCACCGTGCGTGCACCTAGTGCATTCTCATGTAAATCCCTGTATAGCCTTTAGTGGAGTGCACCAAATGCTATTGGGGCTATTATGTAATAGGAGTTTTACCATCACCAAGCTGGGATGCTGCCTACCTTACGGTGATAGGTAATCCCCCTTATCAGCCACGTGGGGGATCCGTGCAACTGCGTAGTTTATATTTGATGACTCATATGTTGTCAGTGGAAGAGGGGGAGAGGGAAGGGGGGAACAGATTACTACACTTCGATTTCGGTATTTTGGTGAATAACATTTAAATCAATCCAGGTGTTTCTGGATATCGTTCATTAGCAACATAAATCATGTTATATTTGAACTCAATAGATGAATCACTCATCACTGAACGATTACCTTTCAACTCAGGAACGCCAAATCTCGTATCTAATCCTTTCGCCTCCGTGGCGACATGTGTACACAATGACAGTCACTGGGCAAATGATCCGAAATCATGGTATCGCAAAAATATATAGGGAAACATTTCTTTATGGTCAATAGTTAGTTGATGCCATGATGACGCGTAAGAAACAACCGCCAAAGGTTAAATTTAACAAGCAAACAACAGTATTACCTATTATGAATTTAACCTTTGAAAAGGACAGAGATTTATATGATTCATCCAATTTTAAATGATTTGTTCGTTTGATAGAAAATTAAGATTGAAATTTGGTAAAAAATCATGAATAAAGATATTCGGAAAATCTACCGCTACACTATGCGGCTAAGAGAAAAAAGTTAGAAGGCGATATGTGTACTGAAAGAAAATAATTTTGATACATACTCATTAGGGTAATTAAAAAAAAATTTTATTTTTTTCAACTAGGCTTAAAAATTTCGTTCAGGTCTAAGAATTAAGAATATTCTGTGGTGTCAGAGACAGGGGTACGGAGACAGGTGAGGCCAATGTTGAAGTATGGGAGAATTGCAGAGCTACCAACTTTTGATAAAAAAAAATGGAATATATAAAAACAGTTTTTTTAATTATCAAAAAATTAAGAAATATTAAACAGGAATATTGCTATAAGTAAAATAATGCATAAACAAAACATTTTCATAAATAATTTTATAAGATGTTATTATATAAATATACTCGAAAAAGTAGATGGAGATTTGCTAACAGCAGCGCATTATTTGATGTCAGGTAGTACATGTCTGCTTCTCAAGTCATAACCTATAAGTTTTAGGCCATTGAAAATATTACCGTTGCCCAATACTCTTCACATGAATTAAATAATATAGTTCACGTTCACCATGTTGGGTTTCGCGTTTAATAAAAATGTCGGTTCATCGATGGAAGGGAAAATATGTGAAGAAAAATGTGAGAAAAATGCTATTGAAACGATCAGAAGTGGCTAAAGAGGTGGCAAAAAATAAACGAGAAAAGCAAAAATGAACAAATGAAAGAAGTTGAACATGCATCATTATACCCAGTGAAAGGGGTCAGATTGATTGATTTTGAATTTCTGTTTGAAAGCATGTATTGTACAGGAAAATTCTTTATGTAAGATATTGAAAATGAAACTATAGCAGGAGCTGCATCCAAGTTTCATGTAAGGTGTCACAAATGTTTGTTGATTGCATGGGAAGCGGAAGAGAATACTTGAATCTTTCTACTGAAAAAAATGTTTATGCTGTCAATACAAAAGCAGTTTTAGGTTTGTTTTGAATTTATTAATTGAAACGTTATATTTATGATTAAAATTTCAAATCCAATTTGAACCTAATTGTAAGTTCGATTCATTCTGGATTAGGACAAACAAAAATTAATCAACTATTCATGGTGATCGGTTTACCAAAATTCAATGCTCATGTTTTTAAAGATCATGAAAAAATAATTGCTCCTGTTATTTAACTTGTTGCTAAAGAATCATGCGAAGAAGCAACTGCATTAGAACGGACTATAACTGAAGAAAATGTTGACAGTTTGAAAAATTTATTGTAAGTTCATTGTCTAATTTCTTTTATGGACCTATTTGGAGTTATTTGAACTTAAGTCAAGAAAGAATAATTTTTTAAATTGTTTTTACAATTGACTCATTCAATATTTACAATTTTTGAAAAAATTCAGAATGTACTCAATTATTTATGATACATATACAATATTTACAATTATTCTTATAATCATGTTATAATAAACAATCACCAAATTGTTATACAAATCAAAATTCCTATGATTTAATCTTGTACTTCTAACCCTCTCTTTAGACCTCCTGAACTTCAAAGTGGGTTTCTGATAGTCAATTCAGATTCTTCATTGAATGATGATAAACCAATCGTTTGGATATTTGCTTCGTATGATATGGGTTGGAGTCAGCGAGGAAGTGGTTATACAAATGACAGTTTGAATGGGTACTGTGCATTAATTGGTTTAGAAACTGGCGAAGCACTAGATTTTCGTACCAGAAATAGAAAGTGCAGACAATGTGATGTGGAATTGTATACAGGGAAAAAAAAAGAGCATGATCGCAGATTGAACTTCAATGGGAGTGCAAAAGTCATGGAGGCTGATGGAGCACGTGCAATAGTTACTAATGGCAAAATTTTGAAAGGAGCTAATATTGAAGTTGGAATTTTCATTGGGGACAATGATAGTTGCTCTACATCTGCTATCAAAGCAGTGCTCATTTTATTTTGAAAAAGTCTGACCTCAACCACTTGACGAACGGTGTGGGAAGTATGCTTTATGAGATCCGCAAAAATTCAAAATTAGATCCAGACAAAGAGTTGTCTCATGATATAATGAAGCATATTAAACGCTGCTTCGCTTTTGCCGTGGAACGAAACAAAGGGAATGTATTAAAAATTAAAGCAGCAACTATAAATATTCCTTATCATTCATTCAATCGGCATAAAAATTGTGGTTCTTGGTGCCGAAGTAATGAGGAAAATGTGTCTGGTGTTCGGTTATCTACCAGCGATTTATTTGAGGCACTGAAAAATATTTTTTCACAATTAGGAGAAAATGCTAAAAAGTTTGTATCTGGTGCTAGCAGTCAGGCAAACGAAAGTTTGAATTATTCTATATGTAATAAAGCATCAAAAGGTATTCCGTATAGTACAACAGAATCTGCAGATTTTCGAGTTGCTGTTACAGTTGCACAAAAGAATTCTGGTTTCAATTATATACAAAAATCAATGAACCGTCTGGGAATCCCTTTTATGTAGCGCACCGAATGTATAAGCAAGTAGCAATCCACGAAAAAAAACTTCTTGAAGTTAGAAGCGAAATAAAGAAAAAAGAGTTTAAAGAAAAAAGATTAGATTTGAAGGTGAAAAAAGCTCAGTTGAGAAAGGAAAGAGAATGAGCAGAAGGCGCAACTTATAAGAGTCACATGGCTTTATTTGATGATCTTGAAACAGAAAAAATTATATTAGAAAATATGAAAAATGAAAATAACTCATCATCAATTGTACATGATCATCTTGTTGATCTTATAGAAAATTCCTGTAAGACATTACAAAAAAATGCAGAAGATAATCAGCTGCTTATCATTTTCTTCGGCTGAGAAACTGGTGGAAAACAGATAGTCAAGCATGAAATTTTACAAATTTCAATGAAATGTAAGCAATCTATTATAAATGAATATATAACTCCTACCAAATCTATCGATCCTAGCGCTACAAAAATTAACAGTTTTAGTAAAAACCACAAAAAACTTTTTCAAAACGGTAAGAAAGTGGATTCTTTAAGTAAATGATCTGTGTTCAAAAAAGTGATCGAGTATCTAAAAGCTTTCAACATGAAATGTGTTCTGGTTGCTCATAATTGTGATTTCGACAGACGGCATTTTGTCTCAACAGCTCAACAACTGTCCTTGTTAAAAGAATTGAATCAATTGATTTATAGATTTACGGAAACTATATCCCTCTCCAGACAAAAATTTCCAAAGCGAGCCTCTGGATATAAATTCACAGTTTTGGGATCTGAATTGCTGCTTCTGCCAACCGATGGAGCCCATGATGCTCTTTCTGATGTTTTGATGTTAGAAAAGCTCTGCAAGGTCTTACCTAAGTGAAAATGTACTCATCAAAAAATCGAAATCTTCTTCAGATGTTTTGTTAGGAATAGAGCAAAATAGACACATTAACCAATCACTTCCTTCGTACGCTTCCTGACCAGATACTATCAAAGTATCTCAACGGAAAAAATTAATTAGTTTTGGAACCACATATGAAAGAATTATCAAAACATTCAAGACAAAGGCAAAGATGAGACCATAGCTTTGTTAGAAAGAAGAATTGATGATAAACCTACTGTAATTAAAACAAAAAGAATATCAAATTATTTTATTGATCATTTGAGTACATTATAATGATCTATGTGATCAAGATGTTATTTCATTATATACTTATAAATTGTTTTTTACAACAAAAATATGCTTTTTAATTAGTCCATTTCAAAATTTTATTATAAAGTGTAACTAAAGTTTAATTCAAGGGGCACTCAATGAAAGTTTTCATTGCATAAATGATAATAATTCAATTGCACTTAAGTAATATTTTTTTCTTCGTGCAGGTGCAGCGCTGATCCTCGAACAAAAATAAGCCTATATCATTTATCGTGGACGGCTATAACTATATATTACTTTCCACTGTTGCCACATTTTTCGTTCCGCTTTGCGTTTGCAACAACAATTTTACGTCATTAAATTTGTACTCAAAGAATTCTCTTCCGAATATTCAATATGTTAAAAAAAAAAACATACAAAATGATTCTTGAAATGCTAATCTACCGTTATGCAAGTTTTTTTTTTTATTTCTATACACGCGGGCGTAATGTTGAAAATTTAGGTTTAAAATGAATTGCCCTCGATTCACCATAAAGCCAATGATATTTTTGGATCATTTCCGGATTTTTTTTCCTCAAATCTAGAATGTCAAAAATAGTGAAAAAATTTAAGGACATTTCTCATAAAATAAATAGCATAATTCCACAGTTTCATTAAATTCCATATACTTCACCCTGACCACAGAACATCCTTAAATCCCTGAAAATATGAGCTCTTAACTTTAATATTAAGATAGTGCCCATCGCACTTTTCTATCTTCCATAAGAATAGCAGGGGAAATCTTGTTTTTACATCTTCTGACTTTTGTAACTTGCAAACTATACCGATTACACAAAAAATCGCAATACATTTTTTTGTCGAGAATTGAATACTTTACAAAAAAGGTCACTTCTCATTTTTCGATTAGTCGGCTTGATTGAAAGTTATTCAATGTCAAAGTTCAATTTTTCGTATATTCCGCTGATTTTTGTATATTACATCAAAACTATTAGTTTTATTGACAAAATACGTATTGAATTTCACTTTTTATATGTATTTAACTTTCGAAATATGTTTTTTACAATGCAGATCAGTGATTGATCGATCGATTTCGTGAAATCATCGGCAACCTCCATCTATTGAACCACTTCAACATATAGTGACAAATGACAGTTTATAGGCTTTTCCAAACGCGTTGTTATACATGTGCTTCATTTTGCAACGTCACGTCATACCACTGATATATTGTGCATTGTTGAGTTAAATATTATGTTCACGTAATAACAAAATATTCACAAAAATACAAAATGTCATCATAATACTGAGTGAAGATAGACCTAAGTTTTATGTAATACAGCATATTTTAATCAATGGCTGTCACAAATTCTTCATTGATCTAAAAATGCTTCATGAAATATTCTTCGACGAATATGTGCAGTCATACCGAATAATATCTAATGACTGTACATCGGAAATTCTCAATTACAATAGTAATCTCTAGAGGACCGGAAAACCGATATATCGGCTCTGGAGTAAAATTTGTAATAAATTAAAAACGTTGCTACGGAAACTTTTTTACACTATACAAAATGTTTTCTTGAAGCTGTTTGAAAAAAAATATGGATTGGAGTAGTGGTGAATCAGAACCAGAAGAGCTACAAGCCGAAGATAGGACTTGTGCTTATGAACTTACTAATCCATTAGAACCGATAAATAATGAGGATGAAGACAGTCTCAGTCTGTTATTTGAGTCAAATTACTATCCATCTATAAAATATTCGTACCGAAAAATCTAGTATCTGTGACAATATTACTAGATGAGGAAATAAACCTTTAGATTATTCCGATTCATTCTTTAATTCGACTCTCTGAAACTTGATTGTTCAACAAAATAATCTTCATCTAATGCAAAATCTTGCTCCGTTTTATAGTAAATCGGTAACGTGAAAAGAAATAGATAGTGAAGAATTACGTATATTTCTTGGCTTATCGATCAATATGGGATATTATGTCATCAAAGGTGATACAAATAAATATTGGACTATATAAGGATATTATATTATCTACTCCAATATTTGGATGTATAATGTTCCGTACGTAACAAATACCTTCAAAATTTACGTCTTTTACATTTTTCAAACAATAAAGAAATTATAAATCACCCTTTGCAAAAAATTAAACTTCGGGAGTACCAGAAAATGAAGCTTTTGGAGATGAGGGGGTGGAGATGTGTGAATTTATCGTTTTTACCGAATTTTAACAATGTTATAAAATTTCACATTGAAAAAATCTTTTGTACCCTGTTGGGCTGGAAGACCAATATATCGGCTTGCCCTGTGATAGATATTTTGTAGATAGCGGATACATGATACCAGACACTAATTTAGGCACTTTAAAAGGGTGATTTCATCTGTCAAATCCCAGTTTTCTAAAAGTTAATGCTTATATATTACAACGCATTTTGTACTTGTAGGTGAGGCAGTGAACATATTGTGAAGAAGTTATATTTAATGAAGTCAACTTATGTCTAGCGCTTTGTTTATTTTAAAGCTTTCTCTCATCTTAATAATGTGGTACAGTAAAATTTGATGTAATATATTTTGAATTCAATTCAATTTCTAGTCAAAATTTTTGGTGAATCGAGTGTTTTTGGTCTGTTATCTCATTGCACTATTATAGTGACAATGGGGGTCGTTTT
Source organism: Microctonus brassicae (assembly GCA_918226075.1). Lineage (NCBI taxonomy): Eukaryota > Metazoa > Arthropoda > Insecta > Hymenoptera > Braconidae > Microctonus > Microctonus brassicae. Next base: position 5,144,857 of record OW445489.1, read on the forward strand.
TAATAAAAATTCTCTGCGTGATATATTTTTTTTTTAATATTTAACAGTATCATACGCCAATATTCTGTGCCAAGCTCATCTCACCAGGATGTTTCAAGTTTAGTGTCAAATAAAGCCAATTTTGTAGTGAATTTTGCGTGATTTCTCAACATAAAATTCTTTCCGTCTGATAACGCATTTGCAAATTATTGAATCGAACAGAAATATTATAAAGTTCATGATGTTCATTTACATTATTCGACGATTCTTTGCGTATTCACCAATCGCTGCATTACATCTCGGATTAATTCGTACAAAATAAATACAGATTTAGCTCATTCGAGCTTATTTTAGTCTGGGAAAGATGTTATCAGAACTGGTTCGCTGTTGGAGAGATGGATCGATAATTATTATTAGAGCTAGAAAAATTTGTTCTGCGGTTCGATAGATAGAATCTGTAACCGGATTCTATAAAACCCGTTGGAGAACACATATAGGAATACAGCTTTAACGGGCTTGCTGCTTTGCAAAAACAACACAAATGCATGTTTATAAATATATACATTTGTATATACAGCGGCTAATATACGACAAACATCAATATTGATGCATAATACAATTTCAAATTGTAGACATCATTCATGATTTATGATAAATAATATAGAATATGATTCCATTAATATATGATTCCACTAATCTAGAATGTTTCATGTACTGTAAAAATTAAATAGTGTTAAAACTTATCACCAGAGGTTATATGAGTAGTATGGTGATTGTGATGTGAATGGAACAATATTCAAAAGATTGAATAGACAAGTTGAGCACTTGAGTTATCATTATTGTCGATTTTGAGAATAATTATTGTACCTAATTGAAAATCTATTAACAATATCAATCGTAAATTTAATCTGATTTTACCAGATAATCATTTTTTTTATTGGTAAATTAATTTTTTAGACACAACAATTAACGCTAAACTTACCAGCATTTCATATAAGTATACCTATTTCTACCACAGAGGATTAAGTAAGCGATGTTCGAAAAGTTATATATTTTGAGATGTAAAGCAGAAAAAATACCTTTTAGTTAGTTCAGAGTACGAAAAATACTTTTGATTAATTTTTTAATGAAAGTAGTGAATTTCAATGGCGGTGTGATAATAGTCCACAGAAATCTCAACAAGAAGCCCAGAATTAGTGTTGAAATTTTTCTAACGCAAATTCAACCGGAAAATGATGTTAAAACAATACATTATTCATGTGACTCGATTCAACTTCGATGGGATGTTAAATATTCCCAAAAAATTGAAAAATATGTGAACTCCAAATGTATATAGTCTGAAAGACAAAAATTTAGTGTCAGATTCGACATGAAATATTATTCATTTTACGTAAAATTATTTTCGTGCTTCAACACAAATTGTCATGTTTTAAAATTGATACAAAATCTGCGTTAAGAATAGTTGACACTAATTTTGAGTGGACATTTACAAAAATTTTTTTACTGTAAAGGTATTGTGGGAATTTACGTAAATTGAGTGAAGTATAATTCAAAATATCAACATTTATTTGATGAAATCGCGATTTACTACTAACACTCGTTATGCTATGAAAACCTTGACAGATAAAAAAATTATTATTTTACTATCTTAATGAATACATTATTTGATTTGTTATTTTAAACTATGAATTATCGTTTCCTTCTATGTGTACATATTAAATTTTTTCTAATTTCAATATTTCTATTTTTCTAAATATTTTCTTCATTTTTTGAATGAAAAATGAAAACGAAATCAATACTATACAATCATGATGCAAGTCCGTGACCCTGTATCCACCTGCGAAATTACGCAGTCATCTTCCCTTATAGCATAGGATAATTTGGTACGACTGCGCGTGAGATCCAGGAAAAGTCAAAGAGTAGGTGAATAAAAATATTTTTCAACTATACATACAAGCGGAAGAAGAGGAGGATCGTGAGTATACTCTACTGTAACCGGCTCCACATGAATCTTGTAGAGTAGTAGCGAACGCAAACACTTATTTGTATGGTACACAGCTGAGTATGTTATCAATTTAATGGCTGGGATACAGGAAGGATGTGCTACTGAAGAAAAAGGAATTGCTCAATAGAGAGGTGGGAAACACACACACACACGCGCGAATTGAGTATTTGCAAAATCGCATTATGAAATCAGCTTACGATTAAACACGAATTCCAGAAAAAAATATAATTATTAAGCGATCATTTATGCTTAGCGGACATTTGAAAGTAAAATTAAAAAATATTAAATTTTCACAACGTCACATCGTCACTCAAATACAAGCACTTACGTTACGCGTACATGATCCTACGCCATTATAATTCACCACATCCGATTAAATCTCGACTAATAAAGTAATGCCTTTTACCAACGTGAGAGACGACCTTTCTGATACCACAAACGATGCGCTTGATCGCTGATTTAATCGGCACCACGACATCGAGAATTCATTAAAATGTGTGAGTAGCGTGCAGAAAAGAGATAAAGAACATACATACTACATATGTATATATGTATATAAAATTAAGAAGAAAGAGCAACACAGAATAAGCAATTAAAAAAAAAGATACAGCAGAAAATTCTCGTTATGTTCATAAACATACACACAGAATGCATCTTCATGAATCAATCGTGATCATAGTGCATCATCACACTTATATGTGCACCAATCGCCATAATGGCTCGATAAATATTGCATTGATACGTCAGTTCAGCGATAAATTTTTTTTTCCTTCGTAACTTGTACCTTTGTATCACATAATATTTATAAGTAATTTAAGCTATTAGTCAATACGCACTTTCTTCAGTTAGTGGCAATCTCGTCAGTTGACAAATTATTTCATCATTTTTATATCTGCAAATAATTAGAGAAAAATATATATGATGATCCGATTTTTATTCAATTCAATACATTTTGATTGGTGCTCATACCAGTTTACTAACAGGTGTAGTACCAGACAGACGAAGTTTATCATATAGTAATAATGATTGTGAATTGATACACAGTAAAAAAAGTTTGGTAAAAATCCACTCAAAATTTATGTCAACTGTTCTTAACGCAGATTTTGTAACGATTTCCAACACGATAATTTGTGCTAGAGCAGAAAAATAATTTTGCGTCAAATGAACAATATCTCATGTCGAATTTGATACTGAATTTTTGTATCTCAGACTATATACACTTGGAGTCAACATATTTTTCAATTTTTTGTGGGTATTTAGCACACTATCGAAATTGAAGCGAGTCACATGAATAATGTGATATTTCAACATCATCTTCAAGTTGAATTTGTGTTAAAAAAACTTTAATACAAATTCTGAATGGACTTTTACAAAAAATTGTATACTGTGTAGCCAACATAGAGATAATAGTAGATGTACAGAATGATAAACCGGGTCCAATCATTTCCCATCGTGTTGTCCATATATGATAGTAGTGACGAAATAATTACAAATATAAATAAAAAAAAACATGTGAATAAAATTTCATTCAAAGTCAGTATTGAAAATTAACATGAGATTTGAGGTATGAATCCAATTGAGTATGTAAGTATGCGTAATGTATCTTGTAGATTCTTCCGTCTATATTCTAATCATTTGTTTTAAACAAAAAGATGAAACACATGTGTAACATTGGCCGTGACTTGTTTACTATGTGACTTGTTTACTATGTAACTCATCTATAATCGAGTACCGACGAAGTACTGATTATTGGGGGGAAAAAATATTTTGTAAATTCTCCAAAAACCATTGGCTAAGGTTTTTACGACTTTCATCCATAATTTTACTGGCCCATTCGAAATTGCGTCCCGATAAGGGTATTTTTACCTGTACCGGAAAAGGTCACCATCGAATTGCGTCCAAATCGAAAAAGGTCGGCTTGTGGTCAGATGGACAAGTACAAGTATAAAATGAGGAGCAACGTTGCCACTGCAGACAGTAATAATAATAGAGCTTTTTGGATAAATATATTATTAATGTAATCAAGTTGGTTGAGTTTACACTTGCAAAACCAATGTTACATATTCATTAAAATTGCAACAAACCCGAAAATGACTGTATGAACAGTATGTACAGTGCAATTATAAAATTATAACTTAATATTCACAGAATTTCTCTGTTATTATCACTGCAAGTTTGGCAACAATTTCTAATCTTATTTTTGGAATGGATTTCTCGAGATTTAGATTATTTGTTTTTGTAACATACTATTTCTTCACATATATTCAAGCCCCCCCCCCCCCCCAACGGGCTTCGCCCCTGGACCCCACTCTATATCTACACACATTCTAAACAAATAATTATTTGTTATACTTCGAGTTGAAAGATTCACAATAAAATATAATCATTTTGAGTGTGATGAATTACATTCGGAAGTTTGGCAACAATGTCGAAATAAATTCAGTTTTGGCCAATTAATAATGTTTGCATTGCGGACGCAATTTCGTTGTACCCGGGACGCAACTTATGTGTCGAAAATTTTACCTACTCAAACTGGGACGCAATTTCAAATGTCCCATTTTACTGAACACAAAGGGCTAAGAATCCCCTGCAATGCCACATTCAATGCACTAAGTATGCCTGAAATAAAATTTAATTCCTTCTTTCAGTCTAAACTTGATATTGCTCAGTAGGAATGTGCAAAACATAAACACATAAATATATATGTGAATGAATAACTGAAGATAAATGTGGATAAATATTTTAATTAGTGTTTGTATAATTTATCTGATTAATTTTCCCAGTACTCATCTACACTATTCATTTTATCACATACATGACAATAAAAAAGTTCCAAACAAAATCTGTATGCTATGAAGATGTGTTGCAGACATGTTTAATAAGTAATGTATAATTCGTATACCTACTCTAATCCTTGAGAGGTTGGAGCAGCAATAAAGTAGTTGATTCACAATCATGCATCTGCCAACGGATGAGTTGGAAATGCTGAACAAGTCTTAAAATCTTGGAAAGATACTTCAGGGATGTTGAATATCTCCTAGATTTATACTTTGAAATGTTGAAGGCGTAATAAAATGGTAAAATCACGATCAGGACTTAAACATGTCAAAGAATAGCAAAATACACGTTGGATACGCTATGAATCGGCTCGGGGCGTGTCTGCTGACCTTTTGAGTAGAATTCTTTAGCTGAATCCAAAAACGAATGTTCAACATTTTGCGTTCTGTTTCATTTGAATTGACTCAGTGATATTGATTAAGTAGTTAATGATTAAATTTTTAGACATGAAGTTCAATTGATGATACTGTCATATATACATTAGGGTATGCCATTTTTAGGCAACTTTTTTTTTCATCAAATACCCTAGCTGAAAACTCACTGAACAGTGCAAAGAAAAGTCTGTTGGAAGCGGTGCTCTCAATTTTGATATTTAGAGGTGCCTCGTCGTAATTTTCCATTTTCCATTCAAATAACGTGGGAAAAAGATTTTTTTTTTTCAGATCATTTTTGTAGCTCGGCGTATGCGCATCATAGAGATGATTCCATAGCATATTCTTATGAAGAATTGAACGCTCTGCAAAAAAGGTCCTTACACTTTTTTCATAGAGACAGCCATTCTAAAGATAATCGAACCCAAAGCTCGAAATGTATGAAATTTTGACTTTTTTATCATTAAATCGATACTAAACACTTTATTATTGTTTTAAAAATTATTTCTAATCGGAAAACTGGATTCAGTGAGCTAAACAAATGAAGTTAAAAACAACAAAAAAATAATCACGTGTCAGATATTTATTTTTTCTTCGTTTTATTTACTGTAAAAAAATGATTTATTACTTATATCTTGAATGAATTTTATTATTATTTCAAAGCAATAAAAATAATGCTGTCTGAACAAAATTAAGCAATGTAACTACAATTACTGAAGTATTTTTCAATTACAATAATAAAGTGATTCGTATCACTTTTTTTATTGAAAAACAAAAGTTGCCTCAAAATGACATACCCTATGATATACATATATTTTCACGTGCATTCATTCATCTTTCGAATGTGAATGTAATATAGGTGAACTATATGTAATTATATGACGATATTGTCATTAGACTTTTGTGAAATTCATCACTTTTCAGGTTCAAAGTAAATCTAATTTAAATTGAATTATGATCATATTATTTAAATCAGAGCCAAGGTACCCTCACTCGTGTATTGGTGCTGCGTTGTCATTCTATGGAATCAATCAAATTTTGAACCATTGATGATGGAAGTAAAATAAAATCTACTTTTTACTCTACTAAATTGTGTTGAATTCAGTTCAATCAATTAATCTCATGACTGTTTTTACTCTGTATAGTCTAACATATTATCACTCGTCGCAAACATAAGAAATGAGAATCAATTCTAGTAGTGAAATAAACTCACAAGGAAACCTTCCGAGGTGTCCCCCTCCGAGTTTGTAGCGGTTATGATATGTTGATCTGCATCGAAAATGATGAGATACGTATTTTTTTTTGTGCGGAAAAACATTTTTAAGGGATGAAAAGGACCGCCGAAGTTGATACCCCGCAGGGGGTGGTTTTCAAGTTTCACATATTTCTAATTGATATTTTCAAAAATGACCAAATGGATAAAAATCTACATGAAAAACGATGAAAAGTGCATGTAGTGTTGCATTTAAAAAACGAAAAACAATAATTTCGAGCCATTGAAAATAAAAAAAAACTCATAACAAAAAATCTATTGGTTATTTTTTATGGGGCCAATTTAAATCGAAAGAGCGTAAAAAATTACCAAATACATGTTTTTGCACCCGAAAAACCATGGTTATCGATGCTCTAAAATATGACTCAATTCATATCTATTCAATAAATTTATTGAAAATTATTTATATGTTTATTCAGTGAGAAAAATGTGACATTTGAAATGAAAAAAAATCTTAAATGAAAATTCTTTATTAACTTTCAATTTATCGTTGAAACACTACAAACAAGTGAATTATATTGATTAACCGTGTTACATTTATGATAAACATCAGAAAACTGTTTGAGACATAATGATTTTTCGCACCATAAACAACGAATAATAACAATATTCTCACATTCTGGAATATCGCAGAGAGACGAACAATCGACCCCATAGGTATAGAAATTTTACAGGATTTTCGAATATGTCTGGTTTAACCACTGTATAACCTGCACTTTTAAACCAAGAATATCGAAAAAGATTAACATGAGATGGAGATGAAAGTTGATTATGAGTGAGTGATTGTAATTTATTGATATTATTTCACAAATGTAAATTTAAATTATCACCATGTATTATAGCACTGTCCGAGAAATGTTTTACGAAATTTTTCCACAATCTGAATCCAAACACATCTAGGGGCTGAATTTTTCAGTTGTTCCTTTAGGTATAATCATTACCTCTACTTCTTTATCCGAAGGTTTGGCAGACTTTACAGCGTCAGGACAGTGCTCAGTCCACAAATCAATTAATAACAAACTTTTCGATTCAACATTTGAGAAAAATATATTTTTTAACCAAATTTTGAAATGATCTGAAAATGACAGCCATATTAACGCAAACAATATAAAATATATTCAGCATTATGTTTATACCTTGAACATTTTAGATTTTTATACCTCTATGTATACCTAGATTATCTGGCCTAAATAATATTAACTTCCATCTGCGAAAACTAACATATTTTTGTGGATTGAAATTTTTTTTTCGAAAAAGGCAAAAACACGCCTTCAGTAATTTTTTACGCTCTTTCAATTAAAATTGGTCCCATAAAAAACTAACCGATAGATTTTGTTGTGGATTTTTTTATTTCCAACGGTTCGAAATTATACTTTTTTTTTGTATTTCAGATATAACACCACAGGCATTTATCAATCATAAACAAATGCAAATTTTCCAATTTTTTTTGCATGACTCGTTTATCCATCGAAGGAATACGTTTGTCCACCCAAGAGTTATTTTGCCCAGGCGTCATTTAAAAGCTATAAACAAACTTTTTTTTTTCAAACATATTTCGACCAGGTAAATATAAAGTTTGCACCCCCAAATGTAAGTTTTGCAATTTTTTTTGCACGATTCGTTTGTCCATCATAGGACCACGTTTGTCCCCCCAAAAGGATATTTTATCCAGGCCCCGTTTAGAAGTTATAAACAAACTCCTTTTTTCAAACATATTTCGATCAAGAAAGTGTGAAGTTATACCCCCAAATGCAAATTTTGCAACTTTTTTTGCACGATTCGTTTGTCCATCGTAGGACCACGTTTGTCCACCCAAAAATATGTTTTGAAAAAGACGTTTGTTTATAATTTTCAAACGGTGCCTGGACAAAATAATCTTCCGGGTGGACAAACGTGGTCCTATGATGGACAAACGAATCGTGCGAAAAAAATTGCAAAACTTACATTTGCGGGTGCGAACTTCACATTTTCCTGGTCGAAATATGTTTGAAAAAAAAAAGTTTGTTCATAGCTTTTAAATGACGCCTGGGAAAAATAACTCTTGGGTGGCCAAACGTATTCCTACGATGGACAAACGAGTCGTGCAAAAAAAATTGGAAAATTCGCATTCGGGGGTGCCAACTTCACAAAGCTCTTAGAGTGGCGGCCCATTCGAAATTGCGTCCCGAAAAGGGTATTTTTACCTGTACCGGAAAAGGTCACAATCGAATTACGTCCAAATCGAAAAAGGTCGGCTTGTGGTCAGATGGACAAGTACAGGTATAAAATAAGGTGCAACGTTGCCACTGCAGACAGTAATAATAATAGAGCTTTTTGGATAAATATATCATTAATGTAATCAACACTTGCAAAACCAATGTTACATATTCATTAAAATTGCAACAAACCCGAAAATGACTGTATGAACAGTATGTACAGTACAATTATAAAATTATAACTTAATATTTACAGAATTTCTCTGTTATTATCACTGCAAGTTTGGCAACAATTTCTAATCTTATTTTTGGAATGGACTTCTCGAGATTTAGATTATTTGTTTTTGTAACATACTATTTCTTCACATATATTCAAGCCCCCCCCCCCCCCCCCCCCATCCCCCCGGGGCTTCGCCCCTGGACCCCACTCTATATCTACACACATTCCAAACAAATAATTATTTGTTGTACTTCGAGTTGAAAGATTCACAATAAAATATCATTTTGAGTGTGATGAGTTACACTTGGAAGTTTGGCAACAATGTCGAAATAAATTCAGTTTTGGCCAATTAATAATGTTTGCATTGCGGACGCAATTTCGTTGTACCCGGGACGCAACTTATGTGTCGAAAATTTTACCTACTCAAACTGGGACGCAATTTCAAATGTCCCAAGTGGCAGATATTCCCATTTCTTTCACTTCGAGGTATAAAAAAAGTATAACGAATTACAACTTGCACCTTCTTGTATTTATGCGGATGATAATAGAGGTATAAATGAGGAACAAGTTGGGAAAACTAAGGAGTTATTAAGGCTCAAATGAATAAGAAGGATATGAAAGATATTGGGAAGTTACTATTTAGGACTCACAAGGTACAATTGAGATACACTAAAGAGAATAAAGGTCTAATGTAGGAGCGAAATTTCGACTCGGGACGCCTCGCAAGGTTTCCTTGTCAGTAAATAATTCGCGCATCATCACTGTATTATTCACCACCTCGTGGCGATCAGTGTAATTCAAAACCATAAAAATTCATAATCAACTCGTATAATCTCAATCCATTGTTACCGCTCATCATGAACTCACTGAATACATATCTTAAATCAAAATTGAAACAATTTATACATTATTTTTGCACATTTCATATCAATTTCGATTATTTTAATTTTCACTATTTTTCCTGGCACATGTTGGAGTGCCAATCCCTAGCAATGTGACTCTTATTTACACCCTAACAACGTCATTTTTTATATATTCTTTAAAATTATTTATGTGGTACGATTAATCACGCAAAACTTATCACTCATTTCATTTAACTCCATAGTGATGACTTTAATGTTCTTTTTGTGTTACCATTGTGAATAATTATTGTTATGGAAGACCTAATAAACATTGGGATGCGCTCAGTTATTCATTTTTATAAAAGATCTATCGTGTGAGTGCGTGAGTTGAAACTAAAACTACTAATGTTATTATTGTGCATAAAATCAATTAATAACATGATTGCTCCTTTCATTAATTCACGAGACTAATAACACCAGGTTCAGTTTTGCTCAAAGTCTGCTCAACACATATTTCAGCAATTTATTACAAAATTCTTAGTTTTATATAAAAATTCCCAATATTTATAAATACGTTTTTTTTTTTTTTTTAAAAAGAATTTCAATATTTCACGCAATTATGAACAAAATTAGCATTTATCGATTTGAAATTTTTTTTCAACAATACTCATATTACTCAATGAAATGATTATCACATAAAATAGACATGAATATTTCATTCCACGAATTATAATAACTAACATTGTGCCTATTTATTATTTCAATGAACTATAATAAAAAAATTTCGAAATCACATCGTCACTAATTCGTCTTAAATAAAGCAAAATCGTATTCTGACAAACAAGATAAATAAAATACAGAGTTCTACCTAACGAAGATTCTCATTCTCAAAGTCTTATCAATTATTACGTGTAAGAGAACACAAAAAAAGAGAAATGACAGGTCTCTGGTAGTCTTTCAAGATTGTATGTATCTACTATTCCAAATGATGTTGAAATAGGTTATTGACACGGGCTACGTGATGCACTGGCATGTAAAATACCGTACAGAAGCGTTAGATAGCTACCTTTCGTTTTTGACTAACGACTGTTCGATGGTACCGTTTGAGTGTACGCAAGAAAAAGTGATCGGAGAGTATTTCTTGATTAATAAACCTATATGTATAAGTATATATATACAGTAGCTTCGTATTATACTGCAGTATATAAAAATAGGACAGTAGCTTTATATTATACTGCAGTATATGAAAATAGATGTTTCAATTTATAACACTAACTGACTGCTAAAATATTTTGTGGTATTACATATGTGTAGTCGGATTATTTATGTGAGTATATGTATTTTTACTGGTTAAATGTCAGGTAGTATAGTTCTCAATGATGATAGATAGGGCTCTTGGTAAAAGCTTTGCCCGAGGCGTGAGAGTGTGCGAGAAAGAGATGAGCAGAAGAAGAATAAGAAAGAGAGGTAAATGAACATGGCGGGATGCGCGGATTTGATAAAGCAATAAATTCTGGATACTTTGACAAGGCACGAAGGCTATTGCCAGCACGACGACGACAACGACTTCGATAGTCACTGGAAGTGAAATGAACTGGACTCTGTCAGATTATCTTACTGCTAACATCGTTTGTAGGAAGGGGAAAATTAGGGCTTTTCACTTTTGTTACTTGCAAATAATTCCTCACTTGTGTATATATGTATAAAAGACATAATCATTAATATATACGAAGAGAAGATAATACGTTCGTTCTTCGTATGGTGAACGGCAAACCTGGTCAATGCTCAATATATCTGATCTTGGGACAACGGTTCGGAAGCATTGGCTGACAGTAAAATATCAGCAGGTACTTCTCACTATACTTTGTAGATTGGATCACGCTAGGTACGACGCAAGCGCGGGTGCTCTTTTTTTTCTCAATCTCTATTTTTGAAAAACTAATGCACTTTAACCGCGCATGAGTACTGTTATAATTTGATGAATGATAACCCATGAATCGTGATATGCACTTCTCGATACAATGGAGAGTAAAAGACAAGAATGTATTGAGTATTTATGTATAAAAGGCAAAAAAATATACAAAGAGGGGCAATATGAATAGATTAGAGGTGTTTAAATTCAATAATTCATAGAAATTATTCTTATATGATCATCATATTTTATATTCAATTTGTATATTTGAACTAATTGAAACTATTTTTTCTAAATATTCACAGCCGAGTAATTATCATACAGAAAATGCTGTGGGAATTTTATTGTGTGCAGATGGTCATTTCTGTGCGGCTATAATATGGAGGAAAAGAGAAGAGAAGAACAGAGAGATCGTAATAAAAGCAAGTCGGACGAGATTTGCATGAATAAGGAATTACTTTTTTTATTCCGATAGTTGTCGCATGATGAAGGAAAGAAATTGTATAATCTTCTAATATATAAAATTCTCCTGTCACAAATTTAGTTATAATACTCCTCCGAAACGGCTTGACCAATTTTGATAAAATTTTATATGTATACTCAATAGGTCTGAGAATAGGTTGTTAACTATTTTATACACCCCTAACTGTTAAGGGTGGTGCACCCCAAAATTTATTTTTATATTTTTTAGACAAAATTTTTTATTTCAATTTTTTTATGATGTGGCATTAAAAAATACATACAGCCCTAATTTTTCACCCCTCTACAATCAACCCCTATTTTTTAATAGCGATATTAGTAATTTTATAATTTTCAATCCCGGTCGATAACTGATCAATTATAACTCTATCAGTTATCCCCGCTAGGCCGCTAGGGGTCACTTCTCACCCAGTATACAGCACGGAGCAGGGGTGAAATATCCCTCTCAAACTAGAAGCCATTTCTCACTCCCTACACAGTTTTCGGCCATTATTATTTGTGCATCGATCGTTGTAGTGAAGTTTACAATTATCATTTTACTATTTCAGTGTAATTCTCAAGTAAATTTATTATTAATTTGCAGGACTTTAATTATTCATTCCTTATTAATTTTGAGTGTAGTTCTCACGTTTAGTTAATTGAGTGATTTCATATAACCTCATAAGTACTCAACACGTGTCACGAGCTCACGCTTACAACTTTTACTATGTTACAAGTATAAATTATTCTCAGTTGTTGAATTATTATTAAACGACAGTATAATAATAATATTTAAGTCAGTATGTGCAAAATTTTGTAAGAATCATAAAAAAGAAATATTGTAACAGGTAAGTTAAATAATAAAATAAAACACGCGATACGTACTAAATATTATATATGTGTACATGCATATTAAGAAGTGGAGTTGCGTACAGGGCTAGGCGCTCACGTGCTACGCGGGCGACCAGGGTTCGAATCTAGCCGTCGGTAAAAAAAAAAAAGTTCAACCTTAAGGGGAACACTATGTAACAACAATAATGTATATGTATGCATTACTTTTCTATTTTTCATTATTAACTAATTCAATGAGTTCTATTTATGCGTGTTTTGAACAGTGAACAATGCCAACAAAACGCAGAAGGGCTTCTTTGGGTCGTCAAACACGTCAAGCTGCACTTATGCGAAATAGAAGAGACCGAAGAACAGAAGAATAAAAAGAGCAAGATAATACTAAGGCGCGTGTGGTCATGGCGTAATTGCATCAAGTACAATTGGGAGATACACGGGCTGAACGAAATGAGCAAATAAGAGTACGACAAAGACAAGCATGTCCTTTCATAGTTGAAAGACACAGAGCAAATGACCAACAAGTACATCGAGCATTTTCATCTGATTTATTTCTGCGTCTAGCATTTGAGTATGAGCCCGATATTCAATATTATGCTCATTCAAAAGTGGTAATTGGTGCCTTGCGCTAAGAATGTCCACATTGTAATGCTCTTAAATTCAAAAATGAGCCAGACGGGATGTGTTGCGCGTCAAGAAAGGTGCAACTACCTGCCATTGATACACCTCCTGAACCATTGAACGGTTCACTTATCGGCACGGATCCTGATTCTAACCTGTTCCTGGAGTCAATACGTACATTCAATTCATGTTTTCAAATGACATCGTTCGGAGCAACAGTAATAGTTAAGAATAACCATGTTTTTTACTCGGACAATTATACGTGGCATGCTTTCGAGTGGGCAAACCATGCAGTTTGTTTGTGCTGGCTAAAGACAGACTAACCAAAAATATTGTACACTCCATTGCACTTGGAAATTAATTTGTTTATTTTTACTTGTCATAATTAGTTATTTTTTATTTAACTATACCGAAATATTCACTACAAATAATTTATACGGCAATACAACGTTTGCTGGGTCAGCTAGTATTCTATAAAATTCATACGTTCAAACGGAAACTTTTTTTGTTTCAATCGATTACAGTTCGAATTCATTACAATTTGTATTTTTACGATTGATAAGTTCATAAAAGAAATATCACTTTATTATTGAATGTGACGAAATAATTTTTGTGATTCAAAGAAGAAATTATATGATGTAAAAGTTTTATTTCTGCCATTTACATGTTTTGTTATTAATTTGTTCCCAATTATTAATTATCATAGTATTTATACAAGAATTATATTTTTTAGTGAGTTTCCGTTCACTGTGAAAAATATCCTTATCGTTTTTTCAGCTGACGAAGTTTTCATGTTTCGTCAAATGAATATGAGAATTGATATCAAACTAAGAACATATCTACTCAACAACGTTCATGACGAACTGTATGTTAGTCAAAAAAAGTTATATATTACATAAAAAATAATTCTGTGTCTTATTTCAACATTGTTTTTTGTTAGAAAAAATACTGTTGAAGCCAAACAGTGTCAATGAGACGCTTCACCAGGGGAATAAACTATCATTGACTGATATGCTAAATTTAAACGCAGCTATACAGACACCGATGAGAATGAACATTCTTCTCGTCCAAAATCGGCAGTTGTTCCGGAAAACATCAAAAACATCTCCAGAATAGTCTTAAAAGACCGCAAAGTGAAGTTGAATGAGATAGCTGATACCTTAAAGATAGCAGAAGGTAGTGTGTTGGCAATTTTACACAACAATTAAGCATGCGTAAATGGCTTTCAAAATAGGCGCCAGGTTTGCTCGCACCGGACCAAAAACCACAACGTGCTGATGATGGTTGATTTGAATGAAACACGCTTCGAATTGCTTCTCCACCCATCGTCCTCTACAAATCTGGCCCCCAGCGACTACTGGCTTTTTGCAAAAATCACAAACATGCTCCAGGGAAAGAAATTCGACTCAAATGAAGGTGTGATTGCCGAAACTGAGGCCTAGTTCCAAGGCAAAGAGAAATCGTTCTACAAAAATATATCGAAAAGTTGAAAGAGCGTTGGAACGAATGTAGCACTTTCCAAAGAACGTATGTGCATCAATGAAATCAAATTTCAAAAATAAAATTGTTTTCCTCAGGTAGATCAGCGACTTTTTGAGTGATGTGTCATGTTGTGTTTGCAAGTAATTAGTCAAGGTGCTGCATGTAAGATTCAAGGTGTTAACTGCAAACTATCGTAAATGTGAATGTGAAATTAAGTATGAGTTAAAATTGTACAAAATAATTTTACTGAGAATTTGTCAATACTCGTGTAAATTTCAATGAGTAATTTATATATGTGAAATTTTCTGTGTGAATGATAATGAAGTTGATGTATGTCTCGTTCCAGTGATATTCCGATCGTTGAAGTTATTTACTGATGATAAAGTTTCAATTTTTAGTTATATTCTATTAATCTTAAAATATTGTAATCCCACTGAACTGTTCTTCACTAGCTTAATAAAATTGCGATTATATTAATCTTTAATAATTTATTTCACTTGAAAACCGTGATAGATCACTTGTTGAATTTTACACAGAAGCAATACAAAAGAGATGCACGTGATCCTTGTAAGGCAGTAGCGTGCGCAATGAATGAGCATAGCAAGAATTATGACCACAAAAGCACGCTTCCAGAACATTTGTTTACGAGCGACTTGTGGTTGATTTTTTGGGTGCAGTGTAGGGTGCCCAAGGTGGTCACATTGCATAATGGATGAATCAAGAACATTCAATTACCCTAATAGTCTTTAGTGCGCTCAACCAAATTCTACTCCGTACTGTCAGAAGTTATCACTATTGTGAGGCCACAGTATTTCACGACGTGTAATACGTCGAAGTGAAAAAAAATGGGGTGGTTTGCAATATATAATTCCCGTAAAGCTGACTTTCTGCATAGGCCTTGATTATATCATTAAAAATAAGTTCTGAGAAGTCTACATGGATTGTGTGCTTGCTATAAAAGTTTTTGAAGGTCGAATGTCGCAAAAATCGAGTTTTCTTATTATTAGAGAATTTGAAGTTTGAGAAAAATTTTTAAGAGTTTTCGGACGTTTTCAAGAGTTTTCAAGAGGTTTCGGACGTTTTCAAAAGTTGTCCCCTGTCCCTTGTCCAACAACAAAAGATAGGGGACAAGAGGCACCAAAAGATAGGAGACAACAAGGGACAGGGGGTAAGAGATAACAGGGGACGCAATATTTCTTGATTCTGACGACTCCCAGAAACAATGCCCTACTTTATTACTATTATAACACAGGCTCATATCTGGACAGGAACTTCTTTTCCGGGCTCTGACGTTCAATACCTTCCAGTTTTAATTTTTGCATTCTGTCTCGGATCCATCTCATCTGAATTAAAGCTACCGATTGCATTCACCTTGTCATCAAAATAGCTCGGTTTTCCTTTTTCTCGGTACTTTATGGCTATTAGGTACACTAACTTTTTCCGCCGGCGGTGGTAGATGATTTATTTAGATAGATATTGCGAAGCAATTTGGATTCACGTTTTTATATCCTGTACCAGTTGCAAGAAGTAATCACAATTACGGATTTTTCTCCTGCCGATATGCATTACATAGTCCGGAAGTAACCTCTTGTATATAATGTCCATTTGTTTGTACATGAGAAACACATTCAAGGCGAATAAACAATCCTTATATTTTAGTTGAGAATTTTGGAAATGATTCGGTTGGCCCCTGAGTCCGGACATTAATATCATCCGAAGTCCTATCTTGTTGGTTGTGGAGAGTTGAATGTATTCTAAAACTATCATAGAAGTTCCCATAATTCCGAAAACTCTATACTTACTAGAGCTAATGCGCTGAGATCCAATTCATCACCTGAGTCGCGAAATAATTATGAAGACTCTAACAGAACGTGTAGAATCACATTTATGGAATCAGGCCATGATACATCGAGCTCAATTTCGCTAATGAAGTCAGAAGTGCGCATACCTGCTTTTCAAAGTGAAGAGAGGCAGGAATCGTTGAACAAAACAAACAGACGTGATACACATGTTTCTGAACATGCAGTAGTTTTACACGGTGGATTACAAACCTATCATACAAATCTAACCTCACAGATCTCTACGGTGATGGAGGCGTATCTTCGACATCAACGCCACGTCCGCGTAGATTTAGTCCATTTGAGGGAAATTACGTAACTTCAGTCTCAGATAGAGTAATACGAGTCAGAAACCAACTCAGGTAAACGAACATTAAGTTTTCTGGGAAACCTGGTGAGGATGGCGATGAATTCTTACGGTTAATTGCTGACGTTATCTCCTAACACGGTATATAGGAGAAAGAAAAAATCGGTTTTCTTCCTTTTGGGTAGGAGAAATTGATTGGATATTTTCCTCAATATACATTTCATCTAAGCGGAAATACATATTGGATCGAATTAGACTCAAATATATTATCTCTATTAATTTATACTATATTTAATACAAATATGACATGACTGGATTTTTACTGCTGCGCTGATTGAGAAATATCGAACAAAAGATGGGTAATTATACTATTTCGTGGCCCAACAATGACGACTTAAGATAATCGAATATACGATCGAAATATTGAACTTACAAATTGCCACAAATCTCTCTCGCATGACACAGCTGCACTCCAAGAATATTTCTTACAGAATATAATGTATATTTCAACGCAACGTAATACAATTTCCAGGCTCTTGGCGTTAGCCATCATTCAATATAATACTTTATGATACTCTCACAATCACACATAGTACATTCGCACTTGAGATTCTGGGTCGAAGTGAAACTTAAGATGGCTGGCGCGTCGATCCCAGCGGCTTCTTCTTCTTCTTGAATTTTCCTTCTCCTCCTTCTTTCCACTTCACCATAGCGCTGATTGGTTGAAACAACATTATTTTGAATTTTCAGAGTTTTCATTAGCCGGTCATTGACCTGAAGCAGACTCTATCCAAATGATAATTATAAGTTTTCTAATGCATATTGTCTGCAACATCGACTTATGCTAACATTTTTCGAATTTATAATGATAATTTGAAGTCACATAACCATATTGCCTTCCACCCATGATTTCATAATATTGTTGCGATTTGCGTTTTGGATAATTTTTCTTTTCCAGATGATTGTTGACATCTATGCCGCTGGTCCATACTAATCTCTTTAGTGCATTCTCACAAAACGCTCATCTATAACATTCATAGACTGTATTACCCGAATCGAAATGTTTGTCCTTCTGAAGTACTCCAAATAATCGAATGGACATCCTATTGTCCTCGTTGGCCCTATCATTTCTACATTGAATCTCGAAAACTCATATAAATCGATGTTTGAATTTACATTGGTGCCCTTTAGACCTAGCACAAGATTGTCTTATTTTATGTTTTGATAAACTGAGACGCAGAACCTTCGCAGGACCTCTTACTCTTATAATATTCAATATAATCAGCTCTCAACACCTCGTGCAGTTGTTAAACAAATGAATCGCGTAGTAGTGACGCCCACACCGACATCTTGTTGCATACTTTTATGCAGTCTGACGGTTGCATTGATGACGGAAGCTAAATGCAAAATGAATAAATTTGTGCCAATATATTTCTCCAGAGTGAATTGTTTGTTAGTGAAGAAAAAAGACAAAAAAATGGGTCGAGAAAAAACAAAATATGCGTTGATATGGTAGTTGACAGGCCACATAAATACATGGTAAAAATTTTTTAATACAGCAAAGATTTTTGATTATTCACGTGACAGATAGTGATGAAAAAAAAAATAATAAATTGGAATATGAGGAGAAGCAAAAATAATATCATTGAATCGTAATAAAAATAATGATTCAAATTGTGAATATGTTTTCATTCTCGTTATTTTCTCCATGTTCTCCAATTTTTATGATCCACTTCTCATCATTGACGTTTTTTTCGACATTTCCTTTTGCTGTCCCACAAATGTATTCGTTACACTCGAAATTCGGATAGTTAAAAAATTAGGATCTGAAGGGTCTATGTAGGTTTATTTTCAGGTCCTCCTTTGCGCCTTAGAATGGAAGATTTGGCATTATGTGACTACTTCGAGGTGTTCAGGAGGAGTTCCATTTCCTATTGAAATATATCCAAACGACCTCCTTTGCTCCTGAAGAATTTCACGAAATGCCAATTGTTAGGTTTAAATTAGGATATAAATTTCGACTCGAGTACGCGTGTGAAATTACTATTTCACATGCGCCCAAATAATATCTCTTTCTTTTCTCTCATTTTATTATCCTCTTATTCTTTTATTAATCCCCGCATAATATTTTCTACTTCAACAGTATCATTTTGATATTTTATTTAGTCTATTTATAGATGAAATAATAAGTGGCAAAGTTACTATCATTACAATATCCAATTAGTCTATCTTTATTCAGTGTAGCGCAGTTTTTCTCGCATTCTTATAAAAATGTGTGGATGGAGGGAAAATTAATTTTAATGGAGTTTCCGATTCCGTCTTGCCAACAGCAACAAGATTCGATTATAGTAAGTCATACACATGTATAGGTATCCGCGTTGCGCCTGCAACCATACGTGAGAGAAATCACCAAATACTTGTAACGAAAATATGCGCGCGTGCACAAATGTCCATTCGCTTTTATGCGTGCAGTTTTGTACTCATCCAAATTACTCACGTATACTCTCCCATATCGCTAAAATGAGGTGTCAAGTATTGATCTGTATAGTTTTTCAGATTTTGTCCAACACTGTTTGGTTCATTTTTTTACAAACTGCGCACCAATATATATTTGAAATTTTTCAATTGTTCGAAAATTTTTTGCTACTTATATATATGAAATTACTTGACACGTTTTTCAGAATTTTCTTGAAAAAAATTTTTTCTCAAAAATATCTAATCTACAAATAAAATTTCGAAATATATCATCTCCAATTCTACTGGTCCCATTGAAGACGTTTTTTTCTATCATTTTACTATCCATTACGTTAGCTTTCGAAGTGTATCAAGAAAAATGAAGTTCATTGTGAACAAATAAGTAAAAATAACGATTAAATTATTAAATAGATATCTCACTTTTCTTAATAATGGCCCGAGTCGAAATTTTGTTCCTACTTTAGACGTGATGGAAAAATAGTTTTTAATAAAAAAAAACATAGGTTATTTGATTTTTGTAGACGACATTCGAATTTATAAGTGAATTGTGTGCTTACGTGAAGAATAATTGGCGTATGCATTTGTTAAATTGAAACGTGCATTATTTATTGCGATCAACATTGTTTGTCTATAGGAAAATTTCTAACATGGTAAGTTTCTATTCTACATAAAATTACACTTTTTTAAGTAACGAGTTGAAATTTATGGAAAATAATATTATTAATTATAGAAGTTGCATTTCCGGTATAAACATGCATCAATATGTATTCTTTCTTCCAGATGAATGATAAGAACTTGAGTGAGCCAGTGTACGCAATCGTTCTTTTTACTGATGAATCGTCGGAGATGAAAAGCATCGATACAATACCATATAAATGGCTTACTGAACGTGATGGAAAATGGATATGCCAATATCCACCCACAACTGATTATAATAAATGTGATGAATATTTGAAGAAATTGAAAGATCCACAACCACACTGGAAAGAGTATGAGGTGCAAGTTCTTACCTCCACATGTAAGTATTGAGGTCATCTTAATGAAAACAGTGTTATGTTGAATTTTGTGTTTACCAAGATCTTTTTTTTTGGACTATATAAATATATTAGTGGATTTACATGATTTGAAGCTGACGTGAAATACATTAATTTGTTTTCAGACACATTGAAAAAAGCTCAGAAACGTTTCAAAAAAGCATGTGTCAGTGCAGACATCGGAAGTTCAGATAGCGAGACAAGATTTATAGACATAAATCCATCAACATTGTCATCAGTAATTGAACCTATCACATCATTGGGGCAGTTTTTGAATAACAATCAATTGGAAAATGTATCTTTTGAAGAAATAGGTTATTCAACAGCCTTTTTAATTCATGAAAACTCATTCAGTAACATGTTTTTATAATTCAATTAACTTTTTTTCTAGTCAATAATAATCAACCTCTACTAAGCCCTATACGTGAAGAGGAAAATGATGAAAACTCGAATGAAAATCATATTGGCAGTAAAGAAATTGAAAATTTGAAAATTTTCATAAAGAAAGAGATTTACAGCAGGAAACTAAGTCTCCAATACGACTTCAATAAAAAAATTGGGGAAGTGAAAAATGCCATCATCGCGATGAATCTGCCATGCTCTTCATACGCAATATCATCGAAAAAAAAAGGGAATTTGCAGACAGCATTGTCTATTGCAACCTTGGAAGAATTTGAAAAATTCGAAACTATTTTGGGTACTGATCCAGATCAAAAAGACGCATTGGTGAGTTCATTTTCAATACGTAACGATTGGTATCAGTTGAACAACAGTTACTTTATTTTATACAATATCTACTAATGTCTTTGTTGTCTATTTATGTCTGCAGACTCATCTATATCGCGTTCTTGTGACTGGAGAGAAGAACATTACTATTGCAATAGGCAAATTAATGAAAGCTACATTAAAAAATGATGTAGAACTTCATTATTCTGGCGCAGGTCGGATTACGAAAAATGAAGGAAAGAAAAATTTCAGTGCAACCCATACCTTCTCTTGCATCGAAGGTAAATATGATAATGAATTTGATATTTCTATTTGCAATTATTCAAAGTCCATGTTGATACCTGTTAGTTCATGATTCTTTTGAATTGATATTTGTTTATCATGTTCCTTATATTTTATATTTCAGATGTTCTGAAAGAGCTCTTTGGATCACCCAGTGGGAGCATAAAAGCCCAAGTAGGGAGATGGCTCAGTGGAGCACCAGATCGCGATGGGAAACGTGCACTGCGTGGTGTAAAACCTTGAATTTCACAAAAAATTACCAAAAGGCAAATTGAATCACACAGATATCTGATTCACAATGCACATTTTTTTCCATACAAAATTTATCAAACATTATTCAATATTATTTATTTTGTTATTGCAAAGATAGTGGTCATGGCACGATCAAGAATTTGTTCATTCTGACATTATATTTTTTTCTGCAGTATTATTATCTGATCTTACGAAATAATTCTGTCTTTTGTCACAAAACAAATTGAAAATACGGTATTACCCCCACTTATCTAATAATACAATTAAAAGTAAATATTTTTCATTCAATTTTTCTTCATTTCTTTCCAATATTATATCTGATTCATCATATAATAAATTAAGGTCGTAAAATATTCTCCGTACCACTATTCATCAATTCGTCTATTTTGTACTAACATATTATTAATGATAATTTCGTACAATAAATTATTATTTTTCTACTCAAATATCCATCGAAATCTGAATGAATTTATTATTTTTAATTATTGTTTATTTTGATAATGACTGACTTATGATGAAGATTGGGTTAAGGCTGAGAGGTGTTCATGGGACATAAATGCTAATTATGACTAGACCATTCTTACATTTGATGAATGGCCCGACATATTTTGAGAGCACTGGGCGAACATAAATTTCCAGTATTGGTCAATCATAATCTGCCAGGACTGGGACAATATTATCATCCCGTACTATAGCCACTAATGAGCCAATGCTAGATTTCAATGCTTAGCCTTTGCTGGTATAACGGCGGACTTGAGTCAACCAACACTGGGCCTGTTTTCAAACCCTATATGGGGTCCTGTGGAGGTTCTGCGTCTCAGTTTATCAAAACATAAAATAAGACAATCTTGTGCTAGGTCTAAAGGGCACCAATGTGAATTTAAACATCGATTCATGTAGGTTTTCGAGGTTCAATGTAGAAATGATAGGGCCAACGAGGCCAATAGGATGTCCATTCGATTATTCGGAGTACTCCAGAAGGACAAACATTTCGACTCGGGTCCACTTTAAGGTATAAAAAAGGTATAATGAATTTTTGATATATACCTGATTCAGACCGCCAAAGCCCTGTTTTTTTACATATATTACATATACGTTAAAGTTGCATAGGAAAGGGGAGAGATAGATAATATCGTATTTTTTATGTACAATTTATGAAACAATATATCGTGTTAGGTGTTTATCCAAAATAAAGGTATAACTCTTGAACCTCACTAAGAAAAAATGAATAAATATATTAGTTCAATTGGTATGTTAATTATGTCCAATTAATGTATTAATCATATGCACTTCATTTCTTTTCAATTATTATTGCTCATGAATGATTTTATTATATGCTTCATATATTATCTTTCAGCCTTCATATAATACCTCAGATTTGCGTTTTTTATATCCGGCATAAAAAAATATGAAATCTAAAAAGCCCTATGGCACATATAATGCACATGAATATTCATAAAAAACGAGCGGTGATACGATATTTCTCGGTGTATAAAAAAGAAAAATTATATAAAAAATGAGGAATTCTCACAACCATAATTGACCCAATGCGAGTATAGAACAGAATAATGTGTTACTCGAGGGTATTTAATAGATACGAGAACGGTTATGTTTCATCAGGGTGTGTGCATTCATAACGTTGTATTGCAGATAAGACATTATGTTGCTTGCGCGTGAACTTGACATTAGACGAGAAATATGTAGGTCAGCTGACCTAGGTCGCGCGTTCGCAGAGTCGACTAGTCCGGTATTTTATACATACTATAGACACGAATCTACTGTATATGTATATATTTGTATTGCCAACGAACGATGGCAATATGGATGACCTATGGCATCAGTTATATTGTTGATGCCACAGGTCATTTCGCGACGTTGTAGTCTGTCGCTGTGCAAAGTAGTTGTTCTCATCACCATAAAGATCGTCTGGTCATCCTACTATCCATCATACAAATACACAGCATACATATACATATATATAAATATGTGGCGGCGTTCATGAGAGAACTGCTGCCGTTGATGTTATTTTTACCGCCGTTATTGAAAAACCTCCATATTGCGATTTACCTTACCACTCCTCGCTTCCCATGTACCACATAGGATAATGAGGCATTATCCACCCCGTTACAAACCAATAAGCTGCACACAAGCAATACGTGCATTTTATTCATGATCCTTCTATACTTTACACTCTTTAGCATGATTCTTGCTTCAGGCTGGATTATTTCTATACCATCCACACTTTATTATAATTTGAAATATCTCTGGAATCTTTTTATTATTCACGTGCGAATATTCTAACTGAATATTTGTGGTCAATATACACGAAGAGAAACAGTATACAGAAAAAAAATCAGTTGAAGCAACTGAATTCATTACATTAAACCAAGTACTTATTTGTTTCAAAATTGTTTGTTGATTTATTATTATTATGATTATAGTTATTTTTAGCAATTAATATTCATTCAAACGAATCATGTTTATTTCATAATCCAAATTTTTTTTTCAATGAAGAGTTCAGAAAAAAATATAATTATGTGGTGAGATATATGATAAAAATTACTCACTTTGTAAGAACAAAATCTTTTTTCCAATAAAATTCACGGATTTATGAAGCAAAAAATTATATGGATTTGAAGTAAATTTTCGCAACAAGCATAAGGAATAATTGTTACTTCGGATATTTATTGACTTCCTTACAAGCCAATGCTAAAAGTATCAATTGAATAAAAATAACCATGTAAAAATGTAAGAATCATTTGGCTGTCAGTATATTAATTAATTAACACCATCACACTGCGCTGATTTATATCAAAAAATATTTTATTTGTCTAATCAACTCTCTCTATCCACACAAAATGATGCAGTTTCAATTTATTCTAATTGATCACTGGAAAAAAAAACGCAATTAATGGTCCAGTCATGCACGACCGTTGCTCGATTTCCGTGTTGTCATTCTCCCACAATGTGTAGAGACATGTATTATACAATGACTAGAAGAGAGAACGTGTTTATTTCCACCTATGTTACCAGTTCTTTTTATATTTCACGATTTTATATGCATATACAAACATACGTAGGTATGTGTATGCATGCAATACGAATTCACTTACTGGGCACGCCTGATGACACGTCTCTCTTTCAACTTATCGAAATACCTCAGTTAACCGCACGCAGCGAATTTTAATTTTCTCGTGTAAGTACGATACTCTCCCAACACCCTAGTAATATTGTGACGATAACATCCTACATT
The DNA here is from genome assembly GCA_918226075.1 of Microctonus brassicae. NCBI lineage: Eukaryota > Metazoa > Arthropoda > Insecta > Hymenoptera > Braconidae > Microctonus > Microctonus brassicae. The sequence goes on from OW445489.1 coordinate 5,170,067, forward strand.
CGCAGAAATACACATCTTTTTAAACTATCGATGTGTATAGGAAGACTTTTCGGACTGTCTGATGGAGTGGAGGTCAAATGAAATTACCCAACGTAAATGGAACACGCGTATCGGCATGCATGCATGCATGCTCATGTATATACATGTATATTAAGAACCTCATCATCAGACGCGCAAGATGCATAGTGCAGTGCTCACGTCTCATCTCACTCGCCAAGTTCATCCTCGATAGTCATTACGATGCGCTAAGTGGTGCGCGTGTATTCCCTCCACCCTTTTCCCTCAGACAAATTTTTCGCAGTATCCAATTTAGTCAGCACACCTCTCTCTATCTTGTTTTCAATTTCTTTTTCTTCTTCTTCTTCACCCTTTCAGGTGAAAGCAGTACATCGGTCGGTGATAGCATATGAGAGTGGAAGGGTTTTGTCTGCGGCCTGGAGGTTCCAATTACTGCAGAATGCATCAATTATTTCATCGATCGGTTCTTTCTGTCTGTCTCTTTGTCTATTGATCGTCTTGTCTTCCTTCCTCTTTCATGCCTTCTCTCATCTCTTTTCGCCTCATGTTTTCGTATTAAATTTGGGCATTGATATCAAAACCAATTGCACGGTGCATCACATGCCTGAACCAGTTTCACCCTCTGAATGCAAGTGTACAACCCAATTGGAAGTACATGCAAGATTCATATCAAAGCCGAATAAAAATACCTGATGTACAGCATCAGGCCAGTATATGGTGATACTATCAAGGCTGGATCAGGGACGAAATGCTTAGTCGCGTTAGGGTCCGATCAAGTATCCAGAAAAAGATAAAGCATGCCTGATAAGAAAGACATTTGCAGTTGCGTCTCAGATTTATTAGATAGAAAGTTTACAACATAAATTGCGCCCGGGGTGCAACGAAGTTGCGTACATAATGCGAATTTTATCAATTGATTGAAGTGAATTCATTTTTAGTGTTGCCAAGCTTTCAATGATAATGAAGGAGAAGTTCCGAGAACAAAAATTGCTCAACATATACAATCGGAAGATTTTTGAAGGTATGATTGTAATTAGTACATATTACTTTAGGGAAAACGCCTAGATACAAACGAATTATTTTAGGACTAATTATAGTGCATTCATACTATTAAGGGTAAATCATCATTCTCTTATAAGTTGCTAATTATTTTTCGGTAGCTTCCAAGTTTCCTTCTTACTATGCTAAATATATTGAAACATCATTATTGTTTTTAGTAAAGCGTAAAAAATAAAATGCGACAAAATGGAAGTTACATCTGGTATTACTGAAAACGGTAAACGTCTATTCGTCATTAATATTTATACATTTGGTTTCCGTGAAATTCTAGACAGAGATGCAGTGAACAGGTGGCAACGCAGTAAGTAGACGTATGAGACTTTCCTGAAAACTCAAAGTATAGATGTTATAATAATGTAATCAGTTTTGGATCATAATCAAGAGAAATTAAAAAAGATGGTTTTTAGAGAAGGCGAATAAATAACTGTTTTAAACACAAAGCAGTGAATGACATATTTGTGGAAAGCTTCTAAATCTTATTCACAGAAAAAATTAGAACACGTACATTGACACTTTCACTGCAGAAGATATTGTGAGAGGCAGACAAAATATCTATAATGCCTGTTGATAGAACTTCCGAGAAATATTTTCGAATTCCATGGTTCACTTGGACCGTTCTTGCTTTTCGAAAATGAAAATCAGTATTTTATGTTAAAAGATGGTAATGAAAATACGATAATTATTTTTTCATGTTCATCAAATTTTACATTTTTTTTCGTTTCATGGTGGTATTTTTGAATATAGCTGAAAATCAGTATGGGTCTCAAATACGCTATTAAAAACGAAATCTAAGAAACCCCCATTGATCGTATGTCAGCTAAAAAATTTATTCAAAGTCGAAAGTCGCAAACATCGTTTTTTCGCATTTTCCTCTTAAACACCAGAGTCGAAATTTATATCTTACTTCCATGCTTCTAAGAGCTCTTTGAACCTCATATGATACTCCAAGTCCTATAAAGTCCTTCTTTACGCCTTCATCTCCTCAAAAATTAAAAGTTTAAGCCTATCCCAAGTCGAAATTTAAGTCCCACTTCCAGCTTGTAAGTTCTCCAGTATGGAGCAATCGGAAGTAGAAAAGCAGCCCTAACGTAACGTTGCTTTCAATGTGATTCAGATTCCATTTACGCCTGCAAGTGGAAGAAATCCAAATATCTTCTACTCGCAGGCGTAAAGGAGTATCTAAATCACATTGGAAGCCACGTTACGTTAGGACCTGCTTTTCTACTTTAAACTACTACATACTGCAGGAGTTAGAAGCTGGAAGTAGGACTTGAATTTTGACTCGAGCAGTGAGTCTACCTTACAGAAATAAAAGAGGATCTGAATCATATTGTATGCACATTGTACAAATGAAGTATGAAAGTAGGACGTAAATTTGGACTCGGGGTGTTATCGTGAAAATGTCCAGGTCAAAAGTTCTAGATCATGCAATTTTTAAGATATAGCAATTCCAAAAGATCGGAAAGTCGTATCTACATACGAGAGCGGATCAATAAGTCATTGATTTTTTGAATATCTCGTGTTGATATCTTGAATTCAATACTGTTCTCGTCAAGTAACGTCAATCAATAGACTGCTGTTGAGTTTTGAGCTAGCTGTGTCATTTACTTTGTGTTTGACTGCCATTGAAAGCAAGTCACCTTACATATTTTGTCGGAAATGGGGAAAACTGAATTTCGTGTGCAAATCAAACATTACTTTTTGCGTAAAAAGACTATCACACCAACCAAAGGAAAACTTGATTAACATTATGAGGACTCTGCACCATCTATTGGAATGATTCACAAGTGGTTTACTGAATTCCGATGCGGTCGTACAAGCACGAGTGACGCCGAACGTTCTAGACGCCTAATTGAGGTTACCACTCCAGAAATGATTAAGAGAATCTATGATATGGTGTTAGCCGATCGGAAATTGAAAGTATGGGAGATTGTTGAGGCCACATACACATCATATGGCTCAGCGCTTTCGATTTTGCATGAATAATGCTGTATGAAGAAGTTATACGCGCGATGGGTGCCGCGTTTGCTCACAATTGATAATAAACGCGGCTGTGTGACCATGTCAAAGGAGTGTTTGATGCTGTTTGAGCGTAATTCGAATGAGTCTCTGCGTCGTTTTGTGAATGTGAACGAAACATGGATCCATCACAAAATGCCAGAGACAAAGAAACAGCCCAAACAGTGGGTTTTTCTGAACGGATCGCCTATTTCAAGGACTTCGACAAATCGTATGATTCGTAGGACATCCAGAATTTACAATAGATAGTCCGGTCGAAATAGCTCAAAAAATAGGGTCAAGGTTACATAAATTCGAATAAAGCTAAAAATTGGTACGAATGTTCGGAACACCATTATAAATGAAATGTGAAAAGTCCCCATTGATCCCATGTGTGCGAAAAAATCTATGCAAGGTCAAAGTTCGCAAAAATTGGTTTTTTGTGTTTTTCAGCCAAACAGTAAGTTCTATCGTGATGATTGGTGAGATAAATATTGTAGGTCATGCAATTATCTATGAAAATTTCATCTATACTTTCTCTCCTAAAAGTTACCGTTTTTGAGATATAACGCTTCGAAAAGTTGAAAAAGTTGTGTCCTTCATAATATGCATAAGTACGCCGCGCACATATATTGCTGGAGCTGATTTACAACTAAAAATATTGTTTCATCGAGCTGTGTATAACTTATACATACAAAATATATTTCCGACTAATGTTGAGCTTTCCCAGGTTATAAAAAATAAATTATTTTACCGGTTGGAGTTCGGGCCATTATTGATCCGCCCTTGTAATATGTGCATCTCTGCACTACCTATGAACAACTGTACTTGGCGTCTTTTTTTAGTGTGGTTTCCACAGTAGGCATATTCCATGATTTATTATGATTGAATTTTATAAGAGAGAATCCTGCTGATAAAAAAATGGTACTATTGATAATGATAAAATTGAAATGGATTATTTTTGATTTTGAGAAAATTTTAATCTGAATGATAATCTTCAAATGCTTCTTTAACAATAATGTCTTCTCCCCTATCTTCTTTGCTTCTTTTTTTCTTTCTCCTTGCTTTCGGATGGAGTGTTGTGATCGATTTCCTAGACTTTGCACTTCACTAATCATCAGCTTTATCAATTCTTTTCTCTTCCTTCATTCTTTATTTAATAGGGGATCACCTATTCGTGAAAAATGTATAAAGTTCATGTTCCAATATATCAATATCCATGCAAACTTCTGAATAAGGTCGTGAAAATAAATTCCAAATTATTTATTGGAAAAAAGATACGATTGGAAAAAAATATAATTGCACAAATTATGAGCGAAATAATAAATTTTGAAAATTGAAACTTGCATACTTCACTGGGTATTCAAAATTTTGTGTATTGGCTAAGAATCACCAGGAGTCTAAGTATGCAATTGCTTTTCGTCATGCAGCTTGAAGAGTAACTGCATACTTTATTGTTGAGTAATTTTGATATGAATTTCGATAACATAGGTATGAATTCGATGTTCACTTTCAACATAACCATGTAATTATTATAGGTATAATAACAACTGAATTTCAAGGAATCTGACTTTTTGATATTATGATATAACTATCAAGATAAAATTTGTTTCATGATACCTAAGCACATTAATGCCTCATTATTGATTTGCACGCTTAGTATTACAATATTCGTATGAGGAAAGAAATATTCGAATTATTTATTACACAGTATATTCAAATTGTTATTATAAATAGTGAAAAATTTTGTGTAAAAGTCTACACAAAATTTGTTTTAAAATTTTGTTTACATAAATATGCAACATTTTGAATGAATGGTGTTGAATCAATACATTATCCATGTGACGCGATTCAACTCAAATACTATTGGCACAAAATGTATGTAGTTCAACAACAAAATACATCTTTCGTACGCGGGGCATTTCATGGATAACTGGAAATTTTTTTCTATGCCATTTTCAATTTCGCTGGTCTTTGATCTTCTCATAGTTTTGTAGTAATTGTTCATGTTAAAATAAGATAGTGGACTGTATTATTATGGCCAGTAGAATGGACGTTGAGGTCGTGAAAAATTGTGCGTGAATTCACAATAATTAAAATTATGAGATGATTTTATTTCAAAACACACAAATGAACGCTTATAAATAATTTCACATTATCACAGTGGAAATATGAGACGAACAGTGCTTTTAATTTTAATGAAAGATTTGCGCAAGAAATAATATTATTGATTATTTTTGCACTTTAATCTAGTATTGAGATAAAATGTGTAATAGCTCACAGAGTGATCGCACAGGGTGTGTGTTCAGATATTATTGATCAACACACAGTTTGAAATGATATTGAAGTTAATTAATTGTTCATTAAATTATTGATTGAAATCCACAAAATAACTTTAAAACGATGTAACACAAAAGCACGTATTTGGTGAATGTAATTGAAACAATATGTCAGCTAGAAAAGATTGTATTAGTCATATTCTGCGTATAAGTCTAAGTTTTGAATGATTTGTTAGATTGCTCACAAAAAGTTCACACTGAGTGTGATCAAATTCTATGAATTAACATACTTTGAACTGATATAAAGTTATTGATTCTTCATGAATTTGCAATGATGAGATGAGCACAATTTAGAAATGTGAATTTCACAAAAGAACACGAGGCACATGTTCACATTGTCGTTGCGTAGATGTGAGTTCTTGAAGTCCGGCGAGACCTCGTTGTCTTGGCGAAAACGTGGAGATGACCACAAGGGTCCTTGAGATGCCCGATGGGCAGTTGCAAATTAATTGAGTGCGCCACTGACCGGGCGACAAACACAAAATATTCAAAAATGCACTAGAAATGGCTCGCTCCATTTCGTACAGAGTGCACTGCTAGATGGGCATTGTACCTAATGTAAAAGTTGAGTTGGTAGAAATTACCAGCCTGGTAACCAACCTCATACAATCTTGAACACACAGCATTTAATAGAAAACCTCTGTTATTTCTTAACACTTGATATCTTTTTGATGTCGATTTTCATGTATGAACTTCAAATTTTGAAATTTATGAGTTCATTTCAAAATAGACGGCTACTATAAAAACATATAGTTGTCCTTCTTGAATTTTTATACATTATATCTTTTCTGCTGGAATGTACATAAACGTCGAGGGTTAGAATAATTTTTTTTTTTAAGTGAAACTTCTTTTGGGACGGTATGAATTGGATTTAATGTAACGAAAATGTGCAATGAGAAAGAGATGGGGTTTAGGCTGTGAGAGAATGAGATGGAATGCGTTTCTATATAGTTTTCCTACATCATTCGTCTCCTCTTTATGCGATCATTCGTAGCGGTCTGCGTCCCCACTACTCTACCATCGAATACGGACCCGTAACAGTGATGAGTACAGACCTCATTTTTTCGTCATGCGCAATAGAAATAATAGAAGTCATATAATGCAATATACCGGGTGTTGGTCACTTGCGCGCCCGTGGTCGGTTTTCTACCTGGCAATAGTCGAAGGGATGAAAAAGTCCATGGGTCAGTTGCGTGCGAAGAGTAATAAAATCATTAAAGAATATTATTTCAAGTACCTCTCGACAATCTGTTCCTGGAGTTCCCTAATTGCTTTCAATTTTCTTAATATGGGAATTATTCATGTTATGTTTGATATTTTTTGATGAACTAAGACTTCTACTATGTACTGTGTAAATATAGAGTGAAGTTTTAGAGCGAAGCCCCCCCCCCCCCCCCCCCCCACCCTGTGAGGGGGGCTTGAATAAATGTGAAGAGATAGTATGCAAACGATAATGATGATTTTGCCAAAGATATATATTAATTCATGTGTTTCATTACATTTATAATTTGAATTCTATTTCTTAGTGCGACTGTGACGGTAAAATTTGTTTTGAGGCGTACATACAGATTATTTGTTTATTTTATTAATGTTCATACCTGATGCGGCGTGCAAGTGGCATATGCCCAATATACCTATATTATAATCTTATATATAAAAATCTCCTATCACGATGTTTGAAACAAATGGACTCCGGAACTACTCGACCGATTTTGATGAAACTTGGCTTATTATGTGTAATTTGGTCCAACTTAAACTATAGGATAGTATTTATCTCGATTTTCAACAACAATATTTATTAAATATTAAATAAATGTTTGTTATAAGACAATGACATGCAATTTTTTGTAAGTTCAATAACTTTCTAAGAGTTGGCAGTGTGAATTAAGTAATCAGCATAACAGTTGGTTATCTGTGTTGGGTAATCCTCCAATAGATGGCGTTGCGTTTTGATTTATTTATGCTGCAATTAATTAGACATCATAAGTGTTTATGTTTACAAACATAACCAAATCATTAAAATTTTTCATTCATTGTCATTTTTAAAATTGTGCTGTATGTTGTGTTTATTTGCGAATTATTCATATATTTGGCGTCGCATGCAACAGGAGCAGCACTTACAAGTGCATCAGCTGGTTGTACGTTGCGCGCGCCGAAAATTACAATCTCGACCTCAAGCACTAATGAGGGCAGCACTCATTGGGCGCCTCTATAATAACAATTATAACACAACGATAAACTTTTCAGCGGTATTGTTCTACTACTCTCGGGTGACTTCCGACAGAGATTACCAGTCATTCCTCGCTCTACTTTTGCCGATGAGATTAATGCATGTTTAAAACAATCGTTTTTATGGCGCAATGTTGGAACACTTCGATTGACCATAAACATGCGAGTACAATTGCAGAATGATCCGTCGGCGCAAGTATTTTCTAAGCAATTGCTGGATATTGGGAACGGTGTAATGGAATTACAGCAGGATACACAATACATCAAATTGCCCGATGAATTCTGCACTGTTGTAGACTCAAAAAAGAACTTATTGATAATGTGTTTCCGGATATATCAAATAATTACGTACGTCACAATTGGCTCAGTAATCGTGCTATTTTGGCAGCAAAAAATGTCGATGTCGACGAAATTAACTTTCAGATACAACAGTTGTTGCCAGGTGATTTGATGTCTTTTAAATCAATAGACACTATTGCAGATGAAAATGAAGCCGTGAATTTTCTAACTGAGTTTTTGAATTCGTTAGATATATTAGGAATGCCACCGCACAATCTTCGATTGAAGATTGGTTCACCGATTATTCTTCTACGTAATTTGCATCCACCAAAATTATGTAACGGTACACGTTTGGTCATCAGAACGAGAACAGGAAACATTCTTGAGGCAATTATTTTGACGGGAAAGTTTGAAGGAGAGATCATTTTGTTGCCACGTATTCCTATCATACCGTCAGATTATCCAGTAGCATTCAAAAGATTGCAATTTCCGATTCGTTTGGCTTTTGCAATGACCATAAATAAGTCGCAAGGCCAAACAATGTCCATTTGTGGATTGGATTTGGAAAATACGTGTTTCTCTCATGGGCAACTATATGTCGCCTGCTCACGTGTGGGGGGGCAATCTTCAAATTTATTTGTATTAGCAAAAGACAGGCTAACAAAAAATATTGTACATAAATTAGCACTTAGATAAATTTAAACTATAAATTGTAATGATTCATTTGTTTTTCAAAAATATCCATTTTAATATATTTTCAGGAAGTAGTTTGTAATAAAATATAAGTTAAAAATTTAAGTTCGTTTGTCATTAACTTCAACTCTGCGAAATTTTTTACCAATTACTTTTTAATTCTTAAATCGATTGAAACGTTTTCATTTTTATAATTGAATATTAATCTGACTACATTAGGAAGTTTAGTGCAACATTGATCCGGCGCACTGTAACAGAGTCACAGCAACGCGTGACCGGGTCTGCTAGTATAATATAGGTATAAAGTAATATAGTGTCAGCATGTGCTATAACAATCACAGCTGTTACGTACGGATTTTTCACGATTCAAAATAAATCGAAAGGAGGTTGTAAATTCTCCCTTCCAGAGATTGATGAAAAAGACACACGTATTTTGATATATTTTATCATATTAAAACTATTTATTTAATTGAATACACACAATTCACTATTTAATTGATTACAATTATTTTATTCAAATTAAATTTATCTAAGTTAATAATATTATTAATGTTTTTTATTATTTATTTATATTGGAAGCAGTTAGTGAATACCAAGCACTAGTGTACATTTTTGTTTGAATTGCACTTATAATTCAGACCACTGAGTTGGTCGCGAGAAAGCTTCTTGAGAGTTTCTGAGAGATAACAATAACTCTAAAATTTACATTTTAGAAAAATTATTAACTATGGAAAAAGCATGTGGAGGAAAAAATGGTTAATCCATTTTGCAAATAACTAATGGAGTAATAAAAATATCCGTTAAAATTGACACAAAATTGATACCTTCACAATAATTACTTATGATAGATCAAGACTGTCCCTAAACAAATAGAGCCTATCGGAATTACATTATTGACCCATCTATTGTAATAGCAATAAACAAGCAACCTCAATATAAAAAGAAATTTCATTATAATCTGAGCTATAAATCATGATGTTCAAACCATTGACTAGTTTACAAAAATGCGGACAAAATTTATTCTTCAACGCGCAACAATCACAAATCTCAGGGAGGTACTTTTAGTGAGATTGTGTATGAGTATAATGTAGCTCACCCTCAACAGCTTGTGTATGTTGCGTTATCTCGAGTTACTAGTATTCAAGGGTTGTGTATTGTAATTGAAAATAATAATCGGCGATTCAATCATGGGCGACGAATGGGTACATCTCTGTCTGACTTACAAACGGAGTTCCGAAGGCTTTCATTAAACCGATTATAAACAATCGGAGAATTATTGACAGAATTCATGACGAAGATATCAGGAATATCAATTTCCTTGTTTGATTGTCAAAGTCTACGCGCTCATGTCGCAGATGTAAGCTCTGACAGGATTCCAATGAAATCAAACTTTTTGATACTCTCTGATACATAACTAGATAATGATGTGACGAAATTCGTCCGAGCGACGCCAATTATGCGTGCGAGAAGAGGGGATAGGTGCATTTACACCTATTTCTACAATTATTCCAAAGATCGAGGCGAACGACACTGTTAATCGAGGCTGCATTGAGTGAGGACGTGTGTACGAGGCGCGCGTAATCGGTGTGCGCTGGAACGCGTGGCAAGACGATGGGATAGTCGTGGAGTCTGACGTGGCGACATCGACGTGGCTGAGAACGCTGCCATACAAGAGATGTAGAAGATCGGCAGTCAACCTAGTCTTAAGAAGATGTTGTAGAGGTGGTGGAGTCGCTGTAGCTGTTGATGTGCTGAGGTAGCTGAGGTAGTTGAACGTGAAGAAGGGGCCGAAGTAGATGGAGTCGCTGAAGCCGTTGAGATCGCTGATGGTGCTCAAGATGCTGAAGTGGCTGAAGTGGTGAAAGAAAGAATGTGATGAAGTGAAGGAATGTAAAGAGTGAAAAGAATGAATGTGAGAGCCCCTGTAGATCCCCCGCCCCGTGTATAGAGTAAATAGAGTTGAGCGCCTAAATGCATTGTCCCCATGTATTTCCCCGCTCCGCTCTACACTCATCAGATTGTCGCTGCGAATTTATAGTATACTAGGTCGAAGAATCCACGTATATAAGAGAATATACTTTTGAGTCATATCGAGTCACTTTATTATTATTTACTGTGAGTGTGAAGAGCGTATGAGATTGGAATTTATATTAACATTCTCATTACTGCTTTAATATTATTTCATTTCATTAACAACTCAATAAATATATTGAGGTTTTATATTATCAAATAAAAAAACATTTTTGGTTTATAATATGAATAAATTCTCCCGGTTTATTTATTAAATTATTATTTGAACGGGAGTAGCATCTCTTGTGTGCTGTAGTTGCTGCTGTTGCCGAAAAATATAAATTAATGATTATTTTTAAATATTGTGCGTGGCGCCTAGAAAACGCCACGTCACAAATGATGATCACATTGATATTCCTAATTTCTGTTTAATAGTTGAATATAAACGTAATATTAGAGCAGGTGGAGTGGCAGAATATCACAATAATAATGACAGTACTCATATAATGACTCCGCAAATAGATATAATTACAAAACGAAATCAATCATTATTCGTATATTTTTTCTCCGAATAAATCAATAAATAATATCATCGAATTCACTAATGAAAATCTAGTTAAATACACGCCAGAGGTGTTAAAAATACTTGGAAAAACTTATTACGAATTATGAATGATTTCAAGCGGAGATTTCGACACAAATTTTGCGAAATGAACTTCAAAACCTTTGGTAGAATTCTTAAATAACACATTCAGCTTAAAATGTCTTATAAACAAACCGAGCCAGTAATAAGGAACTACAATAGATGCAGTACTTCTAAGGTTTTTAGATAAAATTCAAACTACAACATTTGTGTCGTATTTTAGTTATTATGAGCCGCTAGTGTCACGTTCAGAAATGAGCGATAATATGAGAGTAATGTTGATGTATGATGTAACTTCATCTATTTTGAAAAAATGAATAATAAAAATTATTTATTTATATTGAATCGAACAATTTCTATCTTTACTGAAATGTTACTTTTAATGATAAAAAAATTGTCAATCAATCGCACTCTCTCTCTCTCTCTTCTCTCTGTTTACTATCTCTATAGTGTATTCATCTCATTTTCTCAAAAATTGATCAGAATACTAAGTTTCACTTCTACCGCGTGTGAACTCACACCCAATTTTTTTTTCATTTTCTGATTGTTCTGAATATGAATGAAAAAAAAATATAAATTAATTCTATTATCAAACTTTCATTTTTTCGAAAAAATTCGCGAAAATTCTTTATGAAGAGCGAAATTTTCTTCGTTCTGTCTCATCACGGTGTCTCAATTTTTTCTCTTATTTTTATTCAACTTAATTGTTTAGCTTTTATTTAACTTAATTCGTTTGTAATCATATCGGAGAGTTTGGATCTAATCTTACAACTGAATTTCGGCTGACTTTTGCTTATCAGATTGGATTGAAGTTTGATCACATACGTAGTTCTAATGCAAAAATATTTTTATTGTTTCACAAGATTTATTTTAAATATAGCAGACATGAGATGGGTGATTTTTCTCTTTTATCGCTTAATTTAAATTAAGATCGATGGATTTTCAGTGGGTTTTCAGTATTACAAAATTATGGTGACATGAAAAATCAACCTAATTTTTCGTTCATCATTCAACTAAACATATGTATTGAATTTTCTGACACGAAAATTTCGTCCCGATTTTGAGTCTCAGCATACTGTGGAATTGAATGTAGTATACTTTTGTACATGGTATCTAATTATCTAGTCAAAATAGACGAAAAAAAAAATGGTTAGTTCGCAATGATTCGCATACAGATGAAAATTGGTATAGGCCTTGAATAGGTACATCATTCCAAATAAAATATGAAAAGTCGTCATCGATCGTATGTTTGTTAAAAAAATTATTCAAGGTCAAATTTGGCAGAAATGAGATTTTAGCACTTCTCTCGTGAACGATGAGTCCCGAGTAAAAATAAAGAGGTCTTTTCGAGGTCTTTTCGAGGCGCACACAACGATGATAATCCGGATGAAAACTAGCGCCCACAAGGCGCGTGATAGGTCGGCTTGGTGAACAACTGGTCGACACAGGGTTTTTTTTGGGTTGACAAAATGGGCGAAACAGGTAACTTACAGTATTGAAATGACCCTGTGTGCGCCTTGTGAGCCCTTTGTGGGCGCCTGCATTCTTGAAATTCGAAATTCATGTATATATATTGTGATGAAATTCGTCCGGGCGACGCCAATTATGCGTGCGAGTAGGGTGGATAGGTGCATTTGCACCTATCTCTAGAATAATTCCATAAGTCGAGGCGAACGACACTGTCGATCGTAGCTGCATTGTGTGAGGACGTGCGTACGAAGTGCGTGTAACCGGTGTGCGCTGGAATGCGTGGCAAGACGACGGGAGAGTCGTGGAGCTGGACGTGGTGGCATCGACATGACTGAGTGGGCGTCAGTTCAATGATGCAAATGATCGTCAGTCAAAGAAGAGGATGTGGTCGAAGAAGCTGGTGAAATGACTGTCGATCGGAGTTGCAACGTGTGAGGATGTGCCAAACCAGTGCAATAGGCCGTAACGCGTAGTAAGTGAGGCGATGAGAGCGTCGTAGTAACCGAACGTGGCGGTAATTCGATGGAGGGCGTCTAACATGAAGCTGAAGATCGTCAGTCAAAGATGTTGCTGAGGTGGACGAAGTTGCTGAGATTGCTGAAGTGCTGAGGCTGCTGGAGTTGCAGAAAGTGCTGAAGTGGTGGAAGCTGTTGTAAATAGTGTTAATGGAAGGTATGAATGATGAAAGGAATGCGTGTGAGAGCCCCTGTAGATCCCCTGTCCCATGTGTAAAGTACATAGAGTCGAGTGCCCAAATGCATTGTCCCCATGCATTTCCCCATTCGGCTCTATACTTAATATATTGTCGCTGCGAATTTATAGTATACAAGGTCGAAGAATCCACGTGTGTAAGAAAGTATATTTTTGATTTATATAAAGTCGCATTATTATTCATTGTGGGTGTGAAAAGCGTATGAGATTGGAATGCGTACGCCCAGTATTATTATTTTCTTTATATTAACATTCTTATTATTTTATTTTTATTTTCAATTAAATAAACATATTAAATTCCATATGATAAATAAATTCTTCCGGTTTATTTATCAATTATTACTATTTGAACGGGAGTGGCATCCCTTGTGTGCAGAGGAGGTTGTTGTTGCTGTAAAATATTAATTAATGATTATTTTTAAATATTGTGCGTGGCGCCTAGAAAACGCCACGTCACAATATATAATGTATATATATGAATGTATATGTACATATATATATATATATATATATATACTAGCAGACCCGGTCACGCGTTGCTGTGACTCTATTACATTGCGCCGGATCAATGTTGCACTAAAATTCCTAATGTAGTCAGATTAATATTCAATTATGAAAATGAAAACGTTTCAATCGATTTAATAATTAAAAAGTAATTGGTAAAAAATTTCACAGAGTTGAAGTTAATGAGAAACGAACTTAAATTTTTAATTTATATTTTATTACAAACTACTTCCTGAAAATATATAAAAATGGATATTTTTAAAAAAACAAATGGATCATTACAATTTCTAGTTCAAATTTATCCAAGTGCTAATTCATGTACAATATTTTTTGTTAGTCTGTCTTTTGCTAATACAAATAAATTTGAAGTTTGCCCCCCCACACGTGAGCAGGCGACATATAGTTGCCCATGAGAGAAACACGTATTTTCCAAATCCAATCCACAAATGGACATTGTTTGGCCTTGCGACTTATTTATGGTCATTGTAAAAGTCAAACGAATCGGAAATTGCAATCTTTTGAATGCTACTGGATAATCTGACGGTATGATAGGAATACGTGGCAACAAAATGATCCCTCCTTTAAACTTTCCCGTCAAAATAATTGCCTCAAGAATGTTTCCTGTTCTTCTTCTGATGACCAAACGTGTACCGTTACATAATTTTGGTGGATTCAAATTACGTAGAAGAATAATCGGTGAACCAATCTTCAATCGAAGATTGTGCGGTGGCATTCCTAATATATCTAACGAATTCAAAAACTCAGTTGGAAAATTCACGGCTTCATTTTCATCTGCAATAGTGTCTACTGATTTAAAACATCAAATTACCTAGCAACAACTGTTGTATCTGAAAGTTAATTTCGTTGACATCGACATTTTTCGTTGCCAAAATAGCATGATTACTGAGCCAATTATGACGTACGTAATTATTTAATATATCCGGAAACACATTCTCGATAAGTTCTTTTTTTGAGTCCACAACAGTGCAGAATTTATCGGGCAATTCAATGTATTGTGTGTCCTGATGTTATTCCATTACACCGTTCCCAATATCCAGCAATTGCTTAAAAAATACTTGCGCCGACGGATCATTCTGTAATTGTACTCGCATGTTTATGGTCAATCGAAGTGTTCCAACATTGCGCCATAAAAACGATTGTTTTAAACATGCATTAATCCCATCGGCAAAAGTAGAGCGAGAAATGACTGGTAATGTCTGTCGAAAGTCACCCGAGAGTAGTAGAACAATACCGCCGAAAAGTTTATCGTTGTTTTATAATTGTTATTATAGAGGCGCCCAATAAGTGATGCCCTCATTAGTGCTCGAGTTCGAGATTGTAATTTTCGGCGCGCGCAACGTGCAACCAGCTGATGCACTTGTAAGTGCTACTTCTGTTGCATACGACGCCAAATATATGAATAATTCGCAAACAAACACAACATACACCGCAATTTTGAAAATGACAATGAATGAAAAATTTAAATGATTTGGTTATGTTTGTAAACATAAACACTTATGATATCTAATTAATTGCAGCATAGATAAATCAAAACGCAACGCCATCTATTGGAGGATTACCCAACCCAGATAACCAAGTGTTATGCTGATTACTTAATTCACACCGCCATCTCTTAGAAAGTTATTGAACTTACAAAAAATTGCAAGTCATTGTCCTATAACAAACATTTATTTGATATTTAATAAATATTGTTGTTGAAAATCGAAATAAAAACTATCCTATAGTTTAAGTTGGAACAAATTACACATAATAAGCCAAGTTTCATCAAAATCGGTTGAGTAGTTCCGGAGTCCATTTGTTTCAAACACTGTGACAGGAGATTTTTATATATAAGATATATATATATCTTATATTTAGGCAAATGTTCAGAGAAACATTCTTGAGGCAATTATTTTGACGGGAAAGTTTAAAGGAGAGATCATTTTGTTGCCACGTATTCTTATCATACCGTCAGATTATCCAGTAGCATTCAAAAGATTGCAATTTCCGATTCGTTTGGCTTTTGCAATGACCATAAATAAGTCGCAAGGCTAAACAATGTCCATTTGTGAATTGGATTTGGAAAATACGTGTTTCTCTCATGGGCAACTATATGTCGCCCGCTCACGTGTGGGGGGGGCAACCTTCAAATTTATTTGTATTAGCAAAAGACAGGCTAACAAAAAATATTGTACATAAATTAGCACTTGGATAAATTTGAACTAGAAATTGTAATGATTCATTTGTTTTTTAAAAATATCCATTTTTATATATTTTCAGGAAATAGTTTGTAATAAAATATAAATTAAAAATTTAAGTTCGTTTGTCATTAACTTCAACTCTGTGAAATTTTTCACCAATTACTTTTTAATTATTAAATCGATTGAAACGTTTTCATTTTCATAATTGAATATTAATCTGACTACATTAGGAATTTTAGTGCAACATTGATCCGGCGCAATGTAACAGAGTCACAGCAACGCGTGCCCGGGTCTGCTAGTATATATATATATATATATTAGACTGGGCCAAAAAAATTCGATATTTTTTTTTTTTGAAAGCTATATCGAGAATATTATTCAGAATGACAAAAAAGAAATTTCATGAGAATTTGAGCCCTTAATATTAATTTTTAGAGGTCTTTCACTGCTATTTTTTATTTTTTTTCATAGTTTGATGTTTTACGTTAGAACTGTCAAAACATTGGAATCAAAAAATTCAATTTCACGTATTCTTATCTAAAATTGAATTCTCTACAAAAAAGGTCTGATTGAAAATTTTCGTCAGACAAGCCGTTTTCGAGTAATTGAGCTTAATAAATCGATGTGTTTTTTCGATTTGCCCTTTTTACTTTGGAATTTTGTAACTAATGAATCAATAAATATTTGAAGGAGCTGACATCAGATTCTTGAAGGAAATTTAATGTTCTACAAAAATGGTCTTTTAATATTTTTGCCTAAATTTAATTTTTCAAAAGTTATTCACGATTGAAATCGAAGAAAAAATTGAAATTTCAAGTTTCGTGAATAACTTTTGAAAAATTAAATTTAGGCAAAAATATTATGAGACCTTTTTTGTAGAACATTAAATTTCCTTCAAGAATCTGATGTCAGCTCCTTCAAATATTTATCGATTCATTAGTTACAAAATTCCACAGTAAAAAGGGCAAATCGAAAAAACACATCGATTTATTAAGCTCAATTACTCGAAAACGGCTTGTCTGACGAAAATTTTCAATCAGACCTTTTTTGTAGAGAATTCAATTATAGATAAGAATACGTGAAATTGAATTTTTTTATTCTGTCATTCTGAATAATATTCTCGATATAGCTTTCAAAAAAAAAAATATCGAATTTTTTTGGCCCAGTCTAATATATATATACATGTATATAATATATGTATAAATATATATAACATATTTATATATTATATACATATATATAATATATGTATAAATATATATAACATATTTATATATTATATACATATATATAATATATGTATATATATTCGGGTAGGAAAATAAATTATATGATTAATTGAAAACATTTATTGCAATAAATTATATAGATTATTATTAAACTTTATTGATTCTTTGATACATTGGATGAAAATTATCATTCATAGCTCTGGGAATATGTTGAAATGATATCACTTGAATAGGTTAGATTATCAATAACTGAAATTATCAAAGGTTTGCAAGTTTAAAATAAAATGTCATAATAAATTGTGCAATAGGTAGAAATGGCGGTATTTTTCGACAAGTGTGAAATTTATAAGTCCGAACGATGCGTGTGCTACAATCAAACATCGAGGCCGAGTACTAAAATGATAATTTTTACATCGTCATTTGCAGTGATAACATTTTCCTCCTGACAGATTGAGGTTATGTCTTCTCTCCTACGGTTATGGATCTCGTTTATTAGCTGCAAGGCAAAGAAAAATCGATGAATATGTATTCTATCTATTTAAAATATAATTGCATTCAACGAATCTATTTTCACACTCTATGCAAAGTAATTTTATTGTACTTACATGTTATGACACTTCCACAATTTTCGTATGACAGTCATCAAACATATTTCTCAAAATCAGGCGATTCACTACACCATCCACACTGCAAGAACTTTACTTTAATTATGTCTTTGTGAACGTTGTTCCGTTCGAAAGAGATTTATTGCAATTACAATTAAATAGCAATAGCGTTAAGAATGATAAATGTCATTGTTGTGACCAAAGTGAAGTGCGTCATTGATTCTGCTGGGCCTACGTTCAGACCTATCCTTCGACGCGCCATCTATAAAATTCATTTATTTATTGGACTTTGAAAAATGTCACAGCCATAGGAAAAATTTATAAGTCCGAAAAATAAATGGACTCAGAATTTATTTACAAGTAGGGCCCACAAGTGGCTCACATAGGGCCCACATCGGTTGTGAAGAGCCGCTGAGCGCAAAGACGCCCACAAGGGGCTCACATAGGACGCACATCCCAGTAAACTGAAATGATTTTTATCACAGGGGTTTACTAATCCGTTGAAACCTTCTGTGAACCAGGCTATTGTTTCAATGATGAAATAACTCTGTGTGCGCCTTGTGTCGACCTGCTATCGACCACCAAAATTTTTTTCAATTTCAAAAATGTGTGCGCCTCTTGTGTCGACCTGATAAAGACCTCTCAAAGTGTCCCGTTGAGCGCCTTGTGTCGACCTTTTCATTTTCACTCGGGGTGCTATCGTAAAAGATTTTCATCACAGTGAATAGAATAAAAAAAAATACATCAGACTTGTGAGTATTTTTTTTTCAGTTTCACGAAAATGTTAACACACTGAAACCAGTTTTCCGACCAAAAATAATTTTTGAGACAACGATGAAGTGATTAGTATCGATATAATGACAAAAAAGTCAAAATTTCATACATTTGTAACTTTGGGTTTGACTATCTTCGGAACGGTTACCTCTACAAAAAAAAGTGCAAGAGACCTTTTTTGTGAAGCGTTCGATTCCCTACGAATATATGTTATTGGCTCATCTCTATGTTGCGCAAATACTGAGCTACAAAAATAAAAAAAAAAATATATTTTTTTTCCATGTTATTTGAAGGCAAATAAATAGTTATGATTAGGCACCTCTAAATATCAAAATTGAGAGCTCCGCTCCTAACGGGGGGTTTTTTTCATCGTCCAGTAAGTTTTCAGCTCCCGTAATCGATGAAAAAAAAAGTTGCCCAAAAATGGCACACCCTAGTATGTAGTAATAAATGAGTATCGGTTCTCGGTCTTCCCAAATAATTGAAGAAATATATATCTAAAGTGGGTTGTTCAGAAAACATGAAAAATAACATTCAATTTATCACGAATCGTGAAGACGAAAAGACGATTAATATCCCATAAAAGTTTTCACCTATTATTTTCATTCTCTTCATTTTGTTTTCAATAAATAAATATAATTATTTAATGAAATTAATTATTTTATTTATTCATATTTTGATTCAAATAATCTTATATCCTACATGTATTAAAGTGGTCCTTATTTGGGCATTTTTCGATTTTTTTTTGATGATGGTCCCAAATCGGTCCCAAATATAGAAAAAAAAATTCAAATCAAACTTCAGCTTTTAATATTAATATTAACCCGGCCCCCACAGCCGCCAAAATTTTAAATAGAAATAACATGTGAAAGAATCTTTTGTGTCTTTCAAATAATGTAACTCATTAACGGGACAATTACTTCTTGCTTAAGATCAAAACATATTCTCATAGGAAATTTAACGCTCTACAAAAAAGCTATCTTGTGATTTTTGGGTTACTCCATTGGTTCAAAAGTGATTTGGGGTCAAAGTTGAAATTATAGTCAATTTCATGGATTTCTTCATTTTCACCATGATATAAAGGTTTAAAAATGATAAACATTTTATAATTTATAATCTAATTTTTTTTTTTTTTTCAGTAAGCTTTCAAGGCATAACGGTCACTCTAAAAGATTTTTGGCAAAATCAAATTTTCTTTTTCGGGCATATTGCTGAAAATTTTGAAGTGAAACTTCATACGCACGTTGGGAGTGAAAATTCAAGGTCGCGTCACACGAACTAGTTAAACGAAAAACGAAAACGTGTAACGTTTGAGACCTACAGTTATAGAAACACTGAGTTTTAAAGTGAAATTTCTATAGGCACGCTGAGGGTAAAAATTCAAGGTCGTGACACACGAGCTATCGGAACGAAAATGTGTAATTTTTTAGATATATATAGTTATAGAAGCACAGAGTCTCCGCTTTGTTCGGTGTTTCGTAGTCTCCCCACTCTGTTGTCAGCCGCTTGCCACTCATATGCAGTCTATGTAGAATAAGTATAACTGATGTATTAATCATACATGAAATTTTAACTAATATAAAATCTATCAACTGATCGGACGCGCCAAGTACGTTCGTATTAAAAGTGGGATTTTTTGACAATATAACTAGATTATAACCTTATATTGTGCACTTGGCAATAATGACTGATATCAAATTTTTTTGTAAAGTAATTTTTTCAAGGTGACTTTTTCCAAAGTAATTTTTGCAATTAAATTTTTTTGTCATGTAAGAACTTGGCGCCTTTTTTTTTCTTTTTTTTTTTAAATCCACACCTGACGTAGATTTGTTCTGCGCAGTAAAGCCGAGCGAACCCGAAAAAACGCGAACAAAAGTCTCGACACAATCAAGTCAAAAATGTATTTATATCATATTTAGGCTACCGTGAACCAATTGTATCGACTGTAGCTATTGCACCAGCTACACAAAATGTACAGGCTATTGAAGCACCGAGTAATGTACAGATTCCGGAAATAAATCAAGAATAGTATTTATATGCAAACAAAGTTGTGTTTCGTTCAGTGAATACTTCATTTCAATCCTTATAATGTTCCTTATATATTTAGTATAATCAAATTTTATCATTTGTTTACGCTATTTACGCCTAAGAAGTTTCACTTCCAATATGCACACGCAGTGCAGATCATTTGTTTATTATTATTGAGAATCTAACATCCATATCTGCCGAACAGCACATGTGTCAAGATATTCTTTGGTCATTATAAATTATGCTTATTTCGGACGCGCCAAGTATGTTCCTATTAAAAGCGGGCTGTTGACAAAAAATTTTTGACATAAATTACAAGATCGATTACAGTAGGTGATGAAGTTTTTTGAAAATGACAATCAATGACACCTATCATCAAAGTGTATTCTGCTATAAACATAGATAACTAATATAGTTATATAGTTAGTCTATAACCTTGTATTGTGTACTTGAAAATAATGACTCATATCAAATCTACTTGGAAAGTAATTTTTGCAGAGTAATCTAAATAGTGAATTGCAAATATATATAGTATATTGATGGTTGAAACTATTACAGAATAGATGGCAATATAATTTTTTGTCACATATGAACTTGGCGCCCTTTCTTTCTTTTTTTTTTCAAAAAGTTTTTTCAGTTTTTTATTACGCATTGACCTACTAAATAAAGCAATTCGATCGATATGTTCCCATCCAAAATCACAAAACATATTAAAAACATAATACACGATCCATTTCAAATAATAATTCCAACAATCACTCACAAAAATGTCCATTAAATCATCAAAATTATCTTGATTTGATGTGATTTTGTTTAATTGTTGGGTTTTATTTAATAATTTTTAAATAAAAAAGAACTAACTACACACGGTGTTCCCAAGCGGTCAGCCATCCAAGTACTATCAGCGCTCAATGCTGCTTAGCTGCAGTGATCGGACGAGGACTTTTTTTTTTTTTTAAATTGTTTATTGTTATGATATGTTTTACAGTACATAGATTCTCAAGCTGTTAATACAAAATTACTTATTATCTATATGTACAAGTTAGTATTTGACAACTCAAGGGAGTACCCTCGGTACTCGGTAAGTCATGGAGTTTTAATCTTCGACTTGAGTAACGTAGTATATAATTTGGCAACACCGCATTAGAATAGTCTATAGTCAGCACGTGGTGTCCGTAAGGTATATTCGTCAAATTCGTATAAATTTATTAAAATGTGCGAAGAAACTGCTGCAGTTTCGTACCTTTGAATGAAGCGCTATAACCTATAATATTGCGGTGTTGCCATATTTATATATTGTTAAAAAATTCCGGCTTTTTTTCATTTATTTCTATTAATATGAGCAAGCTTCAATTCCAACGTGATAAATGATAGAGTGCGTCAAAATCATAGATTCTCATAAGACACCATGTTAATACATCGAAATAAAATTATCAATATCTTTTTTCGAAGTCAACAAAAGATCAAAAAAATTTAACTGAGTGGTTTTTCAAAAGGTTTCGATATATCTGCAAATTTTTGTAATTTTCTGTTCGTTAATTGACTTATCGAAGGTACTCCCTTAATGTACATGTGTATGCTATAGTGTGTGTGTTGTAGTCCCTGTTCTTTATTCTAACTTAACCTACAATTTAGTTTCTTTTATTCATTCATAATTCTTAACATGTTATGTTGACATTTTATTTGTTCAGTAATTGCTCTTTTTATATTTTAGATTTATAGTTTGTTATACCTATAGGAAAATTAATTGATACATAAAAACCTATTTTCACTTTTGGACGAGAACTGGCGTGAATCAGCATGATATGATAGTTAGTTGAATAGTACCCTTTGAATCGTCGAAGCGTGAACATCTAAGTTGCATGTGTGCTATGCAGTAGATTATATATAGTGAAAAAGCGAAATAAATCTATTGGACCCGCGCCAATATTTTAAAAGTTGAAGTAGTGTGCTGGCAGGCAGTTTCTTTTACTAAATAAACTGATCGTGTTAAAAACATCACAAATATCTAAGTCTTCAAAAAGTGGGAGTAAACAAAGGTCCATTACCGGCACTAGTATGGCCTCCAACTCGAAAAAAGAACTAGGAAATGGTACAACAGAGTTATCAAACAATATACAATTAAAAAAAGCGGTTAAAGATTTTGACCGAATGTACAACGCAAATAATTAACGCAATAATATTATTTTTAAATCTAACGATAATACGCAGTTGAGTAATAGGAAGCACATTCCCAACCTCAATAGGCCCAGATGGCCAAGCGTGTCTACAGAAGGCACAAAAGTAGAAAATCCGTAAATGATGGATGAGGAAGAATTTTGAAATACCTAAAAAGACAACAAAAATTGTGAACATAGCCGGTAAGACAACAACCGAAATGAGTAACAAATACGATCCCCTAGCGGATCCTATGTCACAACAAGAGAATGATGAACGAACTCCTGGGACCTCTGGTAGAGGAGCGACTAGTCAGCACAACAACGCGGAAAAACTTAAAACAAATCTACCATCAATATATGTTCGAAATATGAAAATCGAAGACACTATCGAACTACTAACTAACAATAAAATTGGGAAAAACAATTTCACAATTAAACAAGTAGAAGAGAAATACGTAAGTATCCGAGCAAAGGACATGGAAAATTATAATTTAACTTTACAGATTCTGAAAGAAAAAAAAATTCTTTTCTATACATACACGCCTAAAACCAACAAACCAAAAATCATCATACAAAAAGGGGTGAGAGGTGGTTACGATGGGGATGATATTTATAACGAGATACTGGAACACAAATTACAGGACATCGTACTAGTAAAAATCTCAAAAATGAGATTTGATAAAGCCAATAAAAACAAATACCACTTTATCATACAAATAAGTAAAGAGAGCATAATGGACTCCCTCACGAAGATGAAAGTTCTCTACAATCAAGTTGTAAAAAGGAAAAAACTACGTAATACAAAATATTCCAGTGCCAAAAATATCAACGACTGGGACATGCGAGCGCCAATTGCAACATGGAATATAGATGCGTAAAATGCGCATTGTCACATGAACCAGGCAAATGTACCATCACAGAAACAACAGATCCAGCACGACTAAAATGTGCAAATTGCAAGAAGACGGGTCATCCAGCGTCGTATCAAGGATGCCCATATTTCAAAAGATCCACACAAGATAAAAAGGAAGAACAAAAAATGAAGAAAGCTTTGACACCATATAAATTAAACAAGACAAATAGATTTATAGATCCGAATGTCACTTTTGCGGACATAATGAAACAAAATGAAACGAAAAGGTGAGTCGATAATCACGAAACCACATATCAAAATAGACAAGCGATGAGCACAATGGCTCAACAACAGCAAAAGAATACTACCCAAATTCAGATTATTGTATAGCAGATGCAAGATTGACAATTACCGAAAATCAAACATCCACAACACGACTCCGTACGACAGTGACCACAACGCGCTAATATTCGAGCTCGACACCAATCTAATATTTAATGAGAATACCTCGGTTCCAATGAGAATACCAACCCCCAACTACAAAAAAGGTAACTGGAGGAAATCCCAGAAACACCTGAATGAAATGCACCAAGAGAAACATGGCATCCCAAAGGACAGGAATCTTACAAAGGAAGAAATAGATAGTCACATCATGATGTTAGAAAAGCTGATAAATAAAGCCATTGACGAGGTGATCCCACTAAATAAATATCTTGGTTAATCACAAGGAAATTCAAGTTGTCTAACACAGCTCAAACAATACAAGATAGATCAGAGTATAAAAAGATAGTTATAACAATCCGAGCAATGGATCAAGAATTACATAAGAAATTAAAAAAAAACAGTAATTAATTATTGGGAGGCGCTAATTAAAAAAATTAATTATAAAGGCAATTTTTTAAATAAATGATTTTTCCCGCGTTTTATCGCACACAGTTTTTTTCATATTTCATCATATTTTATTACACATTGACCTACCAAATGAAACAATTCGATCGAAATATTTCAATTCAATATCCTAAAACATATTAAAAATATAATACACCATCCATCTTGAATAATAATTTCAACAATCACCCACAAAAATATCCATCAAATCATCAAAACTATCTTGATTTGATGTGATTTTGTTTAAGGAGGTTCTCGACCGATTATCTTTCTAGAGGATCTTATAAAATTCCAATTATATTTTGACAAAGTGACAACTCCTACCCAAAAAATTTCATGTCACAAAAAATTAAATAATCCATTGATTTAATAATAAACATTATGTTTTATTTCATATATGATCAGCTATGATGCAAAAATAATTTTTCTTCTATTCGAAATATTTTTTTATTAGAAATAAATGAATAAATAATTTGTAGATAAACGTGGCAACAGCGTCTATAAGTGTTTGTAACTTTTCATTTTCTGCAGTTGGTGGTAACTGTCACTAATTAACGACGCAGTGAATAAAGGGTTATTAGTTAGAAACTCATGAGGTGATCAAAATCAACATAAATTTATGATAAAAAGGAAAATAAGTGATTATAATAAAAATGGAAAGCGATAATATCAAGAAAAGAAAATGCTGGAAGGGAAAATTTGTGGCCGATGTAGTTTATAATAAACGACTAAAACAATCACACAGTGGGAAGAATCGGAGAAAAAAAGTCAACGTTTCAGATGAAGAGGTTAACTACAGCATCAACGATTCGTATTTTGATTTTCCAATAAAAGGAAGTCGTATTTTCAATGTGGAATACTTTACTAATGCAATGAAATGCAAGTTTTGCCACAACCCCATAGAACTTATGAATACAACAAAAGAAATTCAGAAAGGATTAGCATCAGTGTTACAAATAAAGTGTTTGAAATGCTTGTTAATCAACGATGTGTCAAGTGGTCCTTCGCATTTGAGTGTCGACGGCAATGAACATCAATATGATATAAATTCTCAAGTAGCAATAGGTAAGTTTAACGTAAATGCATCTTTAATTTTTATTTCCTGAAATTGATGAGTATATAATTATTTTCTGCAAGTTTACATACTGACCTGGGTCATACTCACATTAAGAAAATATTTGACACTATGGATGTTCCGGCATTATCATGTAATACATATAAACAACACGAAAGGGAAATGAGAAAAGTAGTCGAAGTTGTTCCCATAGAAAGCTGTGAAAAAGTTGCTAAAATCGAACGACGTTCAACCATTGAAAAAGCAACAGAATTAGCGAAGATTTTATGAGTATGATGAATGTAGCAAGCGTAATGGAATATAATATACATTGTATTCAATTGAATTAATAACATTTAAATTGATAGTGTAATTTGTGAAAACGTTCAATCTGTCCATTGAACGAGACGCTTCCATCGTTATCATTGACTAAGGGATGCCACCCCGATCGCCTGAAATGGCTTGAAAATTATCGGAGAAATCTTATACAACAAAATAAGAACCGCAGCAAACTATGAATGAAATAATAACATTATATATATATTCAATAATGAAAAATCCGGACTTTATCAAATTATCACTCTCACTCAATTTAATAATCCGTATAACATAATTCTCATTTCTCATCCAATCACTCGATATAATCCATACTTTCACTCAATTCATCCTTTATCATGCTGCATACTTTTCTTTACATTTATTTACCCGACAACATTTTCGTCAGCAGTGTTTGTTTTCTCACTCACACACACAATTTACACTTCAGCAGCAGCTTTTTTGTTTGCACATCTATTTTCCACAGCAGCAGCTTGTTCTCTATGTTAAAATCATTTATTTTGGATCCAGATGACTTATTTATGATATTTACATTGATGTTGACTACCCTGGACTCGAGTTTCAGCATTGTTGAGTGGTGGCAATACAACCGATGGTAATGACTCGCCACGTGTAGTCTTGCCCAAGATCGGCTCATGCACGTTTTGAGCAGGCAAATAATCCATTTCTCCATTTCGACATAATTATGATCAACTTTCCATTTTTAGCAGATCATAACACATTACTTCTCAAGAGCGTCTTTCTGGTATTATTTCACCCCAACCACCTTTATTGCACCCTTCCATCACACTCTTCTCCGCACACACCATGCTTCTCCAACGTTCATTCTGGTAGTAGTTGTTACACGTGCCTCACTGCGTCTTCTTCCATTTTTTTCGGCTTGCCTCGTGTACTCTCGTGAATCTCCATATTGTACGCCATTTTATATTTTTCGGCGCGCGTATTGCGAGTTCGAACTACTAATTTTGGAACTGATCAATGTAGGGCAGCACCTCTCACGTCACAAGTCATTTTGCACTATTCTTCAATGCGAATTTTGAGTGCGTTACCTATTGTGTTAATCACCATAGCATTGCAACGTGCGTATTGATACAATAGACGCACAGTAACTGATGATATACGCACACTTGTTGCGCATCGTCGCAGATGCGCAGTGACCAAACTGCGTTAATGCCTAAAATCATTGACGCATATTGAATCGAGCATGCTGTTACAAGGGAACTACTTTTGTTCTCTCGCTCGAAAAGTAACGCTCAACGTGTTCGGACATAATTTATATGTTCATCATAATTGAAATTATTCTTTCATCATTGAATAACAATACAAAATTATAAGAAGATCTTATCAACCAGCTACACCACCACGTCTAATCAACATTGAGAAAATCAACTACGGAATAATTATCAAGTCGATAATTAAACATTGAAATAATCATTAAGCTGGTCTACGTGATTTACGACCACGTGGAAAAGGATTGTATGTGCACCGGTGATACAAGTATTTCATCATCTCTCCTCTTAAGAAGTTTTTTATTGTGCAAATCAATCTGTGCTAATCAAATTAAAATTAAAAGACTGAGAAACAATCATCGATTGTGGACAAATCAATCAACAGTATTATTTGTGCTTAGAATCATTATTTGTGTGTTAAATAAATTCAATATATATTTTTATAATTCATAGAGTCAACCACGTGCACATTATTTCATCATCAAAAATCTGGAGCTACGAATCTTTGCCTAATCGAATACAGTCCACTACCTTGTCATACATATTTTATTCCATCATTAAATATAATTCAACCAATCATCCATAACAGTATGTAGAATGATAAATGATCCGGAATCATGTATATTTTGTAACACAAATTGCCGATAATAATATTCGATTAGCAATAATATTATAATAGCAATATTTTTATAATCATATTTGTTTTGTATTTTGTAAATTAATTTTTATAAGTATGTTCAATCATTAATAACTTGGGATCATGTCTATTATTATTATCATTATTATTATTTCAACGCATTATTCACCCATAATAATATTGGAATATGAATTATATTATAATAGTAATATTTGTATAAGTGTAAAACTTATTGAAATGATTAAATATGTCACGTATACAATAAAATATAGCTAATATTTTCATGCCATATAATTTTAATATCCTATATTTCCAATGAATTCCCAGAAACAATTCTAGTGTTTTATGAAAGTTTGCAGTATTTAATATTTTTTCAACTGATATTTTTAACTCGACATGTACAACATAATTATTCGATAAATATTGTCAACCATTTCCTTATTCCACTTTCTATATAAATATTTTTTGTTTCTGAAATCAAGACCTCAAGAAAAGATTGATAATGGGTTCAATCGACATGGGCTATAGTGGACGAGGTAACGGAAATACATATGATAGCGCTAATGGTTAATCTTGTATGATTGGAGGACAATTAGGGTTGATTGTAAGCTACGATACAGCTAACAGGATTTGTAAAAAATGCAACACAGGCCATCCTACAGATGATCACGACTGTCGTTTGGATTTTTACGGAAGTGCGAAAGCTATGGAAGCTCACTCTGCTGTGAAATTAGTCACCGACAACAATATATTGAAAGATCAAAATATTGAAATCGGAGTTTTCATAGGCGATAACGATTCTTCGAGTATTAGTGCAATGCAGCAAACAGTTAGTCACCCTGTAATAAAATTGTCATATAAAAACCACACATCTAAAGGCGTAAAGAATTTGCTGTATAAAATAAAATAAAATCAAGATCCTGATAAAGGGTTAACAAATAATTCAATCGCGTATTTACATCGTTGTTTTTCTTATGCAGTAGCTCAGAATGGAAATGATATTGATGAATTGGCTAAAGCAGTTAAAAAAATCTCATACCATGCATTCAATACGCATGATAACTGTGGAAGCTGGTGTGAATTTAAGAAAAATTCCGAAACTCATGAGCAGAAAGATGTTTTGGGAGGATTAAAAAATTCTGTGCTGTTCCAAACGCTAACCTCTGCATTCGAAGAACTAGCCAAAAATACAGAACAGTTTGCGTCTGGAGCTTCTACTCAGGCAAACGGGAGCGTTAATTCTATAATGGCTCGCAAAATCCTGAATCTGTGTGTTACAGTGCCAGTGAGTCGTGTGATTTTCGATATGGCTGCATTGTACTTCAAAAAAACAAAGGAGAAAATTATCTGGCTGAAGTAATGAAAAAAATTCCATGCCAGTTGGTCAACATTTCAATGTATTGATTTCTCGTACTGAAAAAATTTCAAATAATAGAAAAACAATTAGAAAAACTTCACAATTTAAACGGATTCGCCGAGAAGAAAAAAAAATTCGATCACAATTACGATTCCGAAGAGAAACGACTGAAATTGACATTTATGAAAGTAACATCGGGCTTTTTCATGATGAATCAGTCAAGGGGAATTCACCATCAATATGTAATGATATTTGTGAAAAAGTTATGTGTGATGAGTTCTCGATTGTCTACTTTGATTTGGAGACAGCAGCTTTTTCAAAGACTGTTGATATTCAACAAATCGCAGCAAAAGCATCGAACCAAATCTTTACTCAAAACATCAAACCATTGCGGCAGATACCTGTCCACGCGTCTGAATGTGATGGTTTAACCAGTCACCGTGAAAACTTATTTTATCATGGGCGAAAAGTTTCTGCGGTGTCCTTGTCAACAGCGCTAAAAAATCTATTTAATTTCTTAACAGGTTTGGGAAAACCATGTATTTTATTGGCACATAATTGCTCGTTTGATGCTCCTCGATTAGTGAGAGCCATTAAGAAGAAAAATATGATCGGCGATTTTCAAGTGATTATTAAACATTTTCAGGACACACTGAAATTATTTCGAAAGAAATTCCCTGAGCGTGAAGCTAAAAAACGATTGAGTTTGACGACTTTAGTGTCTGAAACATTGTTCTTGTGTACTAAAAAAGCACATAATGCAGAGTATGATGTCTACATGTTAGAAAAACTAGTGGCAAAACATTTGACTATTGAAGATATAATTAATGATACCGTACGTTTCGATCAAATTTTGTAAGAATTAAAGCAAAACGAGCTTGCTGATTCAATCATTCCATCTTTGAAGCCTTTAGAAAACGTAATTTCTCCAAACAAAATTAGAAGATTAGCAATGTTTGGTATAGATTACGCCTTAATTTTGACAATATTGGAGCAACGTGGAGCTGATGACACCATCAAATTTCTTCAGCATAAAAAAATGGGGTGTCTCAAGTGATAAAAACTAAAGAAAATTTGCAAGATATTTCAAATCACTGCCACAAAGTAATTTGTAATAAAAAATTTAATCCATAACATTTGTTTAGTTTATAACTTTATTATTCCGAATATAGGTTATCTATTCTCAAACATTTCATGGATTCTAAATATTTGTTATTCGTTTCGAAAAGAAAAATAATTTATTAATGAATAATTTGTTTATAATTTTTCAATGTCAACTGTAACTTGAATCTGATTCTTATAATATATCCTATCGAATAAAATTCATCTAGGTTTGATTTTTAAGGTTCGTATATTTGGTGGTATTTTTTTTTTCATATTTGAAAATCAGTAATGAACAAACAATGATGAACATAATCTTCTTTTTACGATACACAGAATTCAAATTTTGAATAAAAGCGTTGTTTTCATTGCATTATATAACCCTTGAGATATTGAAAGCGGTTTGAATTTTCCGCTTGTTTTTGGTTCACACTGTTGTTATGTTTTTCCTAGTTTTTTGTAAGTTTGACGTCATTGGTCATTTCTTGCTCTCAATTTTATGAATAATTAATCAACAACAGGGAAAAGTACTTTGAAGAACGTAAAATTTTATTGAATAATATCTAACCTTCAAGCACTATTATTTTCATAACGGGGGTAGTATTTTGGTGAAAGTTACAACATTTTAAGATTTTCCATCCATTTATTCCCGTGTATAAGACGCAAATTTAATAATTTATTTCTCAAAAACGGTGTGAAAAATCAATTTGAAATTTTGGCAGTTTTATCGATCCAACTTTTAACTATAAAAATTTCAGAATTTTGGTATCATTTTCGAAATCGGTCGAGAACCTCCTTAATTGTTGGGTTTTATTTAAGGACGTTCGGTAGAGTTAGCGGGGGGAAACATTCACGGGGCAAAGGGAAACTAGCGATGACTGACGACTTGACAACGCCGTACGGGTCTTCAATGTGTGAGTGTTCATCTACACGCATCAGTGTCTGCACTGCTGCTCGTCTGCTGCGTCCGTATGACGTCCCGGAGCATTTTGAATTTCCCGCCACTTGCGACGTTGCCGTTGCGTTTCCGTCGAACTCTCATTCATTTTTTATTAATAAACGAATCAGATGATGGTCACGAAAATTGCTATACATGAAATCAATAGCATTATCTGTGACATATGGAAAAATTGGCGAAATTCATTGAGCCAATTTTCTTAAAACTGAGTTTTTATCAGTTTTCCCATGAGCGACCATTTTAAAATGACTGAACTTTGAAATTCAATATCTCGAAAACGAAACAGATGAACCTCTTGAAATGTTGATAGGGTTATTGTAACAACAATAAGAACGTCTAGTCGAAATTTCAAACAAATTCATTGAAGGGTTCTATCTCTACCGAACGTCTTTAATAATTTTTGAGTAAAAAAAAACTAACTACACGCGGTGTTCCCAAGCAGTCACCCAGCCAAGTACTATCCGCGCTCAATGCTGCTTAGCTTCAGTGATCGGACAAGAACTTTTTTTTTTTTTTTTTTGAATATTACGATTATTCAATGAAGTTGTTTTACATAGTACTTATTACTAGGTTGATTACATTCCTTACATACTATGTTTACATAATTAATGTCAGCCTAGTGTACATGTGTTTGTTATTTTGTGTTTGTGTTGTAGTCCCTGTTTTGCAACTGAACCTACAATTATGTTCTATTTCATTTGCTCAAAATTAGTGCATTTCATTAATTTATTCTCTTCGCTCATTCAAATAATTCCTGTTCACCTCGGATAAGTCTTTTTTCTTATTTCATAGAAAAATTTGTATCGTAAGATAAAAACCTATTTGTACTTTAACTGTTGAACGAGAACTGGTGTGAATCAGCATGATATGATAGTTAGTTGGGAACTCTTGTACTTCAATTCTATAAATAGCCAAAATCATTATTACTTTTTATCATTTTTCTTACAAAATGAACTAAAATAATGATAATTGATGTATTTCCAACTTTATATTTCCAAAATTTCAACGAATTAACACAATTTCGATATTTAAAATCAATTCAATTTTTGAAAAAAACTACTTTTCTCGCGTTTCATCGACACACACACACACAATTTTCTTCATATTTCATTATATCAAGAGACACAGTTGTGTCTCGCACCAAGTTCACTGCGGAACGAGACACTACGTACCGTGTATCTATAAGCGAAGTCCAAAGTTGGAGGAGACCACTACGATGAGATCTTATAAATGCACAAAATTTAGCGGAAAAATAATGGGCGCAATTGAAAGCTCGTGTCAAAATTATATAATGAAATTAATTTTATTTTTCTCCTACGCGCCGTAAAATGGAAGATATATTAAGTCGAAGTTGAAAACTTGTGGTTTTCACGATGAAAAAAATTCAGTCTTGGTCGTCGTCGTCATCTGTTCGGTGTCTCTATTCAATACGTTTATGGTTACGTAAGCTTGTCTCTCTCTAGTTGGATCGAAGTATCCATTAGTGTCCTGTTTTATCTCGCATTATGGCCTATGCTTTCATCTTCTTTTAGTTGTGTTTTTGGATGCGCTTTTCTAACACACATTGTCATAAGTTCATCCTTCTCAGTCATGACCAAACTATTATTTTTCTCTACTCTGGCGGTCAACTTTAACACTAATCGGAATTAATATTAAGAAGTATTGGTATGTGTCAGTAGACACGCTGCGCTGACTGGTGGCTACTTTACAAACTAGCACTATGATGTCAGCTGTCAGTTAAGCTAACATTATATATGAGATAAATATGCAATAAAAAAACCCATGTTAATTAATATTTTTTAATTGAATTTAAAAAAAAGTTTTTGAGTTGAGATAATAAATTAATAATCGAGTTTAATACTTCAAATGATCTTGGAATGAGGTTTTCTCCAAGAAAAACAAATAGCAAAATGTGTTGTTGTTTTTACGGGTGTACTAGTAAAGCATGTAGAGATCGAGACGTTAGATTTCACCATTTTCCCAAACCAAATTGCAATTTCGCGAAAATTAAGAATTATTTTGATGAATATGAAAAGGTGGATTGTAAAAAAGTGTGGCTGCGAGTTCTAAAAATAGAAAAAAATGTAACAGAGCACATGGTTGTTTGCTCTTTGCATTTTAAAAAAAGTGATTACATTGTACCAGGTAAATCATACATTTGTGTATTAATCACAAAAAGTCATTTATATATTCTTGATAAGATACTGAAAGTAATGGGCATTTAACAATGATTGGATTAAAAGAAATGATTCAAGTACATTCTATATTTTTACTCTATTAACATTAAATTCTATAGAATTGGTTGAAAAAATCAAACATATACATTTAAATTCGTCATATAAAGGTACAAAATATCAAGTTGTTCATAATATTGAACATTGTGTAGACTGATTAAATTTAAACTTTGATATTAATCGAACATTGTGATTGAAAAATGAAAAATTTAATTGATTAATTCTTCATCAAATATTTACTCTATCGCGTTACAATAAAAAAAAAAACAAAAAAAAAATTATATTCAACAAATTAAATGATAATTTTATTTTGTTCCTACACGTGTTGTGACAATGTTGATTTCAAGTCTTCGGAAAAAATTATCTTTCTCAATTGTTCTTGTAAATCTTTGGGAAATCCATGTTTACTCTCCTTGATTTGATAACATTTATGTTGAGATAGTGGTTTAGCATCATATTGTTCTAGACAAGCTTTCTGTAAACCACTCCATACACATTTTTTGTCTGTACATGATGCAGTTTTCAAATGTGTCAGATCATTACTAAAAATAATCAATTTCAAAATCATTTATAAATAAATTTTCAATTAATTTTATTATGATTTAAATTAATACTTACCGAGTACAAAATAATAATACTGCTGCGACATGTTGGCATCTCTCACTAAGTCCGGCTGTGCAACTACATTTCGACGACACTATTTTATCATTTTTTTTGATTATTGTTTCAATTTCGTGAGATTTATCACGGAAAGCCGATGACTGTAAACAGTACGATAATATATCAAATTGATCGGCATCTGGATTTTTTAATCCACAATAAATTAAATACCCCGAATTAATAATTTTTCTCTCTCCACGAAGTTTTGTCTGCTAGGAGTCGATTCAAGAAATTCAAGAACTTGATTAATTGATAAAAACATTTTAATATAAATTATTCTTAATATCAACACGGATTAACGATAAGACTCTGTATAATTAAATGACAGCTGAACCATGGGAGTAGTTATATTTTTTGTCAGCAGAGCGCGTAGCGCCAAGAACCACTTACCAATACTACTATTGATATTATTATTTCTTTACTCTAGCGGTCAGTTTCAACATTAATCTGGAATTTCTAAAGATCATAAGTTACCGACAAAGCACAGTTATTGTAATAATAACGAATATAAAAACTTTCAATCAGTTTTGGAAATTATATGTAAGGATCATGATTGCTTCAAAAGAATGTATTGATGAACTGATTGATGTTCTATAAGTACAGATGAACTTTTTTCTGCGTATGAATTGTCATGCATGCAATGAATTCAATGCTGTCCTTTCGGTCAGTTTTCCAGTATCAGTTTAAAATATATATACTAGTATACATATATTTATACTTGAAATATAACGAAAGGGGGGGGGGGGGGTTGTCTCGTGAAATTTGATTATTATTTAATTGATCGATAATATTTTACCATCTTGGAGTTGATATTTGTTATTTCTTTTATATTCCTATATTTTATGATAATTCTGAAATTCGTACCCTTTTTAGGAAAAATTCGAATTACAATAGATTTTCATATAGATAAATTATATTCATTTTCTACATGTTTATTAAGTATAAATCAGCAAATATCAATCATCTTAGCAAATTTCAGTTTCAATTATTGTGCTTGTACGAAAAAAAAGAGTGATATCCAAATCGGAAAAAATTTAAAAAAAAAAAGGGAAAAACAGGCGCCAAGTTCATACATGACAGAAAATCGTGTTGCCATTCATTGTGTAATAGTTTGAACCATCAATACTTTGCAAAAATTACTTCTCAAAAAGATTTCTGAAATGCGTCAAGTACGTACGTATTGAATTGATGAACTGATTGATGTTCTATAAGTACAGATGAACTTTTTTCTGCGTATGAATTGTCATGCATGCAATGAATTCAATGCTGTCCTTTCGGTCAGTTTTCCAGTATCAGTTTAAAATATATATACTAGTATACATATATTTATACTTGAAATATAACGAAAGGGGGGGGGGGGGGGTTGTCTCGTGAAATTTGATTATTATTTAATTGATCGATAATATTTTACCATCTTGGAGTTGATATTTGTTATTTCTTTTATATTCCTATATTTTATGATAATTCTGAAATTCGTACCCTTTTTAGGAAAAATTCGAATTACAATAGATTTTCATATAGATAAATTATATTCATTTTCTACATGTTTATTAAGTATAAATCAGCAAATATCAATCATCTTAGCAAATTTCAGTTTCAATTATTGTGCTTGTACGAAAAAAAAGAGTGATATCCAAATCGGAAAAAATTTAAAAAAAAAAAGGGAAAAACAGGCGCCAAGTTCATACATGACAGAAAATCGTGTTGCCATTCATTGTGTAATAGTTTGAACCATCAATACTTTGCAAAAATTACTTCTCAAAAAGATTTCTGAAATGCGTCAAGTACGTACGTATTGAAAGTGGAAAAATGGCAAACAATTGTTTACATAAATAGCTAGATTTATTTGTTTAACTGGTGATGAGATTTCTTAGAAATTGCAATCAATGACACCTATCATTAAAGTATGAAGAGTTAGTCTATTACCTTATATATAGTGCCCTTGGCAATAATGACTCATATCAAATTTTTTTTTAAAGTAATTTTTGCAAAGTATTGATGGTTGAAAATATTACACAATAAATGGTAACACAATTTTTTGTCATATATAATCTTGGCACCCTTTTTTTTTTTTTTTTTTGAAAAGAGTTTTTTCGATTTTTTAATATTAACCCGGCCCCGACAGTCGTCAAAGTTTTAAATGGAAACAACATGGGAAAAATCTTTTGTGTCTTTCAAATATTGTAACTCATTAACGGAACAACTTCTTGGTAAGATCAAAACATATTTTTATAGGAAATTTGACGCTTTATAAAAAAAATATCTTATGATTTTTATGTTACTTTACTGGTTCAAAAGTTATTCGAGGTCAAAGTTGAAGTTATAAACAATTTCATGGATTTCTTCATCTTCACCATGATATAATGGTTTGAAAATGAAATACATATCATAATTTAAAATCTACATTATTTTTCCTTTCAGTAAGCTTCCGAGGCATAACGGTCACTCTAAAAGATTTTTGGTGGAACCAAATTTTCTTATTTTATATTCCCGAAATGATATAAGCTCTAAGTATTTTTCAAAATTTTGAACATTGTAAGATATTTCGGGCATATTGCTCAAAATTCTTTGATTTCAATTCGTGAAAATATTAGTTGAGTATTGATTCAAATAAAAAAAAACACTACTTACCAGAATTGATCTGTACTGTCATCTCTGTTGGCTTTGACGTCATCAATTATTCATTAAAGTTAAAAGTGCGCTACGAGCAATGCTAAGGTTCCATCACTGAGGAATAGCATTTCCCGCGGAGGACCAGCTTGGTGATATAGGAGCCGATGAACTGCTCAGGTTTGCAACAAAAGCAGAACTAGTAGTTTTGGTTGAAAACGAAAGCTACATAATCGCCTTGAGGCTTGTTAAGGTTTTATCAGTTGTAAATGACGCCGCTGAAAGAGGAGTTAAATTGGTGTAAGATTTTTGTAAACATCATAGTAAGGATGAAAAACAATTGGAATATGTGTAGAATGGGATCGTATGTGAGAAAAGAATATTCAACTCCCAAAGTAATTTTAATATTAATTTATTTGAAATAGTAAGAAGTTACAATTATTGTATATTATTATTAATGACGAATAGTCAAGAAAAAAAAAGTAAAAGAAAACACAAATACAGGATATATCTCGTTTAATGGTGCTCGATATATAAAACACGTGATGACCGATTAAAATTGCGTTCTCGTCACTCGATATGTACACGTCTGTACTGTAGCCCGGGCCAGGCAAAAGAGAGCGAGTACCTCCTTGCCTAGTTCCTTAGAGCCTCTCAAGTACCTACCGGAGTCTAATTACTTTTTTTCTCAGGTAATTGTAAATGTAATTGTTAACGTAGTACTCGTTAACCAGACATACACGCCATTATTTGAATTCGGAAAAAATACGATTCCACATATGTATTACAGATGGTCAAGAATCGACAACTGTTTCCTGACGCGCTGAAAAAAATGCTTAAGGAGGTTCTCTACTAACAAGAAATTGAAGATGAAGATCGGCGAAATCGCGAATATTATTGGATCATATTAAAAAAAATGAGCTTTGGAAATTTTCAAGGGTCGAGGGTACATATAAAAAAAGTCATTAATAATTATATTTCGAGCCTTTAACACGCGTTCTTATGGAAAATGACGAGGTATCCGTACTTAAGGTAGTTTGGTAGCCGCAAACCGAAGTCAAAAAAATAACTTTATTTTTTTTTTTTTTTGCAAATAATTATCCAAAGCATGCTATAATAATTAATAAAAATTCACATAAGAATTTATTTGATTTAATTTAATACGTGTTATAATTAAATAATTATAATAATGTAATGAATAAAATATTAATTGACTAGTACTCAGCTGTCACTAGATGATACCAACTTTAAATGATTTTTAGGTTGGTATTTGAACTACGGTCTCGCGCGCCTTATTTGCAGTTGAAATTTATAAACAAATAACCTCGAGCTGTCAACTGGTTTATATTATATTGTGAATTCTACGAGCTTATTTTTTAAGAAATTAATGTTTTTAAGTTAAAATGAAGCGGGTAAGATTATCTGGACGATTTGTAAAAAAATCTAAATTACAAAAACTTACAAAAGGTAGAGAGACATTACTCAATTTCCATGAAAATAAAGAAAAAAGTAGTGATAGTGAAAAGTGCTGTGTAAAAAGCAGTAGAATAATTAATATTGCGTATTTATTACAACAATTGGTATGTATCCAATGTACTAATCGTTTACATTTAGATTCCATTAAAAGTGAAACAAAATTTGGATTGGCATCAACATTTAAAATTGAATGTGAAAATTGTTTACAAATAAACCACATTCATACTTCAGAACGAATTTACGGAAAAAAAAGTGCTAAAGCTCTTTTTGACGTAAATTGTCATACCGCTTTAGGTATATTTAATATCCTTTAATTGTCACGTACCATTTATAAGTATATATTAAAAAATTCTAGTTATTATTTGAACTTAGCGCGCTTGGTGGAGTCGCCATTTTTCCCCTAGTAAAAATGGAGGAGAGAGAGTCTCCGATAAACAACAGAGATAGAAGCCACATGTCAATATTAAAAAATTAATTAAAGTAAAACTATGTGGTAAATCGTTTCAAAATTTTTACAGTATATTTTTGAGATACCGTTTTATCTATTACAAAGTTTTTTTTGTGGGGTCAAGTTTGTCAATTTTTTACAAACCCTCAATTTCCGGAGTTATTGAACAAGGACACTCATAAGAGTTCGTGTATTTTTGCATAACTTTAATTAATTATATCTCTTAAACGGTGTGGTAAAAAAATCTGATTTTTTCTATAGGTGTATTAAATTATAATTTTTCGAATAAATACAAAAAAATATAGGGTCAAGTTTAAGTCATTTGGCTACCAAACTACCTTAATTGCTTGTATATTCGTGAATTAAGGATAGGTTGAAATAAAACTTACACAGGTGGGAAGATGATATTCTAAAGAACGGTTTTGTTGCGTAAAAATATTATGAGGGTGCTAAATTATAACGAAAAATCGCGAATGAAGAAGGAAAATTACAGCAATTTCTGCTACGTAACAAAGAGTTGGCAACCCCGCAGCAAAGAGGATAACTTGTGCACGCGCGCGCTATTTGTAATGAATACAAGTTTATTGGGATTTTACTTTGGCCATGTGGCACTGGCGGCATTTCGGCGAATTATTTAAAAATGGACGACAAGCCCCAGTTTCATATAGAACACGATACTGGTCGTAAACATGGTTATGCCTCGCTTCGCAGTGAACTTGGCGCGAGACACTACCGTGTCTCTTGATGTATGTATGTATGTATGTATGTATGTATGTATGTATGTATGTATGTATGTATGTATGTATGTATGCATGTATGTATGCATGTATGTACGTACGTACGTACGTACGTGTGTGAGTATGTGTGTGTAGATATCAAGTGGGGTCCAAGGGTGAAGCCAGAAGGGGGGGGGGGGGGGGGGGCTTGAATAAATGTGAAAAAATAGTATGTAAACGAAAATAATGATTTCGCCAAAGATATATCAATTCATGAAATATTTTATTTGTGTGGGACCGCGGTCCCCCATTCGAGGGAGTTCATCCAGTACCGAGCTAGTCAATAGAAAACCTGTTATGACTGGCATAGTCCGTTCAATAAGTTTAGCAGCGTTGCTATTAGACGCGACCGTATATTCTACATAGCTGTCGAGTGCTAGAATTTTTTATTCGCGTCTTTCTAATATTAATATTAAGTCTTGGCTAATAATAATATTGAGAGCTAAAATTTGACTCGAATTTTTTGAAGTGAAAACTTCTTTAGCGGCGTTGTGCACTTTTTTTTAGATGGGTAGAAAATGTTGCACTCGCGTCAGGGTCACGTGATGCTGCTCGAGAATTTGTAAGATGTAGGGAGGGTAGACTGCCGGCGTAGGAGAGGAACCCCCTCTCTTTCTGTAGCGCGCCGAAAATGTATGCCTGCTGGCTGTTTCGTTTAAGCGGCACGGGGCGCTTGTGTGAGTGTGCGTGTGCGTTTGTATTACAGGCTGCTACGTGCATGCACGGCAGTGATGTGGTGGGAGCATCTAGTGCGTGGCGCCTGCGCACTAGAAATTTATCGCTCACCATGCTGAATGTGATGGTTACTGTTGAATGCTGATCAGCTGATGGCTCGACCGTCTGTATAGTTGTAAAATTCTCATACATAAAATGTTTAAAATATGGAACACATAAATGATAGTACTTTTATACTGATAAATAAAGCATTTCGTCCGAAATTATTCCCTAACCATTCCAAAATATTAAAAAATGTACAACGTTAATGTTCAAGTTTTCACTTCTGCCGGCACTCCCGGAGTGCCACAGATCATTTGTTTTTTTTCTATATTTGGAACCATCTTCAAAAATAATTCCAAAAAAGCCCCAATAAGGACCACCCCAATATATATACATTCATTAATCGTTCATACATGAAGAATTTTTTAATTGCTGCACTCTAACTGACCGGTTATTATATCTACAGTTTTCTTTAGTCATGTGTCTTTTTAAACTTTCTCTTTTCTTCATTTCTTATCATCACAAGTTGTTAGGTTTTGTTCAAAAAATTATTTCAATCTATACGCGGATATGGGCATTTTACTTTGGTCATGCGACACTAGCGGATTTTCGCGCGAACTATACTTAAGATACAGTCTCACAAAGAACACGTTACTGGTAACACGGTTATGTTTACGACTTTGGAATTTCCAAATATTATAGGAAAATGAATGAGACGAGATTATACTGCGCAGTTTCTCATTGTAAGAGTAAAGCAAGTGTAAATGTCGATTTAAGTTATCACCGCTTCCTTCTGAGTGATAAATACAATGTGAATGTGACAAATTACTTTGATGATGTTGAAAAAGTTGACTTGTATTCTCAGTGGAAAAAAGTAACGAATATATTCCGAATCCTGGTCCCAACGATAGAATATGTTCACAACATTTTACAGCAGCTGACTATTGTGGAAATGGTACGTATGTTTGAATTTATGCTTACTTGAAAGCATGTTTGCGTGTAATGTTCTTTAAAAATCATGGGAGTAAATATTGTTTGTGTATTCCAGGTGTTCAAAATCAGCGAAGAAGACTAAAATATAATGCAATTCCATCGTTACATCTTCCTATCATCAATAAGGAGAGATACGAAATAAATGAAAAACGACATGCCAGGGCGAAAATGGGAGCTGTTAATGCGGAGATCAAACAGAGTAATGAGAATAACGTTCCAGATCCGATAGAAATCCAGTCAACAAGTGAAGCAGGACAACATGTTGAAATGGTGCAGATGGTGATTGAAGGTAACGCTGCAAATATTCTTCCAAAAGTTGCCATGACTGATGACGTCGAAATGCAAGCAACAATTGAAAATGATTCACGGGACGTCGAAATGCAAGCAACGATTGAAAATGATTCACGAGACGTTGGAGTACAAGTGCAAAGTGGTGACTTAACGATGAAATTTACTGATTTTATAAAAAACGATGCACAACTAAGCACGATGACTGGTATTGAGAATTTTGAAATTCTGACATGCATAGAGAATTTGACATCGGTACTTTACATAAGAAAGAATAATTCAAGAGTCAGAATGAGTTTGAGAGATAAAATAGTCATGACATTTATTAAACTTAAACATAATATATCATTCTCTTGCTTATCGATCATGTTTAACTGTTATACATCCAAACATTGTGCGACAATTTTTCAAGATACCATCGTTTTGCTTTCCCTTTGTATGAAACATGCAATAATATGGCCATCAAGACTGGAAATATCAAAAAATATTCCATTGTGTTTTTCCAATTTTACAGACGTTCGAGTAATATTAGATTCCACAGAAATTTTTATTCAAACTCCCTCCAAATTATGTTGTAAGCTAGCTACATATTCGCATTATAAAAGTTCAAACACAATTAAATTTATGACAGGTGTTACTCCTGCAGGTCTCATATCATTTATTAGCCAAGCATATGGGGGTCGCGCATCTGATAAATTAATTTTTAAGCAAAGTGATATTGTAAACTTATTAGAACCTGGTGATGGTATTATGGTTGACTTGGGTAATTCTTTCCGGCGGATCCATGATGGCGAATATATGACCTCGAGACACGGTCTTTGACCGCGCGCCCTCTTCGAAATTAAACCAATATATGTATATAATTTTCTAGTCTTTCTGATAAATTATAATGTAGAGATGATTCGAAAATATATTTTTCGCATATTTTTAGAAACACATTAAAATCAAAAATACCTCAGAGAACCTATATTTATATTAATTCTTGATTTGAAAACAAATGAAATAAATCATCTAAAGATATAACATGAATGAAATCTGATTGAAGTGCAAATAGTATTGAATATATATTAAAATTTCTTACACCAATCCCGAGTCGAAAATTTCAACCCGCAAAAAGCCTATGATAGCCTATAAGGAGCCCAATTAAAGTCTCAAGAGCCTAAATAATATTTTATAGCCTATTCGAAATCCGAAAAGCCTAAACACGAACAGTTTAAGACCTCCAACTCTTAAACAAATGACTTTTAGGATTGTCAGGTTTATATAAGGCTTTAATTCAATTGTCTTGGATAAATTAATATAGCTAATGCTTTTTGCTTCATGAATGCTGCAAGTCATATACATATAGGCGCAGAATTATGCTCGATACATAATCATTTTTCACAAATAAATGATCCATTCAATTGATATTACAATAAATGTGTAGGAATTTAATTAAAAGACATCATAATTAATAATGCAATAGATAATTTTATTCGAGCTCAAATTCATTAATGGGAATAGCGA
Organism: Microctonus brassicae; assembly: GCA_918226075.1. Classification (NCBI taxonomy): domain Eukaryota; kingdom Metazoa; phylum Arthropoda; class Insecta; order Hymenoptera; family Braconidae; genus Microctonus; species Microctonus brassicae. The sequence goes on from OW445489.1 coordinate 5,213,137, forward strand.
TGTATTCCTCATCATAAAAATATATATAAACACACGTAGTAACAATGTCATTAATTAAAATCATTTTCATTACATTTGTTGTGTTGACTACATGTAAAAACGCATCAGTGTTATATATAAATTGATCTCCATAGGTTTCAAGAACATGAACAGTAATAATTTCTTGGACAACTGCGTAATGCCTAATATTATTATTGCAATTACATATCACATACTGACAATCGCATTCCGATATCTTTATAAAATAATTAACTTTACCGAATTTTGAACAATTATTCTCAAAGTATTTAATTATAGAAGATTTCGTTTGTGTCGCTCGGGGATACATTTCAGACACATACAATTTGCCGTTTTTCAGAAGTCGCAGGTATTGACAAACGGAATAATGTTCTATTTCCAATAAATTCACCATCTCAGTAACAATATCTGGTAATTCAATCAATTTTTTATAAACTCCCACACTAAAAGTATTTGGGTATATGCGTACCAAAATTTTGACCTGTTTTTTTTGTAAACAGAAATCGCGTATCTCTCCTTCCTCTAAACGTTCTGCTAATTTTACCATTGACAAAAATTGTTGCTGTGATTTAGCGATTTGCGTGTCGATATGAGTGGTGCCATGAATTAACTGCAGTATTTTTCCATTTATGTTTTTGTATTCATAACACGTGTGTGCATATAAGGGACCCAATGTTTTTACTACGTCTGATAGGTGTAAAAGTTGATGAATATTTATGGAACAGAACTGGACCTCATACAGAATTTCAAATTCGCGAACAAATCGATCTAAAAAATCACGAGCTACATTAATCATTGCATCTGTGATTCGATCAGCACTCAATATAGCAACACCTTCCGAGTGGAAGCGAATAACAAAACAGCCACAATTTCATTTCTGAGGCTTTCCAATGCACTAGCTCAGTGATAGATCTTGGCATGCGATGTACAGATTTTGGGGGCTTAATTTGTCTAAGTCGATGGTCAACAACATCAATGACTGCATATAATGAGAAAGGGAATCGTTGATATTTAACATCGACCAAAAAAGTTAAAATTTTTTTGGTAACACCAGCATCAACACCGTGCATCCGATCGATGGTCATACCTCGCATATAGTCTGGCATAAGATTGATCAATGCACTACCACCTTTAACACCCATATACGGCATGTCTATTCGGGCTCTATTTGCATATTCAATACAATTTTCTCTTGTTGTCAATTGTAAATTCTGCATATAAGGATAGGCATGCACTACTCCTGCAGTTGCATCTTCGGGATTTATTGGCACTCGATTGCCAAGAATTAAACACCGAGAGCATCCATAGTCTCCGTTAAATTGTGTGAACTGTAAACATTCACTTTTCGCGGGCAGGTCACAAGTTCCCATCAACAAAATGGCTCGAACTGTAATGTTATCACCTCCCGCAATAGGCATATTTACGCCGTCTCTGAGAGTTTCCAAGTCTTCTCTGACGCTGTAAAAAAACCTGTTGATATCAGGTTTCTTGTCCCCAAACCAATTGCCCACCAGTATAGTATTTTCTCTTTCTTTTCTGTCTTCGAAGGGTAGTTCGTTTATAGTGAAGTAAAGAGGCCAAACACTTATGTGACTCGATTTGAAGACAGTTATGCCATCAGTATACCAACTAAAAGATATATTTGAAGGATTGGATAGAAAGCCGTTACATATCCATTCTTTATAAAGCGCGCCATCGTAAATATCGGTCATTACATATGCAGGGTTTCTTGGTCGACGATTACGCCATCGAAGTTTCTCATAGAAATTATTTCGTTGATACATTTCATATAGTTGAGATTGAAGTGGTAACCGAACGAAATATGAAGGTTTCTTTCGTGGACAAGTTGGGCAAATATGTAACTTGTTTCCAGAGCTCTAGTACATATTGTACAGTAGAAATACTTTGTTATACCAGTCTCACCTGCATTGAAAAATTTGTTGAATTTATAAAGACTGTTCCTTTGAGTATCGTTGCGGGGGCAATGTAAGTTTATCAGTTCAATAATATCTGCGATACACGACTGGGTAACATTATGTTTTAATTGAACCGCTAAAATTAATAACATACTTTGCTGTACAGTTATTTCAGCTCCATTATACAGTAGTTCGTCATTATTGTGGTCATTAACATGGTCAATATTATCATTGTTCCTATCACCATCATTGTAATTTCTCCTATGCTCATCAGGTTCGACCTCAGGTTCAATATTTATTTCTTCACAAATTCTAACCTCATAATCGTCTTCATCGACGTTGTAGTTACTATCACTAGAACTTCCATTCAACTCTTCATTTCGATTTATTATTTCTTCCATATTTTCGATGTTTCTATAGGTTCAAATAAAGTATATTTTTAAAATAAATAGTATAATAGAAAAATGGAATGTTATCAATATTACGGTTTACTGTTGGATATGTTCACCGATAAGTGGAATATTATTCGCCAGTATATCCTCATTTCCTAATGGTGTTCCGACGTCATCACGATGTTCATCAATTTCTACGTGCGCTCTGTGACAATTATAAATTAGAAGCATAAAATTTGATTTAAGATAATCACTCGAATATAGAATCAACATAAAGAACGTTGCAATACTACGTGACTTACCGTACATTTAGGAAGTTTAAATTTCGTCTCCGATTTTCGAAATTTTCCAGAAATTTATTCAAACGAATTTTTCGCTGTTTATGTCCCAATTCTTCAAATGATTTTCTCGACATGATAAATTATGCAATTTCTTATTGTTTTTCTAACATAAACTTTATGATCTGTTACACATTTGATGAACTTTTTAAAATCAGTACTATTATGTGCCTCTCGTGTACTTTGACCGTTATAGGTTATCTGAGTGAGCTGAAGTATACGTACATATGAGTAATACCTCGGTTCTTGTCATACCATCTAAACTGGTGGCGCTAGTTGTATGCTTGTACACAAATATACGACGCCGTCAGCCATATTGCATGGCAATGTGCTTGTGCTCGGCGAGTCGCTGCAACGTCTGCAGATCGGAACATAATCGTTCACAGAAAACAATACAAATATAATAAAAATTATGGCAAAAGGGCGCAAAAAGAAATTTGCATTGGTTTGGTGGGCCAATGATGGATTAACGAGTATTGAGGATTGGTCATCTATCCCAGGTAAACGTGAAATTGATAGTATGGTTAATCTCTTGTGGAAACCCGCCGACGGGAAAACAATGCGATTGCCTGCTAAAATACTAGCGATTCATAGTAAGTATTATATTTACTCTTATATGTACGTTTATAACCTATTTAATATTCACGGTAATGAATATATAGCTGCAATCATTAATGAAATATCCTATAGAAATAATTTCTTCATGTATTGCATTTAATTTCAAACGCTATTTAAAGTAAACTAAATATGTAATAAAATAGCAAATATTCATTATCAGTAATTGTGGTCAACACAAATTTTTTATTTATCTGATTTATTTTTTTTCGTTGCATTGGGTAGAGCTGATATTTACTGATTGCATGTGTGTTTTATAGCTAACAAACAAAAGCTGAGAAAAATGATAGTAACATCATCTGGTGAATTACATGACCCAATGGAGAAAATATTCACGGCCTCTGTTCTTCAAGAAAAAAAAGAAAACGCGCAAGAAACAAAAGTATTAAAAAATATCAAGAAATTGCATAAAAATAACTTATCAAAGCGCATACTACAAGACAAACCTATTCACGACATGAATTCAAATTCAGTATTACCAAGTGCCACAGTGACCAGTGGCGAATATTCTCCAAGTGCACCCAGTGCAATTAATATGAAGCCGGTTGTATCACATCAAAACACTCATAGACATGATGATGAAGTAGATTATAATTCATTCGACGAAATGATTCATTTAACTAACTTGGCGCAAGCTGTCAGTGGATCTATTCTTACTACACAACGTTCTACATCAACAAACAAAAATTTTGTACCATCGCTGGAATCGCTAAACACGAATTCCGTTGCAGAAAATTTACCTTCGATCCTGGATAATTTTCCTTCACCAGAAATTGTTAAAAGCCGAACAGCAACACCGAACACTGCAAATAATATTTTGCGTAATGAAGAGGACACTACCTATTTACCCTTGAATGATCGTAGCGGTATTAACGGTGACAGTAATTCATCAAATCGACGTCTGGAAAAATCTGTTCATCACAAGGTGAAAAAGAATTGGGAAAATCAACGTAATACTACAGATAATAATTATGAAGCAGGTATTGCTGATGACAGTGGTGACTCAGATGATAAAGAAAGCAGTAACGATATTGAGGATGCACCTGTACGAGCTATGGCTGGAATGATTCATTGGGAAGGTATGTTTTTTCAGACAGTGTATTCAATGAAGAAAAAAAATGAACATAACATATAATGATTGACACCAACACAAGGATTACAACTCATGAATTATATCATGTTTTGGAATAATTTTTTACTCAAGTTACCGAGAGAGATGTCGCTCACCAAGAGCTCTTACTTAAAGCCATGAAATATAGCTTGCAATCAAATCAAAAGCATAAAATAGATTTAAAGGAAATAGTCGAGGTAAAAAATCGTTTTTTTTTGCCACAAAAACAACATGCTAGACGGATCGTTATTCCTTATTATTGTTCCAATTGTTTTCAGATAGATCCAGTTCATTTCAAGCCGTCTGAATACGTGGTAAATATTTTCCAAGTTTTGAATTTCGATGACTTTAAATATTCGTTAATCATCATAAAAATTCAGCCAGTTGTATTGACTATATATATACAACATAAATATTATTGCAGGAAGAAAAATCGCCCAATTGTCAATTCTATCTTTCAAAGGCAAAAATAGCAATATTGAACCTACAAGTTGCTCAGATTGAAGCTGTTGATGAGCGATGGAAGGCTCTAGTACGCGAAGTTCTGACTGAAGTTTATGGGACTTCTCTGAAAAATTATTCGGCAAAAGGTTTACGTGGGGGTCGCCCTCCAATCGATTATCGACTATTCAAAGGATTATATGGTAATGCTTCATATAAAGTTTTTTAGTCAAAACATGTAAAAAAATGAATGTGTTCATCTAAAGAACTAAAATTTGAATACAGAATGGGCCAAGCGAGTTTATCCAAACGTTGACAAAAAAAGTTATATTGCATACATAAATAAAGCTGCTTATGATAAGCGTAAAGCAGGCCATCAGAAATTAATACAACAAAGCAAACGTCAGAAGACTCATGAGGGAAGAGATTGAATATAAGTGGCATTTCCGACGTCGATCCAAAGCGATATATCCATGCATTAATTCGTATAATATCGTGTTCTATCAAAAAGTATACATATATGTCAGATGCTATATATTAGATGAATAAAACAATTTTTAATAATAATTAAGTATTTTCTTACTTATATTATATTGTATTTCATTCTACAATTTATGCAGACATCCATATCATAACGTCATCAGAGCTATTCTGAAGAATTAGGCTCCAATAGGTTTAGATAAGGGCCTGGGATATTCATTGCGGTTTAGATCTTATAGGTCTTACTGAGGTTCTTTGCGACCTCATCAAAGCCTACAAATGGCATAACTGGAATTAACTGCCATTTTTAGGTTTTGATTAGATCTTATTTTCTATATTTTTATATGTTAATTATAACCTCTTTTCAACCTACAAGTCCTAATAATTATAGGACTTTAAGGCTGAAATAAGGTTGAAATTTTCGACTCGGGATTGTAACGTAAAAAAGCATTGCAGTAAATGAGAAATACCGATTTCAATATATATAGCGGATTATCGAAGATAATCGTTTGTACTCATACTACTTTACTTCGTTTATCTCTCCCTTATTATTTGGTCCTTACCTTTTTTTTTCTCCCTCATCATTTCAGATCTTTAAACCTATCTCCCTCTTATTGGTCGAGCAAATTTCAAAATACCCGTCGGCAACACAGGAACATACCTACACTTACACATACTCGGGCGAGGTATAGAAATGTGAATTCTCAACATTTGTACTACATTATATCTTCATGTAAAATTACGAGTTCTCTATTGTAATATTGAATTCCTACATCATTTTTTTCAAATTGACACTCTAAACTATAACTTTGCAAAACAAACTTGGAAATTCCATAACAATATAAAGCATTATAATACAAGCCAAGTCAAAATTTACAATTCACTTTATATTATAATATTAGTGTCAATATTCAGTGAGGACATTTACTAGGGGAAAGTGGCCTAAAATAGCATACCACCTTTTTCATTGAGTGCTACTCAAAAATTACAAACTGCTGGGTTAAAACGAAATAGTTTTCTAAAACCACAAGTGGGGTTTCTCCCATTTAACTGGTTGCTTACAACGCATTGTTGATGACTCTACTATATCAACATTGAAACGGGTTACTGCCTATACTGGCGTACTGCAAGGTTCGACTTTGGGCTCGTTGCTTTTCTCGCTGTTCATAAATGACATTAGTAAAACAGTTCAATACACTAAACACATATTTGTTCACTAGTGACATACAAATCTACTTCGACTATCTACCCTCGGAGACACAATATAAATGCCATAGCCAACTACTCTAGTATAAGTCACCTCAAACTGAATCTTCCTAAAACAAAAATCTTAATTTTGGGCAGCCCTACTTATATAAGTGCTATTGATTCAAGTGAATAACCGATTAACTCTGTTGTTGAAACTGTTATATCATACGTTAGTCATGCACGTAATCTTGGGGTAATCATGCTTCAGTCCAATCTGTCTTGGAATGCGGATGTACTTTTCCGCTCTTTAAATACTGTTCTGCGATGTATAACGACTCAACATCTGAGTTAAACATTGAATTGCAAAAGCTGATGAATTGTGATATTCGTTATATTTTTGACCCCCGGTGCGATAAGTACATCACACATTTTCACCAAAGACTAAAACGGCTCAGTGTCAGCAATAGAAGAGCATACTTTATGAGTATTTTGATACAGGATATTTCACATGGTGGTGCACCTTAATACTGCATAAATCATATATTTGGAATGAGGTTGGGTGATGTAACGTACTTTTTACATCTTACAACTAATGTGACCTTTCATATACCCTTTCATTGGACTTATTATACAATCATTTTTGCCAGAAAGAATCAAGTCATCTGATTTGTTTCAACCGACGGCTCACTTTTTTTTGAGACTTGAGTGTGGTTTATATAGTGCTTCTATAACTGTGAAATTATTTTTGGAATTTACTCCTAAAGAAACGATATAACGCCCGAGGTATGAAAAAAATATAGGGACTGAAATCGAGTGAAATAGTAACGAACACTGGGAAGCGTTACGCGATCCCTTCCTTATGTTCTCTCCACCCATCTTATACTGACCGCATGGAGAAATGGAAGGGATATGTATACACCTAACTGTATACGTGGTATTCTATATACGTATACATGTATATGGAGCATTCCACACGGAATCAGCCGGTCATCGGAATTTGCATCTCCGATTTTTTTGATAATTTTTTGACTTATAGTACCCATTGAGAGAGACCTTCATGATTTTTTAGAATTTTTTTTTCTGCCCAGTCGTTTTCGAGATATCGATTTTCGAAAAAGATGGCTTCTTTTTTTTCAAATGCTAGTAACTTTCCGAAAAATAGGCCGATTGGGACGATTTTTCTTCAATTTTTCTTTTTTATAGCACTTTTAAAATATAAAATCAAAAAAATTTTCAAAATCGTGTTTCTATAAAAATTTTGAATTTGAATTATAAAATGTGGATTTTCAAAAAACATGTATCTTTTGTATACAGATCATGATATTTTGCGCACAAATAATCATCCGCAACAAACATCAACACGAACATCAAGGTTGCCAACACCTACTCCACGAATAAAAACACCAACCGCGCAAATTCCATCACCGTTTCCACAAACATTCACACCTGTCTTACAATCACGAAATTTGGTTCAGTTGCCTAGACCTAGAGTTGCAAGTGATACCGATCGACGTACTATACCATCATTAAGTCCAAAAGATTATTTACAATCTATTCCATATTTTGACTGTACTCCCACGGGTTATGACGCAAGTGAATTCATTGTACACTATAAAAACGCATTAGCTTATATTCCACAGTACAGAGAATATGAAATATTAGCACTATTGACTGGTAGACTGAAAGGTGAAGCATTACGGCGTGCAAGCAAAGCAAAATTGCGCACAGTTCAAGACTTGATAAATTTTATTAATGAAAACTTTGACATACCAAAAACATATTTTTCTCTTAGAAGCCAAATCCTCAAATTAGAACAAGGAGCAAATGAAAGTATGAATACTTACATTGCTCGAGCACAAGAATTATTAACCGATTGTACTGAACGACTATCACAATCAAACGTGCCTAACAAAGAATCGGCTATACAAACCTTGAATGACGATTTGACCAACGGTTTTGTTCACGGAATACAAAGAAAATATTTGAGACTATTTACACCTAAAATTTTTCCAAATTTCACAGCAGCTCGCGCCGAAGCTCGTAGAGCAGAGGAAGAATTGGCCGAGTTTCCCCAATTAGATAACCCAGCCGTTATTAAAAGAGACTGCTTTTTATTACAAACTACAAACGACTCTAATGACAATAAAAATATCAATGACAATAATGACAGACCTAAATGTACATTTTGTCAAAAACCGGGACATACAAACGACATTTGTTATAAGCGCAAAGCTCAAGAGAATAGTCAAAATTCAGCATACCAACGAAATTCAAATATCACAAATTCTAACAATTTTAATATTCAAACATGTAATTATTGTCAAAAGCCAGGTCACACGACTGACATTTGTTTCAAACGCATAGCACACACAAATAACCAAAATTTTACCTCACAACAAAATCCAAATATTATAAATCCTATTAATCCCAATATCAAAATATGCAATTATTGTCAAAAACCAGGACATACAATCAACGTTTGTTACAAACGCAAGACTCAAGAAAATATTCAAAATTCAGCTCACCAACAATTTTCAAACTTTACAAACCGCAACAATTTCAATATTCAAATATGTAATTATTGCCAAAAACCGGGACATACAAATGACGTCTGTTTCAAACGCAAAGCCCAAGAAAACAATCAAAATGCAATGTATCAACAAAATCCAAATTTAAGGAATTTCAATAATCCTGATATCCGGACATGTAATTATTGCAAAAAACCTGGACACCTAATTAATGATTGCCGTAAACGAGCCTATTACAATAATATACGATTCACCAATGGCTTTACAAACACAAACAATTACCAGAATCCGGGAAACGCGAGTGCGCCCCGACTGTTCGGCGCAACAACGGGGATCAATCACAGCGCGCCAACACAAGCCCAGTTAGATACTCAACCGGATATCCAAGAAATGACACCTCAAAATCAAACATATTAAACATTAACGAGATACAAATTTTAAGCGCCGAATGTAAAATTGCTAATACAGCATCTTATTTTTCACCGTCAATTTTTATAAAAAATAATAGAATTAAATATGATCCAGCCTGTTTTCTTATCGACACTCGATCTCAATTAAATCTCATTAAACTTGATTACTTAAAAAATACATTCAACGTAGACAGAAACATTAGATACGAACTAAACGGCGTTTCGAGAATCGACAAACCAATGACACTAGGAAAAATTGACTTAATAATAAATAATACAATAAATAAGTTTCATATAATACCAACAGAGTTTCCATTAAATTACGCAGGAATAATCGGCACCGAATTCATGCAGAAAAACAACGCTAAAATTGAATATGAAAATAAATCAATCACTGCCAATAATATCATTTATCCTTTCCATCATACTGAACGCATTTTACTACCAGCAAGACAAAAAACATTAATGATGATTCGACTTTTAGATAACAAATTAAATGAAGGTTACATTGATCAAATAAATATGCCAGACGGAATTTTCGCGGAAAAATCGGTAGTTCCAAATCAAAATGGTAAAGCTTACATTTTTGCTATTAATACACGGGAAGACGACGTGACTGTAGACGTTCCAGTTGTACCATTATATCCTTTCGAGACCAGTGACGATGAAGGAGAAAATAAAACCAAAAACAAAACTTTTGACAATCAAACAAAAATCGTGTAGATAAGGTAATAAACACTCTCGATCTCGACCATTTAAATATCGAAGAAAAATCAGCAGTGCATAAATTAATTACTGAATACGTAGACTTGTTTCATTTACCGGGAGAATTACTTCGTTCTACAAATTCAATAACTCATCGTATCATCACTACTGACGACATTCCGGTCAACACCAGACAATACCGTTATCCACCATTACAAAAAGACGAAATCGACAGACAAATAAACGACTTATTAAAAATGGAAATAATACAACCATCAGCTTCACCATATAATTCACCTTTATGGATAGTCCCGAAAAAACCAGATGCTCAAGGTAATAAAAAGTGGAGATTAGTAATAGACTATCGCAAAATTAATGATAAAACAGTCGGAGATGCTCATCCACTACCGCTCATCAACGATATACTTGACCAACTAGGTGGCGCAAAATATTTTTCAATATTCGATCTCGCTTCAGGTTTCCATCAAATAGAAATGAATGACAGTGATAAAGAGAAAACAGCTTTTACAACGCCACATGGTCATTATGAATTCAATAGAATGCCATTTGGTCTCAAAAACGCACCTGCAACATTTCAAAGATTAATGGATTTGGTATTACGTGGATTACAGGGAAATGAATTATTCGTTTATTTAGATGATATCGTCATTTATGCTCGTTCCATCGAAGAACATAATATTAAATTTAAAAAACTTGCTGATAAACTGAGACAAGCCAATTTAACATTACAAACTGAAAAATGTCAATTTTTAAGGACAGAAGTTAAATATTTGGGACATATTATTAGTCATGACGGTGTAAAACCCGATCCTGAAAAATTAAAAGCGGTCAAAAAGTTTCCAATTCCTAGAACACAAAAAAATGTCGAAGAATTCTTAGGACTCGCTGGTTATTACAGACGATTCATAAAAAATTTCGCTGAAATTGCTAAACCACTATCTGATTTAACAAGTAAAAATGTTGATTTCGAATGGTAATTTAAACATCAATCCTCTTTTGAAACATTACGTGACAAATTATGCGAATCACCTATTTTAATTTATCCAGATTTCAATAAGCCATTTGTTGTAACCACTGACGCATCAGGTTACGCAGTCGGTGCTGTTTTATCTCAAGGTGAAATAGATGAAGATTTACCAGTGGCGTACGCATCCAGGGTAATGAATAAAGCTGAACAAAATTATCAAACCACTGAAAAAGAAATGCTCGCTGTAATATTCGCATTAAAAACTTTTAGACCTTATTTATATGGCAAACAATTTACATTAATCACAGATCATAGACCTCTTGTTTGGGTTAGTAATTTTAATGACCCATCATCACGTGTAATGAGATGGCGAGACCGCGTCAGAGAATTCGATTTTAAAATTCAATATAAAGCTGGAAAAATAAATACAAATGCTGACGCTCTATCACGCAATCCAGTAGTCGATGCTGAACCACGAGAAATATATATGGTTAATGTCGCATAGAAATCGAGTACGGAATCAAACACTGAAGACTGGGAAGGCTGGCCTTCCCATACACAAAACACTAATCTCGAACCCTTAGAACATTTAAATACTCCAGTAGATACAATTCACGAACCCCCGGAGGGTATGGAAAATACAAAACGACAAAAAATAGCAGATAATTCAAATACTAATATCACAGAAAGCATAGAAAATACAAATATCATAGAAAATACAAATATCGCAGGAATCAAAGAAAATACTAATATCGCAGAAATCAAAGAAAATAAAAATACAAATATCATAGAAAAAATAATCAAGCGCGGTCCAGGTAGACCACGGAAAAAACCACTCAATGAACTTCCAGAGAAAAAATTAATAAAACGAAAACGAGGCAGGCTTCGCAAGAAACGCATACACAAACCTCACACTAATCTACAGAACATTGTACTAACGTTTGATTCCACTGATTCAACCACGGACAAATATAATTTAAAAAGAAAAAAACCGCGCATAAAAAGTGACAACGAAGACACAGACAATGATAAATATGATACATCTGACTCTGAAACATCTATATACTCAGTAGAAATGGGTATCAATCCACGTATATTACATGAAATGCATTCACACAAATCTCGTAATAAAACAAACACAACTTCCGACTCAGAAACATCAATATATTCAGTAGAAATGACAACTAACCCACGTACATTACATCAAATGAAATTATATATAGACCACAATAAATCAAATGCAATTTCTGACTCTGACGACACTCCACACCACATTGAAAAAATAAAAAATGGAACAAGAAAGAAAAATCAAACTAAACAGATCGAAGATTCTCATGCAAAATTAGATCGTATTGATACAACAGACAGAATCAAAATTCATACATTACAACACTCACCACCATATTCATCAGATAAAAATATTAATAAGAAAATCAAAATAATTAGCGAATCTGAAGAAGAATCAATAAATTCTGACTCTAACAACGACAACGAATACACATTAATACGAAATATTCCATTACCACCATCACACTCATCATCAGAAACAGAGACAGCAAGCGAAAACGAGAACAATAATAGAGAATCGCCTCCACAGAGAACGGCAAGTAACAATAATAAAATAGAAGAATCTTTACCCACAATAACTAAAACTCAAAATTTACCCGTAATAAATACAGTCGATGACAATAATCGCATTTCCGATATTAAACAATCAAATTCTACAAATAAATAATTCTTCAGGTTCAGAAGGAGAAATTAATAATTTAATTATTGCAACAGCCGAAATACATCCAGAAATGAACAAAGATAATATACCACGACAATCACCTCATCATAACAAACGTAGAATAAAAAGGAAACGCAATTGTAATAAGAGTAGCAGTGGGTCAATGACTCAATCAGCTGATACAAATATTCCAGCTCGTCGACCTAAGAAGATAGCCAAAAGAAATGACACAACGACGTCAGTACTTAGTAACGAAATAATTATCGCTAGCTCACCATCCCCGATACCTCAAACACATTATGACGAAATCACTCACGCAAATATATCGCCAATTGAAGTAAATGATACACAAGTTCCATTATCACCTATTCCGTCAACACAAGTAAAACAACATCAAAATATACCAACACAAGAGCGACCAATTATCAGAGATAACATTCAAATTTTTTCAAACATTATTGAAATTGCTGACAATTTAGACATGAGAAAAGATAATTACATTTGTTTTTTGGAAACAGACGGAGCTCCTATAGATGACGTAGGACGAAAATTGATACAAAATGGTCTTATACCCCCTCCATCTGATCAAGTAAAATATCAAATTTCAGAAATTATTGTAAATTTCACTAAAAGTAAAATCGTCTTTGGTATAATTATAGGAAGGAAAAATTCGAAACTTATAATGGAAAACGATTTAAATAATGCTATAAAAAATTTAGTAAATAAATTAAAAGAATTGAACGTAAAAACAGCAAGCATATCACAAGGTTTGAGCGTGTTTGACATCAACCTTTGGCGTAAAATAAAAAGCGCATTGAGACTCACATTAATAGGCAACAATATTAAAATAGCAATCTGTAGAGAAGAAATTACAATACCAAATCCAGATCAAATTCAAAATATTATTAAAGAGAATCACGAAACTCCATTCGCAGGTCATAAAGGAGTAACTAAAACTTTCAATAGAATACGACAAAATTATTTTTGGAAAAAAATGAAAACTGATATCGAAAATTACATTAGAAAATGTGAAAGTTGTCAAAAGAAAAAATTAGTTCGCATTAAAACGAAGCAACCAATGGTTTTAACTGAAACCTCTATCAACGTATTCGATAAAGTGGCATTAGACATAGTTGGACCACTAGAACTATTAGAAAACGGAAATAAATACATCTTGACTATGCAAGATGATCTCTCAAAATACTGTCTAGCGGCGCCCATGACACATATCACCGCCGAATGCGTAGCGAAAACATTCGTCGATAATTTTATTACTCGTTATGGCTGCCCCAAAGCAATATTAACAGACCAAGGAACGAGATTCACAAGCTCTTTAGTGCGTAATATGGCAAAATTATTTAAAATTAAACAAATTAAAACAACATCATTTCATCCACAATCAAATGGTGCACTCGAGCGTAGCCATCAAGTATTAACTGATTATTTAAAACATTACGTTAATAAAGGCGATTGGGACCAGTGGTTACAACACGCAATGTTCGTATACAACACCAGTAAACATGAAGCTACAAATTACACACCACACGAAGAAGTATTTGGACAACCAGCACTCGTACCATCGGAACTCAAAACGACAGATCGACTAGGTACATACGTTGACTACGTTTACGATTTAGCTCCCAGACTCACAGAAATACGAAACATCGCCAGAACAAATCAAGAAAAAGCTAAAGAAATCTCAAAAGCATATTACGATAGAAAAATAAATACAGTACCATTTCAAGTAGGACAGTACGTATACATATTAAAAAATATTAAAAGAGGAAAATTTGACGACAATTACATTGGACCATACCTCATAACTGCTATTTTTCCAGACGAACAAAATATTGAAATTCAAAAAACATCAAAAACTAAGAAAATAATACACTGTAACCAAGCTAAAATCGCACACGTTTCTGACAACAGCTCTGAAATTGAATCTTCTAACTGAAAAAAAATAATAACCTTTTATATATACACTTCACTTTACACCTAACAGAAAACATATGCGATACAAGTCACAGACTTTTTCATTAAAACTTCAGCTGACCAACCATAGATTTTATATTCCTATTTCAGATCACAAAATGGACTTACGCTATAGATATACTAAACACACAATAAACTGAAGAAACACCAAAACACTACATATATATGGATACGACACCGTACAATAATGATAATAAAAATAATCATAATAATGAATAAATAAACAGTTATATTAAAAAAAAAAAAAAAAAAAAGGGTGTGGCCTCTTATGCACACATATACGTATAATACGTACATACTTTACCCACACATATAAACAGGGACTACAACTAATGAACTAAACAGTTAAATGAATAAAGATAAACAGAACAAAATAAACAAAATAAAACAAATATATTGAAATATACTAAATAAGACAGTAGACGAACGAATAGAAAAAATATTTAAAAATAAATCATTAAATAAATGAAGAAATTATAAAATAAAATAGACTAAAATAAAATAAATATAATCAAGCTTAAACTAGAAAGTGATTAGGAGAAATGAAAAAAGAGGAAACGCAAATAATAATCACCGAATTCTTTACTACATAAGTAATTAGTTATGTCCCACACTATCTCTGCTATTTCTTTCTTTATTTCATGTAGCTATAATACATTCGTCACTTTCACACACACACAAACATATTTTTATTTCAGCCTCGAAGTTTATATTTCTTTCTCTAATATATAAATTAGAAATAAGTTAGCATAAGAGAAGGCAAAAAAAGTTTATATATCGAAAAATTTTTATAACAAAAAAAAAATATAAAAAAAAAATATTAATGTCAAAAATTTATAATTTTAAGTTTGTCAAATATAGCAATATTGCATGATAATTAAGTCACGCAGAAATGTATTTTTATTGTGAACTATCTTTTAAATTTTTTTTCTTTTCTTTCTTTAGAAAAAAAATTATATTATTCTTTTTTATTAAATAACTGATTAATCGACAAAATCTAAGAATACCTATCATAATTAAATATGAAATTTGCATTTCTTCTACATAAAAAATCATTTTAAAAAAAAATTATTTAGTATATTAATTTACTTTTTTTTATACATTGTAGCATTTAAATGTAAAATATACTCCGACATGCGAGGTTCATACAATTTTCTAGGAAATTATTTGTTTACATTATTGTTTCATCTCTATTTTTCTTTCTCTTTCTTCGCGGGACGCTCGAGTCTTAAGGAGGGGCGTGTTAGGTCCCAAGCGACCTTTTCCTCTTTCCCCGCAATCGTCAATTTCTCTTTTATCATATTTTTGTCGTTCGCTATTGCGCACAATATTTCTCGCATGAAAGTAATATGGCTGCATACTTTTGTACGCGCCAGCATTTAAATTCAATACGAAGCATCGCATCTCGGATTATGTTAACGTTTCATTCATATTAATATTATATTATTCTATAAGATTCATTTTATAACGACATCGACTAAGTTAATTATTTAAGACTTAAATTTATATCTGTGGGAACGCTCTACTTTTATTCTTCTCATACGATATTCAATGCTATCTTTCACTTTGCACAAAGATTCTAAGAAACTTCTTTTATTCAAATCTAAAGCGCTATCATATTGTGCTAACGCAACTGCATGCAACCATAAGAACGCGTTAAATTGCTGACCAAACGAAATTTACCTAAAGACTTCTTTCATCACTTAGAATCAGTTCTCGTTCCACCATCATATACGACAGTTCTCGTTCTACCATCATATACGATAGTTCTCGTTCAGACCTCAAAGTGTCGACTTCAATTCTAATATCAGACTTCAAATCAAGTACAAGTTCTAGTATCAATACAAATCCAAGTTTTATTCTATCTCTGAATCTTTACTCCGATAATTTCTCTAATATCAAGTCGCGCTTTCGAGAGCTCAAAATTTACAGTTTATAATTATTTTAATTATTATCAATAACTTTACCTTTATATATAGTGTAAGTGAAATAGTTATAGTGATAGTGAGTGAAACGAAGTGAAAACGATAACCGTCGTGTATCGCGACTATAAATAAAGAACAATCATAAAAACGCTCGAATTAAGTTTCATCATTGTAAACTAGGTGATAACGAGTGATTAATTAATAAATGGTAAATAGCGTATTTTCGTGAATTATTCAATACAAATCCATGAACCTATTCTCAATCCATCTATCATTAACTCACTTATACCATCCTATGCACTTCAGCTACGCATAGTAGCGGCAACAACGATCCCTTACCAAAAATAAATAAATAAAATACGTCCAACACCAACCAGGACGTAACACTATCTAATATATAAAATTCTCCTGTCACAAATTTAGTTATAATACTCCTCTGAAACGGCTTGACCGATTTTGGTAAAATTTCATATGTATACTCAATAGGCCTGAGAATAGGTTTATAAATATTTCATACACCCCTAACTGTTAAGGGTGGTCCACCCCAAATATTATTTTTATATTTTTTGGACAAAATTTTTTATTTTAATTTTTTTATGATGTGGCATTAAAAAATACATACAACCCTAATGTTTCACCCCTCTACAATCAACCCCTATTTTTTAATATCGATATTAGTAATTTAATCATTTTCAACCCCGGTCGATAACTGATCAATTATCACTCGATCAGTTATCCCCTCTAGGCCGCTAGGGGTCACTTCTCACCCAGTAAACAGCACGGAGTAGGGGTGAAATATCTCTCTCACACGAGAAACCATTTCTCACTCCCTACACAGTTTTCGACCATTATTATTTGTGCATCGATCGTTGTAGTGAAGTTTACAATTATCATTTTACTATTTCAGTGTAATTCTCAAGTAAATTTATTATTAATTTGCAGGGCTGTAATTATTTATTCCTTATTAATTTTGAGTGTAGTTCTCACGTTTAGTTTCTTGAGTGATTTCATATAACCTCATAAGTACTCAACACGTGTCACGAGCTCACGCCAACAACTTTTATTGTGTTACACGTATAAATTATTCTTATTTGTTGAATTATTGTTAAATGACAGTATAATAATAATATTAAAGTCAGTGTGCAAAATTTTGTGAGAATTATAAAAAAGAAATATTCTAACAGGTAAGTTAAATAATAAAATAAAACACACGATATACACTAAATATTATATATGTGTACATGCATATTAAGAAGTGGAGTGGCGTAGTGGGCTAGGCGCTCGCATGCTACGCGGGCGACCAGAGTTCGAATCTAGCTATCGGTGAAAAAAGAAAAAGTCCAACCTTAAGGGGAACACTATGTAACAATAATAATGTATATGCATTACTTTTCTATTTTTCATTATTAACTAATTCAAGTCGTTCTATTTATGCGTGTTTTAAACAGTGAACAATGCCAACAAAACGCAGAGGGGCTTCTTTGGGCCGTCAAACACGTCAAGCTGCACTTATGCGAAATAGAAGAGACCAAAGAACAGAAGAATAAAAAGAGCAAGATAATACTAATGCGCGTGTGGCCATGGCGCGATTGCATCAAGTACAATCGGAAGATACACGGGCTGAACAAAATGAGCAAATAAGATTACGACAAAGACAAGCACGTCTTTTCATAGTTGATAGACACAGCGACAACGCCAACAAGTACATCGAGCATTTCCATCTGATTTATTCTTGCGTCTTGCATTTGAGTATGAGCCCGATATTCAATATTATGCTCATTCAAAAGTGGGAATTGGTGCTATGCGCTAGGAATGTTCGCATTGTATTGCTCTTAAATTTAAAAATGAGCCAGACGGGATGTGTTGCGCGTCAGGAAAGGTGCAATTACCTGCTATTGATACACCTCCTGAACCATTGAACGGTTTACTTACCGGCACGGATCCTGATTCTAACCTGTTCCTGAAGTCAATCCGTACATTCAATTCATGTTTCCAAATGACATCGTTTGGAGCAACAGTAATAGTTAAGAATAACCATGTTTTTCACACAGACAATTAATTAATTTATTACACTCAAGATATTTAATTTTGAATATATTAGTTAAGTTAATGAAGTACAATGAATCAAAATAATGAATGTTTGGTGTATTATTTTTATAGGCCGTCATCATCCACAGCGCTCCATTCCTCTTTCAGTCATAACACATATCCACACACTTACAATAAGTTAATTATTTTTTATTCAACTTTACCGAAATGTTCACTAGGAATAATGTATATGGCAAAACATATATATCGTCCCTTTTCTGCATTAAACACGTAACTGCAATGAGGCAACTTATAAGAAATTAATAGGAATGTCTGTTTGTACTCATTTCACATGAATATTCATAATAAATTTGAACATATAGTAACTAGTTGAAATCAATAGCTATAATAAATAGTTTGAAAAAAATTCGTTACAAATGGTTACGAGGTCAATGCAAAAATGGAACAATATAAATCATTCATCTTGATTTGATTCGATAATTGTACTCCTGAATTAAAAAATGTCTGAATATGTCTATTTGCAGTGATGTAATTAGTCCGTCATCAGAACCATCTCCAAAAACTAATGCAGAGCGTCAGCGTGAATACAGACTTTGAAAAAAACGAAAAAAATGATAATGGTGATAAACCAGTCAAAATGTCTAAAGCTGCATATAATGGTCAATACAGGTTAAAGAAAAAAGAAGGAGCCAAGTTGAAGTCTGATTCTGCTAAAATAGTTCTGAGGCAAGAAGTAGGCCCATCTGAATATCCAACACCTGTATCCACGGCGCCATTGACACAATCAAGTTCTGACGCAGGTCCTACAATTATACAGCACGAAGCAGTTACAGTGTACAATTCTGTCAATAAGAAAGTTACAGACGTGATAGATTTTCTTCATGAGGCATTATTAGCATGTACGTAAGAAGGTTTAAAACTGTTGAAAAAACGATATCATGAACTTCCGCTCATACTTGGCGGTGATTTTAACATTCAATTTGATACTGATGAAGGATTGCGCTGTGTACAATTTTTAAAAGAGGAACTGAATTTGGAATTCGTTTCTGGTAACACGCTATATGAATGACGAGATATGGTACATCCATTGGGATATTTTCAAGATATGTAAATCATGTTACTACCGACGTCCACGTATCGTATTTTATTTACCACAAATCTATTGTCACAGTAATATTATTATTTTATTTCAATGTTCCCTTCGGGGTTACATGAGTTCTATATACATATTTCTTTCCACCTTCCATCAAATGCCACTCTTTCAATTACATAAAATCCATTCTTTCCATTCTTTTTACATCTAGTTCCATTTACATTCTACTTTTCTATATCCTACATTATCCTTTCTCACTCTATTCATTCTATTCACATTCAATACATTACATATCATATTATGCTGTCTTTCATGTATATAATATGCTATAATGACATATAAATACTCTGACTTCTTATTCAATTATATTCTCTGCACATTGCCTCCGCTCCTTCTACTTTTTATCGCAAATCGCTTCCTTCATTCTCTCCCATACTCTCATCTTCTTCCACTTTATACTTTCCGCTCCTTTGCTTCTCCACCTTTCTCATCCACGCCTCCCCACTTCCATCCTCTCCTAATATTTCCCTTACGTTTTCCTGCCATCCACCGTTTCCTAAACTTTCTCTGCATCTCTCCCACACGTGCTCTCAGGTTTCCTCCTCATATCCACACACCCTGCATTTCCTGTTCTCTTCTTTTTCCCAATATCTGGCCTCTCTTACCTCGTTTCCCAGTCTGAATCAGGCCACTCTCTGCCATCTGCTTTCTCCCCAACCTTTTCTCAAGTACTTCGGCAGCTCTTCACTCCTTATCTGTGCGTACCATCTATTGTACCTGGCATTCCTGATTTTTACCTTCATTTTTTCTCTCTGCACCTCGTTGTACCTTCTTTCCAACACCCCAAACCCTTCCCTGCCCATCTCTCTTAGCCTCTCTATTTCCTCCCCCTCCATCCCCATTCTTATAAAGAATCCTCTCCTCTCTTCCTCCCATCTTGACAGCACCATCTCTTTTTTCTCCCTTTCCTTCACCTCTTCATAACATTTTCTTGCCCATTTGCTCCTTTTCCCTTCCTCCAACCTCACTTCGAAATTCCAGGCTCTCCTGGCCGCTCTCATCTCCAACCTTTTCCTCTTCAGTTCTTCTCTTACTGTATATTCTGGCGTTCTCCAATCAACTCCCAGCACCCATCTCATATATTTCACCTGTATTCTTTCTACTACTTCTCTCTCTTCCCATCCCCATATCTCCACCCCGTAGTTCGCCACAGTCTATATCAGTCTGTCGAACATCCACACTCTTCTTCTCACGTCCCTTTTGAATTTCCTCTTTCCAATCCCCCATACTTGTCCAAGTGCCATCATTGCCTTTCTTCCTCTCTCTCCTTTACCTGCTCCTCCTGCTGTCCATTCCTCTTCATTTTGTATCCTAGGTATATTCTTTCACTTCCTTTATCGTCTTTCCTTTCCATTTTAACTCAAACTTCTTCTTTTTCCCTCCTTTTCTTGCGAATCGCATTACCTTTGTCTTTTCCACGTTTAGCACTAGTCTTTTTTCTTCTAGATGTTCCTACAGTTTTCTCATCATCCCTGCCATTTCTTCTTCTTCGGCCATCAACACAATATCGTCCGCATACGCTAGGGATCTTACTTTTTCCCTGCCTATCATTACTTCCCCCACCCTCCTTTTTTGAGTTTCTCTTCTTAGTCCGCCGTTAATATGCTAAAAAGATCTGCGCTTAGCGGGCATCCCTGTCTCACTCCTTTCTCCGTCCAGAAGTTCTCTCCCTCCTCACTTCCTACCTTCACCCCGCCCTTCGTCTTCTTGTATATTTTTTCTACCCTTTTTTTTATCCCTTCGCTTACCCCTCTGCTTTCCATTGCCTTCCACAGTACGTCCCTATCCACTGAGTCGAACGCGGCTTTCAGGTCCACGAACACTGCAATCAGTTTCCCTTTTCTCTCTTCTATTCTTCTGCTTATCACATAGTTTATCACGTAGATGTTGTCCATCGTCCCTCTCCCTTTCCTAAAACCGGTCTGATTTTCCGGTATCATTTCTTTCTCTTCCATTCCTTTCCTTAACCTCTCTGCCACTGCCCCTGCGTATATTCTGTATAGCGTTGGCATGATCGTTACTGCTTTATAATCCTTCGCGCTTTTCTCATTCCCTTTTTCTTGTAACGGCACTATCACACCTTCTTTCCATTCCTCTGGCCATTCTCCTCCGCTCCATATCCTATTTATCTCTTTTTTCACCTATTTCTGTAGTTCTGGCCCTCCATATTTCCATGCTTCGTTCGGCACTCCATCGCCTCCAATTGCTTTCCCATCTCTCAGCTTGCATATTACCTTTTTTACTTCTTCTTCTCCGATTTCTCCCTCTCCTTCATCTTCTGTTGGGGCTTCTTCTTCTTTTTCCCCGTCCTGCGTTATCCTTTTCTCAACTCCTCCTAACAATCCCATGAAGTGCTCCTTCCATTCTTTCATCTCTATATCCTTTCTTATCCTCCTTTTTCTTTTTCTCTCCCTTTTTATTATCCCCCATACTTCCGTCTGTCTTCGCGTTCTCTGCTTTTTTTACCCATTCTTCCTCTTCTTCCTTCTTTTTCCTATCACATACCTTCTTATACTCCTTTTTCGCTTTTCTGTAGTCTTCTACTCTCTCTTTCCCCTTTTTCCACTTCCTCATCTTGCTCCTTGCTTCCTCTTTTTCCTCTTTACATTCTTTGTCCCACCATCCTCTCTTTTCTCTTACTGCCTCTTCTTTCTCACACTCTTCTATTCCTTCCTTTATTCTCTCGATTCCTTCCATTAACTCTCCTCCAGTACTGTTTTCTCTTTCTCTTTCGTCACCTATTCCTCTTATCACCTCTCTGAATTTATTTCTTCCAGTTTCATTCCATATTCCTCTTTTGTTTTTTTTTCTGTCTTTCCTGTCCATTCTCCTTTTCTTTCTTCCAAATTGGTTGGTGGTCTGATTCCATGCTTTTTTCTACTTTCATACACTTCACTTTATCTCTCACTTCTCTGTCCCCGCATGCGTATTCTATCACCGTCTCCCCCCTTGCCCTTATGCACGCACACTCTCCTTCTTCATCCCTTTCTCAACTTCGGCAGTACAACAACACTACTCTTCAGATCTCTACTTTTCATGTGAATTACATGAAAAATCAGAAGTACAAATTTGGGGAGTGGAGGTGAGAAAGTAGAGTGGAGGTATTCGGGAGTATGTTGATTTCAAAGTGATAATATGAGTTTAGACTTAGGCTGGAATCTTGAAAAGTAGAGATCTGAAGAGTAGTGTTGTTATACTGCCCTCAACTTCGTCCTTCGTTTTCCTTTCTTCTTTCTCGTCCTCACCCCATCCTTCGTTTGCTCCAATCCTTGCATTGAAATCCCCCCCCCCCCATGATTTTTAGTCTTCCTCTCTCCTCAATTTCATCTTGTTCATCCACTTTCCTCAGCTGCATTTCTAGGTTTTCATACGCATACACCCCGATAATTGTCCATCTCTCATTCTTTATGACCACCTTCATCTCCACTAACCCTTCTCCTATCCAGTTTATTTCTCCATTCTCCTCCATCCCTAGTCCTTCCCTTATTCCCACCAGAATTCCCCCTTTTGCACTTCCTTTTTTGTATTCCCTTTTTGCTGTTTGCTCTTTCCATATATATTCTTCGAGCAGCCTTTCTTTCATTTTTTCCCGCCCTCTTTCCTCCACCCATGTTTCTGACATTATTACAATGTCCCATTTTTTTACCTCTCCCCAGAATCCTTTATTTTTATTCGCCAGCCCGGCTACATTCCACCACGTTACTTTTCATATATCCTGTTCTTCCTTCTCCTCTTCTTCCCTCCGGCCTGTTAACCTTTGCCATTCTCTTCTGCGCTTCTCCCTTCCCCCGACCGGCTGTTTGCCTCTTCTATTTCTCTTTCTGCTCCGTACCCGTCTTTCAGTACTTCCTTTCCTACATCCCATTTCCACCATTTTCCATCGATTTCAATACTTCCATATCTTACCCATACTCTACATCCTCTCCTTCTTTCATTTGTTTATTTGAATAACATTCACTGTTATTTTCTCTATTTTCCTCATCATTCCCCTTTCTTTCCATGTCATATCGTTCTCAATCCTTTCCTTCCTTCCCGCCAGTTTTTTTTTCCTGCATCACTCTTCTTTTCATTTCTATACTCCCCATCTTCACTATCGCCATCCCTCTGGCTCCTTTCACTTCTTTTATCTCTTCTATCCCCTCGATTATCACTATTTTTCTCAAAATTTTCTTTGCTTCTTCTGTCCCCTCTGTTCTCTTCCCTTCAATCCTTTTATTATTATGTTTCTTTTTTTTTCTCCCTTTCCATCATTTCCTCCAACTTTTTTTCCATTCTTGGCTCCACACCTCCTTCAACCCTGCTTTTCTTTTCTTTTTCCATTCTTTCTATTCTCTACAATCTCTCCATTACATTCTCCTCTTCTAACTCCCTTCTTTTACACTCTTCTTCCATTCTTTTTTCTTTCTCTTTAACTTCCACTCTTATCTTTCTTATTTCTTCTTCTTATATCTCATCCCTTCGTCTCATTCATTTTTTCAGCCCCATCATCTCTTCTTTCCACCAATTTTCTTGTATTTCCGCCCTCCCTCTCTCCTCCTTTCTCCCTTCTTATATCTCCATTCTCATCATATTCATCGCATTTATTAGTTCTTTTATGTCCCCTTCTTCCTTCTCGCTCTCTTTCATTGGTGATTTTGTTATCCTTCTATTCTCCTTTTCGTTTTCCTTTCCCTCTTCTACTTCCACTTACTGCCTCTCTCTCTTCCTTCTCATTATCTCATCAATTTTTTCCGTGCTCATGCTCCTTCCTTTGCTTAGCCTTTCATAATTCGTCGGCCTTCCCCTTTTCCTCCCCTCTTCTCCCTTGTCCTCTCTATCACTATTTTCCATTTTATTGCTAACCTCTCTCCACTCTGTTCTCACTCTTACTGCATCTCTCTTCCTTATCCACCGCTATCTGCTCTCTTCGTGCTTTCCTTCGTTGCCTCTAGCTCGCACCTTTATCGTCCTTTTCTTCGTTCCCTCCTTGCTCCTTTCCTTTGTTGCTCTACTGTCTGTATCCTAACCTGTGTCTATCGCTTTTCCTCGTATTCTCTTTTTCACGCTCTTTTCACACTATTACGCTCTTACAATGTCACATTCGACTGTACACATTCGCATCGCAAACGGAACTCTATTGTCACAGTAATAAATAACGACATTACTTTTGATGAAATTAATAATGTGCAAGATGATTTTAATATTGAAGGAAATCAATTGTCATTATAATGTATTGATGTCATAATTAATTTTGAAATCTGAATATAATTTTCGATATTTTCAGTTACACAGAAGAATCCTTTATTTACTCCTGTTGCATATTGAATATATTTTTAATTCCACGGTAATTATTCTTAAAGAGTAAACTCCAATCGCGTGTCGGAGCTGATACACACCTTTTTTTATATAGCTAATTCGAATAAAGTATGTGCTATCAATTGTTTGGTGAATTCAGTTGATGCGATGCTTTGTAACTGTACATTTGAAAATTACTTGCAGCTTTTAAACTCAAACCTATTATTTAATTTTTATTTTTTAGTGTAACAAAGCATTCTTTACTCCGAAAATTTTTTGTTTTGCGTACAATGTCAGGAAGTTATGAACGTTAATCAATCAATTGATCAATTCCTCTGTATGTGGGCATCCAACCATATATCAGTTCCTTTCCGATTCCATTTTTATTCCATTTCCTCTAACTTGTTTCCTATCTTCTCAAATTCTATGTTTACTTCATTTTTCCCCTCATATTTGATTTTCATTCTGCTTTTGTTCACTTTCAAGCATTAACACGCTTGTTTTAATATATCCCTATTGTTATCATTTCTGCATTCATTCATTTTTCTTATAATTAAATTCTTTCTCTTCCTCTTTTTCTTCCATTCGTATTTCAAACGCTCATCTTCAGTCTGCTTTGGCCCATCCATTTGCTCTTCCAGCTCCTGTGTACTTTTTCCGCCGCTTTTTCTACTATACTCTCCACAGTTCATCCCAGCTTCCTTCTTTCCAATTTTTCTAGCCTTTGCATCGATCAATACCAAAAATCTAGAGTTACGAACCATCATCCTTTCACCATCCATAAATATATACAGTCCATTAATTATATCGAGAATACTTTTACCATCCTTAGTATTAATTTATCAATTTATTTTAGACCTAATCAACATAGCACTTATCACAATAACTCAAAATTCGTGTTCATATTTTTTTTACACAAGCTTTACCTTAAAAATATATCAAACCAATACAATCTTCATATGACTCGATTGAGCACAAATATTATGTTGAATATTTACAAAGATTTCAAAGATGTCTCAACACTAAATGTGAACACATTCAAGTTTGACAGACAAAAATTTTGTGTTGGATTTAACATTAAATGCTATTCATCTCACACAAAATAATTTTTTTGTTACAAAACAAGTTCTTCTGTTGAAATTCGATACAAAATTTACGTCAAAACAGTCAACACCAATTCTCAGTGAATTTTCGTGAAAATTTTTTACTGTGTATGTAAAGCTATCGTCAAATAATTACATTTTCAATTATATATACTTATCATGGAATGGCATCAACGGAGTTATGCGTAAACTTATTCTCTGAATGAAGCCCATGCGTACACTCACACAGGCTTGTCGTGCACAACTATTCACAGGAACAATATTTTTTACTCGACTGCATCTACTCACACATGATCATGGCGACTCATCTACAGACAGCACGCCTAGATGCAACGACTACTTAGTACACTCAACAATGTATAATTCAGCATTGGTACCGAAAAACAAAAACAATGAATCAGTTAATTAGGGTCCATATACAATTAATTATAAAGTTACGGGTAATCAATAAATAAACAATCTTCTGAAGTCCGTGAATTTTAGGTCATGAACCACGGTGTGGCGTAGTGCACGGGTCTCTTTTATTGATGAGACCATTGAAATTAAATGCAACTACTATTAATACTCAATGATTATCACCAATAAAAGTGAATTTATTAATAATGGTTCTCACACACTGTAACGATTGCTGGGTACTCACAAACCAAAATACAAGGTAATCATTTCCCCTTGTATATCATTGTACAAACTCATCTAATATCATTACATAATTATATTCACATTAAACAAAACCCATTATTCAACATCACAAAATCAACAACTGAACTGACTTTAATTGTTATTAATTCAACTTGACCTGCAACACCTTTACCGGAAACTTAATAGTGTAAAGTGTATGAGATAAAGAAGTATTACTTCGTATTTTTTATAAAACTTTGTATCATCATATATTCATTCAAATTAACCACAATATTTACACTAAATTTATGATAAAGTTCAATGATCGCGCATTTTTGACAAAATTAATGATATTTCATGTTGAATCTTGCATTAAATTTTTGTCTGTTGAACTATATACATTTTGAGTCAACATATTTTTTAATTTTTGTAAGTGTTAAACATATCGAGGAGTGAAATCGACTTATATGTATCTTCTGTTGATTCAACATCATTTCCAGGCTGAATTAATAAACGAAAATTAAACATAAATTTCGAGTGGACTATTACACAAAATTTTTTACCGTTCAGATAGTTTTTTCAAAATCAACTATAAATACTTTTTCTTCTATATTATGTTAGCCAGACAGCTATTCAATATTAAGCAATAATGATAAATGAACAGAAAAGTGACTCAGCAGGGTCGCGCTCCATTGTCAACAATTCATCAGTATGCTCATGAGAAAGAAAATGAATAAATGAAATAAAAGTTATTCTTTCACAATATTGTCAGTAGATTTATAATCATTATTTTATGTATTTTATATCCATATATCAATGGCTGACGAATATTCTATGTAATCATCACATTTTTTTTCGCAAGAATGAATAAATTATGAATTTTTTTCCATCATCACTCGCTGATATAAATCCGGTTCGCAACAAATCTCAAATCTCATTAATGGCATGAGGCACAACTTTTCATTGAGATTGTTCTGAATCATAGAGTGATGATAACTCGATGACTCGTTATGACCATAGTATATACTATATATGTATACACAGATATAATATATTATTTAATTATAAATTTGTGTCGATGCTAATTGATTGTAGGAAAAAAATATTATATGCGTTACGTCATTTCTAATTTAACATTCAATATTAAGTGTGCATATAAACAGGTATAATATGTGTTTATACATGAACATAATATATAAAACTGAACAGGAAAATTTCACAATGGCACCGTACACATGGTTAAAAATAAATAACAAACTGTCTGAACTTGACAATTAAAAAAGTCATTCTAAGATTCAAACAAATATTCAAATTGAATATTTTCACCATTCAATACACTTTATATTTATCATTAATGATATAATTACCCAATCAAACTCTTTCAGAATGAGATAGAATATTGTCTGGATGGGATCCAATCCCAAGTCATCAAAGTGGTATTCTAGCAGACTAATCCTTACGCTATTTCTATGCTTGCCAATTTGGTATAAGTCAATTATATATATTCAATGTAAACTTAAGAAACTTTTCTGAATAAATTCCACGTACGAGTGAAGTAATTATTTACAGAATGTTTAGTAATATAACTTAACTTTAACTACATATTTTTCTTCTCATTACACATGAAACAAATATTTATATTCATCATCAGTATTGAATGTTGTAATTATATGTAATAATCATATATAATATAAAATATATATAACTTTATGAATTATTCAAACAAACATAAACATTTTCATTTACATATAATTAGAAACAGCCATATTAAAATATATTCCTTGAAAGTTCAAAAATTTGTTGTTATAAATCTAAATGAAT
This sequence comes from Microctonus brassicae, assembly GCA_918226075.1. Classification (NCBI taxonomy): domain Eukaryota; kingdom Metazoa; phylum Arthropoda; class Insecta; order Hymenoptera; family Braconidae; genus Microctonus; species Microctonus brassicae. The sequence continues at coordinate 5,241,931 of OW445489.1, forward strand.
TCAATTACGTGATATAGTAAAATTTATAGATTTAGATTTAGCACCAAAATGTACAAATAAATATCATTTCAAAATATTTTACACAAAGTAGGAAATTTCTGTAAAATTCCACTCAGAATTTGTGATAATATTTTTTTTTTAACGCAGATTCAACCTGGAAATGATGTTAGAACAACACATTAATCATGCGACTCAAGTCAACTCCGACGGTGTGTTCAACACTCTCGCAAAATTGAAAAATATGATAACTCCAAATGTATACAGTCTGAAAGACAAAAATTAAGTGAGACTCGACATGAAATATTATTCATTTTGAACAAAATTATTTTTCTATTTCAACACAAATTCGTGTTGAAAATTGATAAAAAACCTGCGTGCAGAACAGAGAACACAAATTTTGAGTGAACTTTTACAAAAAAAATTTTGCTGTGCACTCTTCACACGTAATTTCAAAAATAATGATCTATAATAAATTGAATGAGAATTAGTGATATACCGTACGTGTAAGCTCGTCGGTGAAGTTAGTCTCGTGAAAGGTTGAATGCGGAATTATGTTTTTAATCAATAATAGTATTATTTGAATTATCGGCGAATAACATACTAATTCATTATAATTGTGATCTAAAATATTAGCCAATAATGATTTCATTTCATTTAAAATAAATCAATATTTCGTGATTCACAGATTATATTATGATCATTTGATATTTCGAATAAGTCTCATATTATAACAGCAGCTATTTTTCAGTATTAATGAAAATTATTTATTATGGATAGAAAATTAGGAGAAAGTGGCCTAACATGGCATACTAGGGTAAAATGGCGTGTTAACGATTTTAAAATTCCTGTTCAAGGCACTGGCAACATGGTTCTAATGACGCAAAATGGCTTCAAGGAAGACCGACGAAATTTGTAATATTGTATCTGCAACCATTTGTATGCGAGCCATCATTATTGCATATTACTTCTCGGGAAATATTTTGTCTCTGCGTAGTTGAAGTTCAAATATTTCTAACAAGTGAATGTTTCCAATAAAACTATAGGTGAGTACTCAGAAAAAGCTTATATTTGATGTGTTTTATTAGTTGAAAAATTCTGATTTTGTTTTCAAATATAGAAATTAATTATTTTTTATTTTTTGACACGTATGTCATTATGAGCTGGCATGTATTTGATGTGTTTTCTTTTGAGTATGCCACTCTATTCAAATAAGAGTAAAATCGTTAATGAGAGCCCCGAGTGGAAATTTATTTTCTACTGCGATGCTTATAGAAGCTCTTTGAACCTCATATGATACTCCTAACGCCTACGAGCTCCTTCTTTGCGCCTGCAAGTGGAAGAAACGGAAATTTCTGCCACCTTACATGAGTAAAAGAGGATCTAAATTACATTGTTTGCCCACTGTAAAAATGTAATTTAGATCCTCTTTTACTCATGTAAGTGCTTCTATAAGCATCGAAGTAGGAAATAAATTTCGACTCGGGAGTTTTTATGTTTTTTGTAATAAAAATAGAATATACGAGATTCGAAGGTTAGACGAGGTTTGTACGAAGGTTCTGAAATTTAGTATTTATATTGAAACGGATTCTACTTTCAAGTTGGTATATTAAGGTTGATAGTTCAAAATTTGAGCGAGGACTGACTTCTAATGGAAAGAAAATACATGTCGAAGCTGATTTAGTTTGGTCAGCTAGTTGACGCGTTTTCAGGGTACAGACTTGCAATGTCAGCTCCTAGAGAATAGCGCCGAGACGATATAATATTGCGTTGCATTGTGATCAAAGAAGTTTTTTTGAAATAAATAAAAATACAGAAAATATAATGAAATATTGATCTGATGAAATAATAACATAAGTTTATTTGAATAAAATATTAATATAATCCGAGATGAGATGCTATGTAATACGTGCTTGAATGCTGGCGCGTACGAGTGTATTCTGCCATGTTAGCTTCATGCGCAATATTCACTACGTAACAGAGAGCAGGCTTTGTAGTCCAAAGCGAGTGACGGAGTATGGATGAAAGTGGAATTGACAACTGCAGGGAAAGGAAAGGTCGCTTGGGGACTGACACATGCATGTATGTTCTTCATACGTTTTATGTTTGTAAGAATTCTTTCCTTCATATACTGAATGGATTAGTTATAATCGTTATGATTGAGACCATCTATTATTAATGAAAGTATTTTCATGAGATAATTTGTGATTTTTGGGCAGAATTATCCATGATTTATCATTATCAAGAGACACGGTAGTGTCTCGCGCCAAGTTCACTGCGAAGCGAGACACTACATACCGTGTATCTATACGCAAAAGTCCAAGTTGTAGGAAACCACTATGATGAGATCTCATATATGCACAATATTTAGCGGAAAAATAATAGGCGCGATTCGAAGCTCGTGTCAAAATCATACAATAAAACTGATTTTATTTTTTTTCTACGTTCCGTATTATGGAAGATATATTGCGTTAAAGTTGAAAACACATGATTTTCACGATGAAAAAAATTCAGTCTTGGTCGTTGTCGTCTGTTCGTCGTCATTATTCAATATGTTCGAGGTTATATAAGCTGGTTTCTCTTTAGTTTGATCGAAATGTCCCCTAGTGTTCTGTTTTTTCTCGCCTTATGATCTATATGTGTTTGTCTTCTTTTAGTCGAATTTTGGAAAGTCTTTTTCTAATACACATTATCGTTTTATGTTCATCCTTCTCAGTTATGACCCAACTATTATTTTTTCTCTACTCTAGCAGTCAACTCTAACACTAATCGGAATTAAAATTGAGAAGCATGTTATTATTATTATTATTATTCATCCACTCTAGCGGTCAGTTTCAACATTAATCTGAAAATTTTTGAAGATGATGAGTTACCGACGAAGCATAGTTATAGTAATGATAATAATAAGAACGGATATTCATTTTCAACTGTCATGGAAAAAGCTAATTCAATATTTTTATTTAATATAAGTAAAAAATACATGGAATATTACTTGAAAAAATCTCTGAATATACGACAATTGAATGTTACAACTTCGAATCAATTTCGGAAATTATTATTCCATACAAAAAAGTTTATTGATAGACTGATTTTTATTCTATTGGACCAGATGAATTTGTATTTGCGTGTAAAAAAAATTGGACTTCTCTCACCGTCTGGTCAAGATTATATATTCGATTACAAAAATAAATGTTATATTTCTAGTGATAAACCGAGCATGTGTTATTAGAAAATAATTTCCGCTGCTTTCAAGTTATGAAATTATTATTTTTTTATTACGAACAAAATTCAAGAAATACTTACTCTACATAAAATTCAAAAACTAGGCTCGCAAACCGCTATAAAATACGATAAATTTTTGAGAAAAGAAAATCAATCTATACTTTATGTTTCTGGATAGGAATTTGAAAAATATATATTATCTCTATGAGGTTCGATTTCAATCATATTACTTTTGCTAGAAAAAGAAATGATACCTAGTCAAAAAACCTTTTCAAACGAATGAAAAAAAGTGCGCAAAGTTCTCATATGACTTCGCTCGATTATAAATATGTGTAATTCATTGAATAATTCGTTAAACTACTTCACAAGATTAATTCATATCAATTTGTATTGCCAAGTGCATAAAATACGGTGATGGACTAACTAAATAATTATATTTGTTATTCATGATCATAACAACATATATAGGTTTGAGGCAAGTATCATTCACTGTCATTTCCGAAAATTCTCACCGTCTACTATAATCAATATAGTTATCGATGTCGAAATTTTTTATATTAATTTGCCACTTTTAATATAGTACCATATACTACGTTATATTGATACTTATACTCAGAATATAACGGGAGTGATGGTAAGTTTTTCTCGTGAAATTCGATCATTATTCAATTGATTGATAATATACTACCATGTGGGAATCGATAATTGTTATTTCTTTTATGTTCCCATATTTTATGAGAATTCTAAATTTCGTTTACTTTTCAGAAAAAATTCAAATTACGATAAATTTTTATATAGATGATTTATATTAATTTTCTATATTGTTCATTAAGTATAAATCAGAAAATATCGATTATCTCAGAAAGTTTTAATTTTAATTATCGTACTTGTAGTAAAAAAAGAAGTGATACCAAAATCGAAAAAATTATTTTGAAAAAAAAGAAAAAAAAGGCGCCAAGTTCTTGTATGACAAAAAAAATTATTTTGGAAAAAATAACTTTACAAAAAGATTTGATATTAGTCATTATTGCCAAGTACACAATAAAAGGTTATACACTTACTATGTAATTATATTAGTTATCTATGTTTATAGCAGAATACATATTAATAATTGCTGTTATTGATTGCCATTTCCAAGAAACCTCATCATCACCTATCGTAATCAATCTAGTTATATTGTCAAAAATTATTTGTCAATATCCCACTTTTAATACGAACGTACTTGGCGCGTCCGATCAATCGATGAATTTCGTTTTCGGGTGAGATCATACGACCATGGTACTGCACACATAATTTTTTAAACCAGTGTCTCAAAATATGATGTTTTTAGGAATCAATAGTCCCTGAAATGACAGAAACGAAGCTTGTAAATAATCTGTGTAGCAATGCATTTTTTTTTTTTTCGTTTTGTGGGTGAATAAAGTAAATGCGGCCGTGAATAGTAAATACGGCCAAAAAAATGCCATTTCAGGGACTCTATTAAGTCTATGAAACATCATGCTCTGAGACAATCGCCTAAAAAAGTTGTTGCTCTATTATCTAGTGGATATCATAGCTGTATTTATGTTCGAATGATGGATAGGTGATGAAAAAATTGAAAATACTATACTTGTGATAAATAATCAAGGTTGAATAACGCCCACAATATTTAATAATTATGATTATTTATTTAATATTATATTGTTCAGAATACGCTTGTGGTAATGAATTTTAATATCTATAAGCAATTAGAGCTCATGCTCGTGCCGTGTCTTTATCGTTACTTGAGGACGTTCCCAATGACCAGTCGTTCTCAATCTACGAATACGTTTTTTCTATGTAAATTACCCATATATACTATAAGAATTAGTTGACCAGCAGTGCGCTCTTTTGCCCCATCTCTTATGCGCATAAATGCAGAAATTGACCTACTGCGTTGCTTCACTCGATTTGGCAACGTCTCATACTTGTATTGTCTCGTACTGATCAAGGTACAATTTGGTGTTTCAGAGTAGATTTCTTGAGGTTAGAACTAATATTCTTTAAACATTGAAGATTTATATAAGTTAATTAACATTATTCTAGAGAGGTAAGATAACATTACGATAGTTATGCATTCTTTGCCTTTTTATATAATTATTTGTTCGTATTTATTATTGTATGTCAATAAATATTTAATTTATTATCAATATAAAAAGTGAATTTTGTTATTTATCATATTTTCTAAGCCTGTGAATTTATCAACAAGTAGAACTCATGTTTTCTCAACTAAAAAAATTTTCATATAAATAATAACGAGCTGAATTATAATAAATAATATTTGTAATTGCAACATTAATAATAATCAAGTAAATATTAATTATTATTTTAATTATTGTTGAAAAAAATTAGTCAAAAGTAGATGAAAACACGTAGGTTTTACTGTATATAGGTTGACCATCTCAAACGTCCCGCGCTGTTGTAGCGTTGCTAAGTCGCACACTACTGATCAGTAGGTTATGCGGGAGTGACACGTTATAATTATCAATTAGTTTGGACATTGATTAAAAGCACAAGAAATGGGTCAAATGAAGTACGCATTAAATTAGATAAAATTTTTCAAATTTCAGATATTTCTTGATATATTTATCAAGTGAAGTAAAAAATGTTCAAACTCGAAAAAAAATAGATTCTTAAATTCGATTACTACGTTTATAAAAAAATCAACTTTCAATGTTCAGAGCTCGAGAACCATATGGGAATCCAATTTATGGAATTTCGTAGGATTTTCTTGATCTTATTGTGTGAAAAAAAAATATCACTTTTCACTGAACATGAAAATTTAAAAATTCGAAAAAAAAGATAGATCAAATCATTTGCCAATTAGTGGACTAGGCGGGATGGGTGACAGTATTTTGGGAAAAATTTTCAAGAAAATCGATCGCTACGTGTTTTTTGGAAATCAACTGTTAGGTCCCAAGTGACCTTTACCCTCAATTCTGACGTCACGCGCCTGCGCTCTGTCGCAGCGCGCTTATTTCAAATAAATAATCTTGTATCTCGAAACATGTTCTTATTTTAGTAATTAATCGATTCATTTAATTGTATTGAATATTCTTTATATAATATAATATTTCATTTACAATATGTTATAGTAGCTTTTACTTCAGAAATATCTATTTTTAACTGAGTATAAATACCAACGTCACATGAGAACTTCCCATCAAAATCGCTTCTCGATCAAACAGAAGAAATTAAAACCATAAATAACTTTCTCACACTAAAATGCTTATTTCACACTACGTATAAAATTTGAAACTTAACTAAAACTTTTATTAATTCGACTCCATGATTTTTCCAAGAAACATTGTTAACTAGAATCAGCAAATTGTAAAGTATCCCTACCTATTGAACTGTTCGACCAATAAGAGTCACCCTTTCGTCACTTCCAACAAATTATTGAATTGTTAACGTAAATTCAACCAATCGAAAATAACGTTTCAAACTGCTGACAGAAATATTCAAAGCTAAGTAAAAACTTGTCTATAAAAACTGAAACAGAATGAATCTCATCAGTTCACTCTTAACATCTTCAACGATCACGTCAGTTCACTTCCTACATCTTTTACGACGATTACGAGTTCAAGCAAATCATCAACTAAGTCAAGTTAGAAAATATTAAGTCAACATCCAAATAGCCTGTGTGGCAAATCAAGTAGCCTTTGTGGCATTCAGTAGCCTTAGTGGCAATCGAATAGCCTGTGTGGCAAATCATATAGCTTGTGTGGCATCTTTAAGTTTCAAGTGATAACGATAATCGACAATCAAGTATTTCGTGAAATAACATGTAAAAATCAATCAAATTCAGAATCGTCAAGTGAACTCAAAGAAGACTTAAGTAGACAATAAATCTAAAAGTGTAAATTATCTGTAACAGTTTGAGTGAACAAATTAATAAATATCAATTGAAATTATAATTGTTCTCCAAAAAATATAACCATCTCTAATTCACTTCATAACATCCTTACGCTTTAGCTACGCACAGTAGTGGCGGGCAACGATCCTCTACCAAAATAAAATAATATTTCTGTTTTAAAAACCACGTCCAACAACACCTACGACGTAACACAACATTTGATAATTCAAACTCAAAAACTTTTTAGAAATACGATTTTGAAATTTTTTTTGATTTTATGTTCTAAAAGTGCTGTAAATGAGGAAATTTAAAGAAAAAAAATTGGCTCATTTTTCAAAATCAATATCTCGAAAACGGCTGGACAAAAAAAATTCCAAAAAATCATGAAGGTTTTTGCTCAATGGATACTGTGAGTTAAAAAATTATCGAACAAATCAGAAATGCGAAGTCAGATGAGTAGCCGGTTTCGCGTTGAATACCCCATATACACTACAATGAATTCATGGTAGGTACAAGAGGGTCATTTTATTTTATATTTTTAGATAATTCCAAACAAAGCTGTTATTCAACAATAAAATTTAAAGAAACGTACAAAAATGGAAAAATTACGTTTTTGCTAAAATAAATTTTTGTAATGATTTCGATTTAGTCATATGAAAGCTCGGTACCAACATAATTAATTTCAGATAGCCATAATATGGAACTACTCGGTAGTTGCACCAAACTTTCATATGAATAAGTCGAAATCGTTGCAATAATTTATTTTAGCAAAAACTTATTTTTTCCTTTTTAGTATATTTTATTATTGAATGAAACCTTTTTTATAAAGATGTTTTTTTTTGTATAATTTTATTTTTTCTACTTTTTAGTCTTTTAGAATATTGCAATCAATTTGATCTAGTATTTGTCAACATTTTCAAATTACTTGAAATTCCTTACAACCATTTTCACAGTAATTTCACTATTTCATTACACAAACCGAGAGCAGCAGGATAAGCTATGAAATGGACCATCATTTTCATTCCGTCTGGATATTTCTCTTTCTGATCATTTCTCTTAATGCATCGTTATTATATGGCTTCTTTCCAGTCAGTTTTGCGTTATCCAATTTGCGATACCCCATGGGGGTGGTTTTCAGGTTTCACATATTTCTAATTGATATTTTCTGAAACGAAGAAATGGATGAAAATCTACATGAAAAACGCATATAGTGTTACATTTAAAAAACAAAAATAAAAATAAGTTCGAGCAAATGAAAATGAAAAAAAAAACTCATAACAAAAAATCTATTGGTTATTTCTTCATGGGACCAATTTTAATCGAAAGAGCGTAAAAAATCACTAGATACATGTTTTTGCATATTTCGAAAAAAAAATTTCAATCCTCAAGAATATGTTAGTTTTTGCAGATGGAAGTTGATATTATTTTTGTCTAGTGTGTGCTGAGTCCTATGCAGATAGTCTCCCGGGAGAAGAGTGGGTACAGTGCACGAGTTGCCGAGATTCTGTACACATTTAATGCACTTCTGGTGTCAGTGCAGTTTATGTTTGCATGAACTGTAACAGTAACTAAACTAATTGAGTTGCTTTTTTTGATTAGAAGTTTATTCAAGTTTGTTTTTGTTTCTATGAGGAATCTCAGAAATTTTATTATGTTTTTGTTCCTATGTTTCATATGTTTCAATGTACAAAGGTTTGTATAACCCATTGGCTCAAGTGACCACGTTGCGCGGTGCAATAGATCCCACCTGTGGGGTCTAATGAGCCATATGACTTTTTTCATTATAAGGTAAATTTAATATAGTAAACAATGGATTTGGCGAAGTTTTTTGATCTCTATATGCGGTCAAATAAGTAAACGAGTGATTTAAGAATAACTTTTTTTTTATTTTTTCTTCAAATATACCTTACGCTGATTTGAACAAAATCCGGATCAAGTAACCCCACACTACCCTAGTTATAGCAGTTTGCTCCGATTTTCAGTCCTAAAAGCTTTATTAACTGTATAACGTTGGTCCATCCATCGTTATTAAGACCTACTGTAAGGTAAACAGCAGTGTCGATAATCTTTTTGACGTTAGACTTCGACTTGGGAGAATAAGACCACACAAAAGCGTTGAAGCTTATATTGCTATTTTGCATGTATCCGCCAAGGCATCGTTCAAGAAATTCTGGTTTTGTCAAGTCTTCGTACAATGGCTACACTGATTCAAATACTCCATCTGGAATTGGTTTTATATGCTTATATTCATGAAGCTCATTGTCAGCCTTAGCTTTCTACCAATCGCACCAAGAATCTTTGCCGAGTTGACAGTGTTTATGCGTTAGGAACTAATCTGTCGAATGTGTGCCACAAAGTGGCTCAAATAGCGTCACGCATTTTTGCAACTGAAACATGGTTTCGACGAATAGTCAAACCATAATATATAGTTAAGTCAATTCGTCGGTTAACTTACCCGGCAGTTTGCTCTTTCTTTCTAGACCCTTTGTAACTTTTGTGAATTTTATCCTCGAAGATGCGTTCCCATTCGTTTCTGCGCATGGTCGATGTATTCTTTTATGAAAACTTCTTCATTTTCCAATTTAATTTGAATGATTAATTCTATGAAACTTTTCAGGCCATTCGAAAATAGGTTTTACGTCATCCACTTCCATTTTTTAAGCCAAGCTCATATGGTTAGCCTGACACTCATTTGCATAATTTTCAGTCCATTCTTCATAATCTTCAGCATCTTTTTTGTTTTCCAACATTCACATCACTTACAATACTTCGATTCAATTTCAATGTCCAAAAACCTTTCCAGTTAGCTCGCAGATAAGTGAAACTGTTGAATAAACGTCGGAGCTGTAACTTTACCTGGTTTTATTGGCTCTTGTGTGTAAGGAATAAGGAGATAGAATTGTACTTTATAATTTTTAGTGAGTTTGATGACACACAACAATGGCACTTAACATGGTGAATTTATTGAATTAAGTCACAAAAGAATAATGGTTTTAATACAAATAAAATGATTGTGTATAGAACAGAAAATAATTATGTTCTAAAGAAAAGAAAAAAATATTCATAAATTGACTGGTGTGAATTAACATAAAAGAAAATTGTAATTATATAATGAAAAAAAAGTAACTGCTGTAAGTTGAACGAAATGATGAATAGTCAAAACAATAATTTTTATAATGAACAAGGTACACGTGCCAATATGGCGACGCTACGAGGTAGTTATTTATGGTGATGAGTTTCATAAAAGTTTCACAATTGATGATAAAAAATATAAAAAAATCACACAAAATTAATTCGCACTAAGTTTGGGTAGTCCACAATAATCTTGGTGAGCTCTGTGAAGTTGGCACCCCCAAATGCGAATTTTTCAATTTTTTTTGCACGGTTCGTTTGTCCATTGTAGGACCACGTAAGTCCACCCAATAGATTATTTTGTCCAGGCACAGTTCAAAAGTTATAAACAAATACTTTTTTTTTCAAAAAATTTCCGGCCAGCACCCCCAAATTGCAAAATCATGTTCAAAACCGCCTAGATCTTTTGTCCATCGTAGGTCCACGTAAGTCCACCCAATTGATTATTTTGTCCACCCCAGATTAATTATTATTCAACTTTTAAAATTTTCGAAAGTGTGAATTTGGCACCCCCAAATGCAAATTTCGCAACTTTTTTTGCAGAATTCGTTGGTCTATCTTAAGACCACATTTGTCCACCCAAAAGATTATTTTGTCCAGGCATCGTTCAAAAGTTATAAACAAAATTTTTTTTTTCATGTATATGGCGACTAGGAAAATGCGAAGTTACATCCCCAAATGCAAATTTCGCAACTCCTTTTGCAGGATTCGTTTGTCTATCGTAGGACCACGTAAGTCCACCCAATAGATTATTTCGTCCACCCCCAGATTGATCATTATTCCACTTTTGAAATTTTCGAAAGTGTGAAGTTGGCACCCCCAAATGCGAATTTTTCAATTTTTTTTGCACGGTTCGTTTGTCCATCGTAGGACCACGTAAGTCCACCCAAAAGATTATTTTGTCCAGGCATCATTCAAAAGTAATAAACAAAATTTTTTTTTTCATGTATATGACAACTAGGAAAATGCGAAGTTACACCCCTAAATGCAAATTTCGCAACTTTTTTTGCAGGATTCGTTTGTCTATCGTAAGACCACATTTGTCCACCCAGAAGATTATTTTGACCAGGCACCGTATGAAACCTATAAACAAATTTTTTTTTTCCAAATACAATTGTAGCAAGAATTTGGAGGTGTAACTTTGCATTTTCCTAATCGCCATATACATGAAAAAAAAAAATTTTGTTCATAACTTTTGAACGGTGCCTGGACGAAATAATCTTTTGGGTCGACAAATGTGGTCCTACGATAGACAAACGAATCCTGCAAAAAAAGTTGCGAAATTTGCATTTGGGGGTGTAACTTCGCATTTTCCTAATCGCCATATACATGAAAAAAAAATTTTGTTCATAACTTTTGAACGGTGCCTGGACAAAAAAATCTTTTGAGTGGACAAATGTGGTTTCACGATGGACAAACGAACCGTGCAAAAAAAATTGGGAAATTCGCATTTGGAAGTGCCAACTTCACACTTTCGAAAATTCAAAAAGTTGAATAATAATTAATCTGGGGGTGGACAAAGTAATCTATTGGGTGGACTTACGTGGACCTACGATGGGCAAACGATCTAGGCGGTTTTGAATATGATTTTGCAATTTGGGGGTGCTGGTCGGAAATTTTTTGAAAAAAAAGTATTTGTTTATAACTTTCAAACTGTGCCTGGACAAAATAATCTATTGGGTGGACTTACGTGGTCCTACGATGGACAAACGAACCGTGCATAAAAAATTGAAAAATTCGCATTTGGGGGTGCCAACTTCACAGAGCTATTTTCTTGGTGTGGTGAGTGAATGAATTTTACTCATTTTGTTGTTACAAATTAAAATACACTTTGAATGAAACAAAAGTCGTGATAGCGGACGTGCGCACTCATTCAATTCCCTCAGAAGAGACTGCTGCACATGGGCCTTGACAATGACCCGGTAGCCAAAATGCATACTTGAGCGCCACTTATGAGTGCGTTCGTTTTTGGTAATTAAGTCAACACAGCCATCAAAAAATTACTGCGCGCTGGACAGTGCTGACCTCTTTTCCCAGTTGAATAAATCAAAAGTAATCATTTGATTACTGAACAGAAACAAAACCATATAACGACGAAAAACCGCGTTTGCTTCATGACCCGTTGCCGGATACTGTGGTTCGCTCCTCATTCTTTTCAAGCGCCCTTTCTTTTTCTTCATTAGCAGCCTTTTTTCATAATAACGTTACACCAGTTTCCCGCTGTGCCCCAAATCAAATTGCAAATATTATAATAATAAGAATAAATAGGGGCCCAAGCAACTTCATAATCGAACAGAATTTTTTAATGCCATTCTGTCCTTTTCCAAATAATTTTATTGGAAACACTATTCTCTGGTTTATATCTTAGCATGATCAATAAATCGACTGTTAGGGATGAGAGTATCTGCTCAATTTTAACATTCTACGATCACTTTAAAGCCTATATATCGTTTCGCAGCTTCGGTAAATTTCATTTCAGAATGACAAGTTTTGTATACTATAACAGCTGACAAAACTTCGAAAAAATTGATGAATCTATATCAGAACTATTCAACAACTTCAATTACTTTCTTAAAAAAAAGCTGTTATTTTTGAGCCGATGTGCTAAAGCTCTCCAGCTCCGGCGGCTCTTCTTCATAGCGATTCAATGGTGTCCTGCTACTCATTTTTTTCAGGTGTGCATATCCACTGAAGCATTCAGTATTTTCTGTTTTTACAATATCATTTTACTTTTAAATAGCGACAGTTCTCATACTTTCATTTGTTTATGAAAACATTCCCAATGACCTCTGAGGGCTTTCTGCTGTAAGATTTATTGAATTCTACAGTAATTTTGGCAGATAAAATAAGAGGAATGAGAGGAGCACTTTGCCGGATTATCGCCCGAGCGATAACGTTGCACCTGCCTTCGGCAGACTGGATTTTCGGATGCTCAAGATCTTATTTGGGACTTGGGATCAAGCGTTCAACAATTCTAAGACTCTAAAACATCATTTAAGCCAAGGAAAAAATCAATTTTTCATAAAAGCCAGAGTTGCGTTACTCTTTTAAGCGCGAAATGGGTTGCCAACGTAGTGAACCATAGCCTTGCGCTGTGAGACCAAAATTGTCAGGCTCTGGTGAATGCCATTGTGGCCATTGTGTCTGATGTGAATCGATCAATCGTTTGTGTACATCATCTCGAGGATTCTGTAGGCAGTGCGTCGATTCCTGAAGGATGATGCAAGATATTGTGGACTATTTTTGGAATCAATCACAGAGTTTGGTAATGAATTTTCATCATGTGATGCAACTTCTGGAGCGACTTTCAATTCATTTTATAGGTGAACTTGCTAAGAATAATCATATTCAATTGGTGGATTCATTTTTATCCTGTACCAACAATTGAAAAAACAACTTGATAATCTAATTCACTATTGTAATTTCTTTCGTTCTAAAAAAGTGCTAACGAAAATTAATCGATTTTTTTCATTTTCGAGTGCATTGATATAACTTCCACTCTCGTTAGCCCTGGCTTCGCTTTCAATCAAGGATGATTGCCTGAAATCCAGCGAAGTTATTCAGGTTTCCTCCAGGCTTCACCGCGGGGAGGTGAGAGACGGAATGGGGTAGAAGCAGTCACTGCGACCAGCTGATAGCAGATTTGTGCAATGACCTACTCTATCTCATTCGGACCTCAAAAAAATGACATATCGAATACCTAACCTTAAAAAAAAAACGAACGAGTATTGATCATAAAATGAATAATTAGCCAGAATCAATTGAAAAAATGTACTACCTTTTGCATATTATAGACTTCACATTCGCACCAAAATTTTGATCTGAAATGAAAAAGCAGAAGTTTGGAATCAACAGTAAAACTAGAAAAATTGAAATCTTCATAACAATAATTTGATATTGAAATAGAAGAAACTAAAAGTAAATATTAATCCTTGACATTGAGCTTCCTCTTTTTGCGGGGTCCATACACCATGCTCAATGCCTTCTGCTTCGTTGGTGACAGTGCTGGCTCACTGTCACACCCCTCTTGATGACTTCCCCATTTATATCCCGAGCCTAGAGTTTCGGACAGCGACTTTGGTGGTTGATGAAACACAAGGCTGCGTATCAAACCAGACCGGTTGTATCTGTCACATATCTCTCGAAACTCGGTCACCATTTGCTTCAGTATCTCCTCCGTGATACTTCCATCAACGTAGAAGTACCATGGTCTCCCTTCAGTGCTCAATGGTATCTGCAACAAAATGTGAAGATAATAAAAATATAATATAATTCCAAAGACATTAATGCAAAAATCTTTTTCAGGAAAATTTTGTTGAAAAAAAGAATCTTCACCTCCAAGTGTGACAATTTGAAGACGAAATATAATGCGAAGCACTAGATTATGTGCAGTTGTTGTGTAAATATCATAAAAATTGTTCTGGCTTTGTTGGTCTGGGATGATTTACACAATGGATGAGCGAATACAAAAATAATATTGAGTAATTGGTAGGTAATAATTAGAACAGAAACTCAAATTAATATACGTTTTTTTGATACTATTCACACACTGGATTAATTTTGTGTTTTTCAGTAATGATGTGTGTTAATAATTTATTTGACACAAGTAATGGTAACAACAATACAAAAAAAGTTTTTTTTTTTTTTTTCACTGATTGTGATTTTGTTTAGAATAATGAAAAATAATGTAAATCAAAGAATGTAATGAGAAAAAATTACAAAATAGAAAATTAACTTGTGTTTCACCACATGGCCAATATGGCGGCAACACACATAAATAATGATGAGCAAGTTCGTTGAGTGTTATTCTGAGTATAATTACTTCAATAAACAATTTGAATTGAGTATGTAATTAATTGATAAATATAATGAAAAGTTTTACTGAGCACCAAGATTGTTATTGTAATTGATAATTGAGCCGTTTCACAATTTTTATTGATGAATAATCTTTTTCATAAGAAGATTTAGCGTCGACACGTGCGCACACAATCGTAATTTTATATAGCGAGTGGTAGCAACTTGTTGCCTCGTGGTAGCTCCCGGACCCCCGCGAGCGGAACCACATATATGTATATGAAGATGGCAGCACTACTCATTTCAATGGCAGCCATGACTGCCATTGAGCAATGCTGACATCTTCAACAATTCAAAAATGAGTTATGCGTTGAGTTACGCAACAGCAGTAGATATTGAAGGCACAAAGTCGTAAAATGCAAGCTGCAACAAGAATTGAGACAAAATTAGATTGCTTTATACAGATGTACATATTGATAGTAACAAATTATTATTACCTCAGATCATTTCTGAGGAATATTAATTAATACATACCTGTTCGTGGCGATGACTTGTGCCAACCTAGAAGTCACTGAACTCACTTTTAGCATTTCGCAACACTTTATCATGCATTCGTCTGGCTGACCGACTGTCAGTTCGAATCCAAGGGTCTTCAGCATGATGTTTTCATTCGCCAGCAGATCATATTCCAGTTTACGATAAATCTGAAACAAAAAAATCGGATACATTGATTAATGAAACATATTGAATTATTAATATCGTTTCGAAATAAAAATCGGAACTCAATATGATTATCCCTTAAAAATTACTTGAAATTAACAAATACAAAAATTATTCTGGAGTACTTACTTCCGAAATATATGTACAAATACAAAGTGTGAATAGTTTGAAACGTTTGAATAGCAAGACTCAGAAACGAGAGAATTTTATTCAAGAAAATATTTTAAAACTCAATAATAATGAAATTTCCATCATGCAAAATGTTAAATTGACTTCACACTATTATAGTTTTTGAGCGTTATATTTGTTTAATAAAATTTTTCTTGCATACTTGTATTCATGTAAATCGGACGAAAGTGTATACCCTCGAAAATTAGTATCGGACGAAACTGTATATACTCAGGTGAATTTTTCTTCATATACTACCATTCAAAGATACGGACGGACGAAACTGCATCGTACCGAATTCTTGATGGAGGACTCTTTAGTATTTCGTAGAAGGTCAGGAAATGCCTCACGAATCAGACATTCCAAAGGCATTTGTTCGTCGTGAACTTTCATTGCCAAAAATAATGCCGTTGGCGCTATTCCATGGCGATGAAAGTCCACAAATGAGTGCCACATGTAGAACCTGTGCATGAATACGATTGCCGTATTAATGCACTTTTGTGGCACGCCAATTTTCTGGAATCGGTGAATGCACGTGGCAACGTCTTGACGATAACGAGTTTCGGTGGCTTCGTCGATACCCATCTTACGCGACCGTGAATCGGCAATCTGGCCAGTCGAAAAATACCATCTTCCAAAACTCGCCATATTCCACGAACAACTTCACAAAATTTTTCAATCTGAAAGAAAAAACCAAACACTGCACTGTACACACACGCGTCAAATTATGCACTTGCCGTAAAATACGTGTAAAGCAATTAAAAATCGCTAAAGAATATTTCAAGAATTCACACAAAATTAACGTTGAATACACGATGAATTTAATGCGAATGAGAGCTTCAGACACGACCGATCGCTGTGGAGGTTATGATGTAAGTAATGTTGAAAATTTGTTCCCAATGCAAAGATCGTTACAGTAATTTGGAGGAAGGATAAGCTAGCCAATCAGCAACTGAAGCAAAACGACCAAACTTATCATTCAGCCTAGACCAGTACGGGCGATTGCTAATATTAATTCGGAATATTTGCTCTTCCAAAATAATCCAATAATGAATGTGTATGTTTCATATACTGTTATCATTAGCTGCTTGTATGTTATCTATCTATACTCGAGAATTAAAAACGATCTGTATTATTCATCGCGATTTTTTACAATTCCTCCCCGGTTTAGATAGAGCCCACAATGCCCTCATTCCTTGTATGATGCATGCGCGTTGTGACCACACGCATGCACATAACTTGTTTCACGCAAAAAAATTCTTTTCAAGTGAAACTTCTATACGCACGCTGGGAGTAAAAACCATAGTCGCCACACGCGAGCTAGCGTCACGAAAATGGGTAACATTGAGACTCAGCTATAGAAGCACAGAGGTTTATAGTACGAGAGGTAGCGTCACTTTTTAGACAGGAATTTCATACCGAATGAGTTTTATTTCTTAAAGTTGATCAGTATCCGATACTCATTAAAATGGGCGTCAGTCGCCGCACTCCGGCTGGACCTGAAGGTGACGGCAGCTAAAAGTTGTTGAAAAAAATTGTTTTTCAAGTATTTTCATACCGTGTCAAAATTCACGGGATGATTTTTGACATCATATTCAAGCAAAAAATGATCGTCAGCTATATTGAATCGGCTGGATTATACGTCAGTCACGTTGATGAACCACATGAAAAATTTTGAAAATTAAAGTCATTTTATACTTTATGAAATTTTTGCCACAGGATTTCTATACTTTTTAAAGGATAAAAAAATCGTCAGCTGTATTTATAAGGCTGGAATGACCGTCAGTTAGCATCATAAACGTGACCCGCTCTCAGTGCATCTGAGCGTTGTATATTCACTTTGACGGAAGGACTGACAATCTTTACAGCCACTAACATTCAGCTTATGACGTTTTTTATTGATTATTAACAATAAAATAATTCCATATATCAATTTCGATGAGTATTGTATCAATTCGATGAAAGTAATGCCCCTTCATGCTGAAAATAACGAGTATGCAATGAATTTTTCATTGCAATGAGATTCATGCCGGTTTTAAATTACATAGAAAATACACCTGTATCATAATGTGAAGATACTATAGTAATATAGATTCAAGGAACCTCAAACTGCAAATTCCATCCCCCCCCCCTCCCTTACGGCCTTTCACCCCTCCAGAAAATAATTTTCGAAAACCCCAGGTGAAGTGCCAAATGGTATGATTCAGTTTCAACCGTACTGTAAAGCTGTTAACACGTCCAGTATTCGAAATGTCTCAAAAAAGCAACGCATTTTGTGTATTTTGTTTGAAAAAAAACGAACCGCTTCATTTGTTTATTCCGAGCTATTTAGAGAAGTGTAAAAATATTCTTTATATCCGGAAAAACCATAATTCATCTATGAAAGATGCTAAAGTGCCAGTGGAAAGAAACGATCTGGAAAAATATCATTCGAAGTGCTATAGATAATTCACAGCATTACCAAACTTGGACCTAGTTTGAGCGCATCATTGGTAGGATTTCATGCTTTTACTGGATGCGATTTTAATCTAGCTTTTTATAAAAAAGGAAAAAAAAAACCTTTCGACATTTTGAGAAGTTCGGAATCTCATATTAAAACATTCACAGACATTGCAAATATACATGACTGTGATATGAATGAATTACGAATAAAGATTGAAGAATTTGTATGCACAATGTATGGTTTCAAATTAATAGACAATGTTAATACAGCACGAGTAGCAACAATCGCCAAGACTTATAAAATGAATGGAACAAAGGATACATTTTTGCTAAAAAATACAATTGACGGAGCAATATTTCCTCCATGTCAATCGGAGCTGTATCAACACATATTACGTTCATCGTACATAACACATCTTTGGAGTTATGCTCATCAGTCAGTTCCATCGGTGTTGTCACCCTTACACTATGGATGGAGAGAAGAGAATCACAAATACATTTTCAAGTGGTTTGAAGGTGATCAAGTCCCACCAACAATAAGTGACGGTACGATCATCGATGAAAATCCTACAGGTACTTTTTTTACATGTCTGTTTTTATAACACATTGAAATTGAATTCAAATAATGTCAGGATATCTTCAATTATTGTAATTTTATTTTACAGAAAACTTAGAAAATGATCATTTTGGATAACTGGATAATAATGCTGAAGAAGATGGTACAGACGAATTACAGCCAGAACAAAATGTACATATAGACAGCTCAGATGATAGCGAGGAAGATGATGACAATGAAATCGATCCGGCAGAATAATTTTACGAAAGATTCGATAGAAAGAAATTGATAATTTTCATACCATTACCCTCACGTTTATACGCATTGATAGTTTATTTATTGTATACTTGTTTAGAATGAATAATAATATGATGAAAAAAATTATTTAGTATTCAAAACATTTTGTCAATCGTTTTTTCATGAATATATTTTTTTCTCGTCTAATTTTTGTTTCTAAATAACTTATAAATAAATATTCTGTCCATATCATTCATTTCAATAACTTTATACAGTTGGTTTTTTTCTATATTATTTTTGTTGTCATTTATTTTTTCTATGTAATTTAAAACCGGCACGACTCTCATTGCCATGAAAAATTCATTGCATAATCGTTATTTTCAGCATGAAGTGGCATTACTTTCACTGAATAAATACAATACTCATCGAAATTGATATATAGAATTATTTTATTGTTGATAACCAATAAAAAACGTCATTAGCTGAATGTAAGTGGCTGTAAAGATTGTCAGTTCTTCTGTCAAAGTGAATATACAACGCTCAGATGCACTGAGAGCGGGTCACGTTAATGACGCTGACTGACGGTCTTTCCAACCTTATAAATGCAGCTGACGATTTTTTTTATCATTTAAAAAGTATAGAAATCTTGTGGCAAAAATTTCATAAAGTATGAAATGACTTTAATTTCTAATATTTTTTATGTGGTTCATCAACGTGACTGACGTATAATCCAGCCGATTCAATATAGCTGACGATCATTTTTTGCTTGAATATGATGTCAAAAATCATCCCATGAATTTTGACACGGTATGAAAATACTTGAAAAACAATTTTTTTTAACAACTTTTACCTGCCCTCACCTGCGGGTCTAGCAGATCTGGTGTGACTGACGCTCAGATCTCTCATGTATTAGGGGCAAACTATTATTGTTATGATTTCCAGTCGGTATGAAATGACTCATTGAAAAGTGACGCTACCTCCCGTACTATTAGGCCTCCGCTTTGTGCGGTGTTTCGTAGTCTCCCCACTCTGTTGTCTGCCACTTGTCACCCGTATACAGTCTATCTATCGTTCCGACGTGTCTTCACTACTATACAGACTATATTCTATATAATCTATCCATATTCTATATAGTCTGTATACTTTTCACCTATTACGGGGCATAGTTCATATGTATATATCAAATATAGTAAAATTTCTACAACATGCCGTCTACCACAGCCAATGGGCTAAGATAGCGTAATAGCATTATTTCATACTTATGAACAAATAAAATGGAACAATGAATGCAAAACAAAGACATTTTCCTGTAGTTTGCGCACGTGCTAATACCATTCGTAAATCACAGGGTGGTACATTGTCTGAAATTGTCTATGAATATGATAAGAAACAGTCACAATTACTAGTATACGTCGCATTGTCGCGTGTTATTTCTATTGATACACATGCAAAGACGTGGAACTTGCTGCAGTGGCCAGAGCCTCGCTGGAGGACATGGTAAGGCGCTGAACCGTTCATTAACCATCACAGGATGATGTCGCACAGTTCCTCTCGGGTTCATTCGAGAGGCCTTTTGTACGCGACCTCACTGGCAACCCAAGCTTCTGGATCAAGGTGTGTCTCGTGTCGTGTCATCAGTAGTGATGTGCTGAATACAGACAAGTGGTCATGCGCACTGAAACCGTACAGCGGCGAACCTGTGACAGCGAAAAAATCGGGTAGTTCACAGGCACCAAACATACAAAAATATGATTTTTGGGATATAATATATGTATAAAAAATTATGAAAGAAAGAGGAAACAATGAATAACCGCAATGGATGCATAATAAGAGCAATTTAAATTACAAACTGTAAAATTATCACTCATTACACAAATAATCTGGATATAGAAAGTGCAGGCAGAAATAAGAATGCAAGTATTATAGAGTTCTCTTCATTACACGTTCATTAGCTGAAGTGGTCAAGTTATAGTTACAAAATGAGCGGCTATGAAATAGAGTGGGTTCAAATCTGATAGTAATTTTCTTTATATCTTAGTAAAATGCAAATTGAATTCATCTGTTGCTTACGCAGATGTTGTATCAATTTTGCACACGAGAATTCGTATTGAAGCAGAAAAATAATATTATGCAAAATAAATAATATTTCATGTACAATCTCTTACCCAATCAATATCGCTGAAACTATATACATGTAGAGTGAATATATTTCTTCATTTCTTGAGTGATATTAATTCGGTAAAAAATGAATGAATTAATACAAGAAATAATAAACAAAATTGAAAAAAAAATGTTATGATGTTGTATCTTTTGTTACGTCCTAGCTGTAATTTTTAGAAGTTGAGACGAGTTTTAAAATATTTTCTTTGTTAATATGGTATCGTTGTCCGCCACTACTATGCGCAGCTGAAGTGCAAGGATGTTAACAAGCGAATAATGATGTTTTTATTTACGAACAATCATTGGATTTGATATTTATTTGAAGAAACACTTAAACTTTGATTATTACAGAAGATACACTCTCAAATTATTGTCTTTAGTTTCACTTATTGAATTATTAGTTGAGTTGGGAATATGAAATCGATGTATGTGAGGAGCTTGATGAACTATTTCTTTCGCGTTATGATTATTATTGTCTATTAAGGGGGTATTCTGGTCTAGAAGCCTAAATTTTAAGCATTTTTCAAACTAGGGTAAAAAAAAATTTTTTTTTTCATGTCGACGCCATTTTGTGAAATATTATTTTTTTTTTTGGCTGAGGTCCAAACGATAGCGACATCTTTACTGATTGAGAATTTTTCAAATTTTTCTGTTTCAGATCACTACAGGGGTTGGAATCATGTCAACCAGGCTGCACCGTTTTTCTTGTAGCCCCCACTTCACCGGCCTTTAATTCGATGAATTTTTGATTTTTTTTTCTACATTTTTTTTTTTTATATTCTTAAAATGTTAATAAATATCATATAAAAAAATGGATGTTCTAAATGTTGTCTATTTTTTTTATCCTAGTTTGAAAAATACTTAAAATTTAGGCTTCTAGACCAGAATACACCCTTAAGAATTGTCACTCGAGTGGTGCGAGGCAAGGGGAATGCGTCCATTTGCGCAGTGTATAAGCTGTCAGGATTGCAACTGTACAATCCAAAAAATGAATTCATCATATCATATGAAAAATTTATTTTAAAGTATTAAATTATGTTAAGATTGAATACTGATGCGCTATTTTCAAAAAGATTGTGTTATTTTACCCCCCTAGATGATTGTAATATCTAAAAATATTACTTAAATTAGCTTGAAAAGTCTGGCAACAGCGCAACTCACATATGCGCAAAGAGACACGTCTGTGTATGTGCGCAACTCATGCCAAAGATTTTCGGCTGCCCATGGCATGATTTCGTAGTGTGTAACCTAACCTCATAAACCCGCTCCGAAATGAAAAGTAGTGAAAGAAAATAATGAAAATGGATAACAGCAAGAACAATATATCTGAAAAACCTGAAGCGAAAATTCTTCGCGATGGCGATGGGAAATTTATTTCAAGAAAGAAATTGTGACGTTATATATCGAACATATAGTGATAACGCTAAAAACTTGAATATGGGTGAGAAAGTAAAAATTTCACCTGAAAGTGACGTAAGCAGTACAATACCTCAAGGAAACAGAATCTATAATTTTGCTCACTTGGCCAAAGAAATGTTCTGCAAAGATTGCCAAAAAGCTTTGCATTTTGAAAATGTGGAGAAAGAAACCATACATGGACATGCTTCTGTTTTGAATATACGTTGTAAAGAGTATTTGTTGCTGAATGAAGTGAATACAGGGAAGAAGTTCCAATGTCCAAATGGTTACAGCGTTTCCGAAGTGAATACTAGATCAGTTTTTGGTGAATTTTTAAAATTATGCAAATCAGTATATTGGTAAATTGTAAATTAGTTATTATCAGTGATTGTTTTGTATTCCTCTAGGATCACTTATTTATTTCATATAACTTTGAAAACTATTATTTATATATTCATATTTATTGTGTAGTTTTATTTCCATCAAATAAATTCCCTGAATTATTCTGATTAACAACCACATATATGATTTTCAGCAGCTTTACATGTGGAAATTGGGCATAATCAGCTAGCCAATGCTTTTTCTGTGATGGATATTCCTTCCATGAGTCAATCAACATTCAAGCGTCATGAGAGATATTTGCAACCTGCCACTGATGCAATAACCAGACAAAGTATGGAGGAAGCTACAGCCAAGGAACGAGCTTTAAAACTCAAGAACATTGATGAGCCGAAGAAATATCTGTTAGTTGGTTGATTATTTTTTATCAATTCTGAAGTACGTAATTTTGACTTGAGAGATCTGAAAAGACCATATCTTTTCAGACATTTCTTAGCGATAGTTTTACTTCAATTTTGCGTTTTCAATTGAAGATTGAGAAAAGTTATGTAATATGTCCAATAGTTAATGTTTGAACATCACAGTTTTATGTATACATGTGTTGTGTATATGAAAAATAAAGTCATTTGCTACTACAAATATGTGTGTGTGTGTGTGTGTGTGTGTGTGTGTAGCCGAATATTGCGTTTTATTTCACGTGATACATCGAGAACGGTTCAATTAATTGTCTTGAAATTTTTTATAGATTCTTATACATATTTTTCGAAGATACCTATCGATTTTGATGAAGATCCGATGAAAAATAATATTTTCACGATTGATTGTCATTTTTGGACAATTTAATTATTATCACTCGGTAATAATTATTATCAACAACTTATTATAGTTATTATTATTAATATTGTTAATTTATAAGCTAAAATTAATCATTGTGCACTACATTGCAGAAGCATACTGCCAGTACGATTAGCAGCGCCTTTACTGTACCTTTATAAATAAATTATACATATTTATGGAGGTAAAAAATAAAATAAACAACAAATAAAAACTGTAACATTTATTAAAATCCTGCTTGCAAATTATATATAATTTCTTCCATCTTTTCTTTGGACCTGATGATATAGATCCAAATGTGATCATACTATCGGGCAAAAATCCAAGCGATATCACAGATGAGGATATAGTAAGACTATCTGTATCATTTGATTTCAGATGGAGCAAGAGAGGAAATGGTAGGCAGTATGACAGCAAAAAAAGATATGGCGCCATTACTGGATATTTCACTGGGAAAGTACTAGACGTTCGAACGATGAAAGTCGACTGTGTATCTTGTCATGAAGGTATTCCTAAAGACCAGCACGATTGCAGACAAAATTTTGAAGGCACCTCGAAAGCTATGGAAGCTGAAGCAGCTCGATCGTTGGTGGTTGAAAATAAATTATTAGAAAAGTACAACGTTCGGATAGGAATCTATGCAGCAGATAACGATAGTACTGGCATTCACGCAATCACATCGGGAATAGAAAATCCAATAATCAAAGTTGATGATACTAATCACACTAAAAAAGGTGTTATGAATTAACTGTACAAAGTCACCAATTTTGAAGATCCATTAAAAGAACTGAGTAAAAATGGAAAAGATCATCTCCGACGAGGCCTCTCGTATGCTCTAGAACAAAATAAAGGTGATGCACTAGAACTTGCAGAAACCTTAACAAATATCCCTTATCACGCTCACAATATTCATGATAATTGTGGGGAATGGTGCCGTTATAAATCAGATGAGGAAAACACAATCATTCGAGCATACCTGGTGGATTTCAGTCTCCAGAATTCTTTGAGGCATTAAAGAGAATTTTTGACCAATTAGCTAAGCAAGCTGACAGGTTTTCTTTTGCAGCTTCTAGTCAGGCTAATGAGAGTTTGAATAACTCTATTGCTAGGAAATGTCCGGAAAACATTTGTTATTGCATGTCAGAGTCTGCCGATAACCGAGTGCACTGTGCAGTATGTCGAAAAAACCTTAGCTTCTATATTATACCGAAAACATACTTGAGTTTTTAGGCATTGACCCTGATATAAATTTAGAGAATCAAAATAAAGTTTGTTCTGCTACTTTAACGAAAAAAGTGGAGCGGTCAAAGAAATCTGAAATAAAATTACGAAGACGTCGAAATAAAATTAACAAAAAACGTGTGTCTGAAAAAAAAAGTTTTAACAGAAATACACACTTATAAAAGTAATGTGACACTTAATTTGAACCTTGGCAATACAATAGGAGAGAATAGAGCAAAAAACGCTTTAAAAACTATCCCAATGTTCCAAAGCGAAATCTTTAAATTTCCTGCAAAGGAATCTTCGAATTTAGTCCCTGCTTTGGTTTATTATGATTTAGAAGCGAATGTGTTCGGATATCATGCAGAAATTTTGCAGGTAGCTTTCAAGTGTGATACTTCAACTTGTATGTCATAAGTAACACCGTTAGACAAAATAAATTAAAAAGCTTCTGAATTCAATAAATTAACTAATGAAGGTAAACGGCCCATTCGAAATTGCGTCCCGATAAGGGTATTTTTACCTGTACCGGAAAAGGTCACAATCGAATTGCGTCCAAATCGAAAAAGGTCGGCTTGTGGTCAGATGGGCAAGTACAGGTATAAAATAAGGAGCAACGTTGTCACTGCAGACAGTAATAATAATAGAGCTTTTTGGATAAATATATCATTAATGTAATCAACACTTGCAAAACCAATGTTACATATTCATTAAAATTGCAACAAACCCGAAAATGACTGTATGAACAGTATGTACAGTGCAATTATAAAATTATAACTTAATATTTACAGAACTTCTCTGTTATTATCACTGCAAGCTTGGCAACAATTTCTAATCTTATTTTTGGAATGGATTTCTCGAGATTTAGATTATTTGTTTTTGTAACATACTATTTCTTCACATTCATTCAAGCCCCCCCCCCCACCGGCTTCGCCCCTGGACCCCACTCTATATCTACACACATTCTAAACAAATAATTATTTGTTATATTTCGAGTTGAAAGATTCATAATAAAATATGATCATTTTGAGTGTGATGAGTTACACTTGGAAGTTTGGCAACAATGTCGAAATAAATTCAGTTTTGGCCAATTAATAATGTTTGCATTGCGGACGCAATTTCGTTGTACCCGGGACGCAACTTATGTGTCGAAAATTTTACCTACTCAAACTGGGACGCAATTTCAAATGTCCCAGGTAAACAGCTATATCATAACAATCAACCAGTAACTTCTTGGCCTCGAAGGGTAGTCGCTGGAAAAATATTAGAATTTTTGCTGAGTTTAAAGAAAAATTGTATTTCAATTGAACATAACTCAAAGAGATATGATATACCACTATTGATTTTGTTCATGTACCAAAGTAATTTACTATATGAATTTTGTAATATTGTTGATGGTTTTACAGATTTTCTGATTTTGATGCAAAAAAAATTTCCAGAAATAAAAAACGGAGGAAAATTAAAACTCACTACTCTAGTCCGCGAATAATTACGAATCTCATTCGAAAATGCTCAAGATGCAATGGGTGATGTTTGTGCATTAGAACGTCTAATGCATGCCTATTTCAACGATAATTGCTTGATTAGCTCAAAATATACTATTGCTGAGTCTGTTATCAATTTGCAGAAATCCCTTAATCAAAAGATTAGTGTTGCATCATTTGCGCCTCTTCGGAAGTCTTTATCTTGGTACATGATTGATGAAATCTGCAGTTTTGGCATTGCATTAGATACTTTAAAAAGTGACTTTCAAAGAGAAAGAAAAGTAAAAACTAGATTATTACTTGTAAATTTAAAAATACCTAATGATAAAACCAAAAAGAAATATACTTGTTCGAAAAGTAGGCAAGTGGATGTCATTATAGATTATATAAAAAAATTATAATTGAAAAACAAAATGAAAATCCGAAATGCTACATAATATGTTGTTTAAATAACAATTTGTTGCTTGTGATATTACTTTATATAATATTTTTATTTGTTTAATAACCAAAGTATAATGCCAATAAAAATAAAAGTTGTATTTCGGTCGAATTCTAATATTATATAAAAATAATTGTTCTAAAATAAATATTTGAGTTTCCTTTCAAATGGTTCTTTGATTCATTAAAACGCTTCATATTTTACCTTTTCTCAAGCTTCAACGATTGGTATAAAATGCTGTCATATGATTTCTTGATTTGAAAATGTAATGAATGCGCGCGCTTTTTTTTTTAACTTCAGCTGCGATTACAACGTTACCGCTTCTTCATGCAAAACGCTTTGTAAGCGTTACTATTGTTATTACAACGATGACAAAATTAACTCTGAGAATTTATTATTACATAACGGTACGGTAAATTATTTTGCTTTTTTAGAGTTCGAAACTTTATGTCACTGCCTAACAGTAATGAAAAATACAGATTTTTCGCTTCGCTACAAGTTATCTTTTTTTACACTGCCATTTCAGTTACATAAGAGCCTATGTTATTTTCAACATATTTACTCTTGTTCTTTGAAAAAATTAAACGGTAAAAAATTCTGAATTGCTTAAAATATCATCATGAATCAATTAACCAAGTTTCATCAATTTTGCTTCGTTTCAAAATCTCGAGTGACAATCCTTAACAATCATCGATGGAGTGAAAATTTTTAGTGATTGTACTAAAATGTACTTGTTGTTCACATTATTTCAAATTCTTCAAATTTTTTCATCACAATACTATAAAAATTTAATCTTTTTTAAAATAAACCAATAATTTTCATCCAAATGATAATAATTTTACCGCCAAAACATGAAAATCTGAAAATTTACGACAAGCTCAAATTTGACTTTGAATAACTTTTGAAGGAGCGAATTTATCGAATAATCATAAGAGACTTTTTTTGTAGAGTGTTCAATTTCCTACAATAATATGTATTTCTCATGATTATAAATCTAATAATTCGTGAGAAAAAATATAAATGTAAAAAGTGGAAAAATCCCATGTTATTTAAAGGGAAAATATATATCGTCTTGAGGGCACGGTTTAATATCAATTTTAAGGGCCGATTTTGAGCTGATATTTTTTTAAGGCCATCAACTAATAATTTGCGGGGCGCTGCGAAAAAAAAATCAACTTGGTAAATAACGGACATCCTAATACACGCATTCACAGTCGAAGGTTTTATATGTTTCTGTAGCTGCATGAGAACTCGACGCCAGAGTGTTTTGATGAATATAAAATACTTTCAGAACCATTGAATTTCTCACGTATGCATGTACTATTCATATGGAACTTACTCTCAAAATGATTATAAATTACTCACCTATGTGTGAATAACTATTTAAATTAAATGTATCATGTGCTATACTTCAGTGACACTTCCGGGTGGCGGATTGGCGTATATTTTGGACGAGACACAAACGGGTGTGCCTTTCCAATGAGACATATCTTTATGTAAATCGCTCGCGTGTTCACGTTCTTGTCCCGCCCATAGTGTCCTCATGAATGCTATCATTGCTCTTCATCAACTTGGTTACAAGAAACGCGCGCGCAACAAGGTGCAATTGAGCCATTGCTCCTTTGTTTTTGGCGCGACCCTTCCGATACCACTTGCTACTCTTCCATGTACCTTTATTTCTTTGTACGTTCCCATATTCTCACATACATGTATGCAGATATGAATGCAACAGGAATGAATCCGGATCTTTATGTTGTAGTGTGAAGCGAACTCAACGATCTCTCACTATAAACTTCATGTTGGCCACTCACGGGTATGCATTCCAATGAATACAATATAGAAAAATTCGTGCATATCACTTTAGCTTGTCAACAACCAACTGTTCTTCTGCACCATTCATTGCATTTTCTGGTATTAAAGTCGTATTGCCAAGTATCCAATTGATATCTTCGCTTGAAAATGATATGGGGATAAACAAATGATGGATAAACAAATGATCATTTGAAAATAAAGAAATTGTGTATTTTGAATTTCTTGATTTCTTTCAATTACAGGCATGAAGTTTCAATGAAAAAGTATTTTGACACTTTTAGATAATTAATAATTAAGCTCTGGTTCCGTGCATTATAGTTTGGAAATGATGAAAATTGTTCCTAATAATCTTTGGAAATTTACTTGCAAAATCCACGTAAAAAAGTAAAATTCCGCGGCTGAAGCCACAATAAAATGCATCATTTGAAAGTAATTTTTTTTCAATTGGCTAAAAATTAAAAAAAAAATTAAAAAACATATTCGAGAAAATAACTTTTTTTTGTAAATTTTCGAAATTTTTCAAAACTAACCTTCACAGTCGAAATCAACCTGTAACAGATACGGGCTAGTCTCAACAGTAGAGGAAAAATGAATTTTTTCATTTTTAAGAAGAATACGTTGAGATAGGTACGAAAAACTTGTTCCTTGAATTTTTTCCAAATTTTGATCAATCGGTTCAGAAAAACCGTCCAATTAGTTGATTTAAAATTGTACCGAATCATTAGGGATACATTGGGCTGGAAAATTTTCTTTGAACCTTAGCATTCCTCCCAATATTAGCAAAGATACAGTCGATTTACCAAAACAAAGGAAAAAGTCACTTTTTTGTACTTTTTTCAACTCAACGTTTGAGATGAAAAAAAATTTTTTTTCTAAAATATCATGACAGGATCTTGTAGAAAATTTTTTCCAGACTTCATAACTGCCCTTTGATTTGCTGTACGACTAGTAGTTGCATCAATATCGGTAATTGAGTGAAAAAGGATCCTTTTGCATTCAAAACTCGATATCTCGGAAACAAAAGATCGTACCACGATCTTCAAAAACGGAAATTGATGCTGGATAAACAGCTTATCCGACCCATGTATTGGCGTAATTCGAAAAAATTTTTCCATGCCCATCAACTGAAAAACAAATGTGAAAAATTTACAAATATTTTTTTTTCCTCTCTCCGAGGATAACATGAAAACTGCTGCTCCTAAAAATTTTTCTTTGGAAGATCTAAAAACTAAAATCTTCAAGCTTGAAAATCTGTCTTTCTTGATCTTCGATCCGACCATTTTCCACTGAAACACAGCTCCTTCAAAATAACCGGAAAATTCGGAATTTTTTTTTGCTCCCTTAATTTTTGTGCGTAGTGTATATGTTGCAAAATTTTTTTTCCGTTCCCATCTTTTTTGAACACTCTGTAAATTGTATGGTTACTTTTTGAACTCAGTTTCGTTATTAATCAAACTCTTTCTCTTTAATATCGCTTAAAGCGCATGGAATGATCATTCTTTCTCACTTTGGCAGTCTAATAGTGAGGGACGAAAATTTTGTGTCAACTTCTGCTGTAGATTCGTTTTTCTCGGAACTCACAGCTCTAGTAGACACAGTATAGAAGGACTCGATTGTGCAGTCGAATCTACATTCATATCACCTTTGAATACTGTTGCAGCTTTCCTTCAAGCTGAGAAGCAATTATTCCACTTTATAAGTTATTTAGTTTTTGTTTTGTTTTTTTTTGTCTTTGTTTTCTTGCGTATCAGTGATGTGCGCAGTGGTTGCTGTAATTGGTGGCGGAAAAAATTTTTGACCCGAACTTATACTCCATTGATTATTCAAGCAGCTTTCAAAATAAAACTATTCATCAAAATAAAAATATTCAAGTTGACTTCAGGATGTACATAACGCTCTACGCATGTAATTTTCATGGGAGGGAGCTTGCGTGTGCGCAGATTGGTCCATCGCTCCAGTTATGAGACCAGTATTACGTATACAATTGTTGAATAACACTGGCTATGTATTCTATAAATGATAGAATAAATCGAAGAATATACATTCTGTCATCATTTACATAAAACGTTTATGTACGGTCCAAGTGCAGTTAAGTCGTATATAAAGTAATTCGTTCTTCTGTAAACCTCTTGGTCCGTTTGTAAAAATCGTGCTCCTCAAACAGTCAAACTAACTTCTTCAGTCCATTTATATATTGTCTGTAACATATATAATACGCGATTGATTTACAATAGTAAAATCCTATAAGATATTGAAACAATGAAAGCGAGAAGCTTCAAATTATTAGTCGATTCAACTGTTCATTCGCAAAAACAAGGATGCATGTGTCGATCCTGAACTTGAGAGCCACATAGAGACCGAACAAAATTATTGGCGGACAATCTCAGAACGAATAATTCCGATTATAACTTTTCTGATAGAACGAGGTCTTGTATTTTGAGATAGTGATAAAACTATTGATTCTTCTCACAACCATAACGGAAATTATTTGGGTTCATTAGAATCAATAACAAAATTCGACAATTCTCACGCTGAACATATACAGATTCATAAAAATAAAGGAGAGGGACATACTTCATACTTTTCAGAAACAACATGCGAGGGATTCATCTATACGATCGGATCAAGTGTA
The DNA here is from genome assembly GCA_918226075.1 of Microctonus brassicae. Classification (NCBI taxonomy): domain Eukaryota; kingdom Metazoa; phylum Arthropoda; class Insecta; order Hymenoptera; family Braconidae; genus Microctonus; species Microctonus brassicae. Next base: position 5,273,392 of record OW445489.1, read on the forward strand.
TTAGATCTTATTATTTACGAAATTAAGAAATGCAAATACTATTCAGTATAATTGGATTCCACTCCAGATATTATCGCATATAGACCAACTGATTCTGATCGTGGGCAATGTTCTGTCACTTGGACCAGTGGAAAGATTTGTGCGATTCTTGAACATGGAAGACAATACTGCTGAACAGCTCGCTAAGAGTTTAATAGATTTTCCGAGTAAAAATGGTGTTAATATCACAAATTCTCGAGGGTAAATTCATGATAATGCCAGAAAAATGAGCGTGGAATACAGCGGCCTACAAGCACGAATTAAGGAGATAAATAAGTCAAAGAAATGCAGTCTCTGCTTTGCAAATTCCTTAAATTTGGTTGTCAAATGGGCTGCAGAATGCTGTGCGGAGGCATCCATTCATTCTGATTTCATTGAAGGCCTATATAAATTCTTCTCCACTTCAACTTATCAATAGGGTCTCTTCACGAACGCATACTAGTTTAAATATTTCAATTTCAAAAACATTTTCTGATACTAAATGGTCTGTCGGAGCTGATGCGACGAAAACACTTTTATGTAATTCCGACATTGTCAAACAAGTTTTGGATGAGGTCTCTGATAACAAGGATTGAAAGGTAGAGTGTTGTGATGAAGTTCACGGACTAGTTTCGATAATGAATGGATTACAAATGGAAATAATGATTACTGCGTGAGCAAATTTCTGAAACACCTGTATGCCATTAACGCTACGCTTGAGTTATCTGTTCAAGACTTTAACACACGATACGCTCTTTACAAATCATTAAACGAGTACATCCAATCGATGTGGTCCGTATTTCCAAATATAGAGTTAAACACCCAAACCCTAACTGACTGTGTGAACTATTCACAGTCGATCATAAGAAAACACTAGCAGAATATAAAGGATAACCATTTCACCGGATCTACTACACTCAATGAAGTTGTAGACATTCAAACACCTGGACAATCTTTTTAATCCAGAGCATATGGTCATAATTGACAATGTACTATCTGCATTAGCTGAATGCAGAAAAGCGTACCGTCGTAATCAGTGTATTCAAGATATTTCCGCAAATGAAATCTTCAATAGCAGAGGAGATCTTGGAAAGTACTCTAGTTATCATCAGTACTTACACAGACGAAATCGAGACTTGCTGCATATCATCGGTACAAATCTCAGTGCTACACGAGCCCTAAGGATCTTCGTAAGTGGCCCTAAGATGATGTCCATACCTTTCTGTAGAAGAATTGGATGAATACCATCGGGCCCATGAGCCCATGAAGGTTGGTTCGTTTCCTTTTCCTGAAATGAGCAGATCTTCGCTCATACTGAAGTCGCTGAGAGCCTCCCCCCTCATATTGATGTTGGTGCTGTCCCATCCAACGTGGTGTGAGTCAGCATCGCTAATTCTGCTAGTACAGATGTCAATGCTAACTGGAGCACACCTGAAAACATTACGGCTGCAGTGAAAAGATACTCTCTTCCTCTTTGTTGATGAAATATCAATGGCCTCATACAAAATACTATGTATGCTCAATTCCAGACTGTAGCAGTTGAAGAATAATGAAGAAGTATTTGGCGGTATTAATGTACTGTTCTTCGGTAACCTGCTACAATTATCACCAGTAGGAGGAAATCGAGTATTTGATCAGCCTGACAGATTGATACAACACTTTGTAGTACTCGAGAAAAAGCTCGGGAAAGATAGACTCGGAGAATTCTTGATTGAAAAGGCTCCCTGAATATATCCAACGAATGAGCAAGTGAATGCACACAACGAAGCAGTACTTGACAGCACAAGTGTAGCATTTACTGATTTTAGCCATGTTTTTTGTTAAAATCACGGTTAGTGATTCTTTACGTCTCCCATTATTACCACATGTCCGGCTATTTGCTCAGAATCAAATTGTACGATGAATTGGACCTTTATTCAGAGACGGCAGTTGCTTGCAAGACATTCTTACGATTGAGATGATGAATGTCCAGGATGTCCGAGACTAGTTCAGACGAATCTAATAACATAACGACTTGGTAATTACGTCTAGAAAATCATTTGACAGTTTCGTAGGCACATAACTACTTTGAACGGTGTATATGATGTACTTACCAGAGAACTCTTTAGACTCTGAATCTCAATAGTAAACAAATTATTTTGACCGACAAGGTTTGACATTTTATTAGAAAGCATTTGATTGATGAGCACCGACGTCTGGGGTGAACAAATGGAATGGATATTTAATCACTTAAATTAATTGTGCAAAAAAAGGATGATTGAATGGTAGTGATCGAAATGTAATTCAACACGTGCGAACCACCTCAGCACGGCCAATTTATTCCAATTATCACACACAATTCAATACGATATAAACTAGTATCACAGATTATAAAAAATAATATTTAAACAAAATGAAAAGTAATTAATATAAAAAGAAAATGCTTAATTGGTTTAATATTTGAAAAAGATAATTAATGCCGAAAAAATCGAATAGGACAATGGCGTCCGAAAGATGAAATTCTCGACGAATGTGGAGAGAAGCGGGGTGCAGTCCAGGTTGCGTCGTCGAGTTCCCGGCAAAATCACTCCACCATTACAATAGTTATTGTGCCGAGCAGCGCGCCGATGCGCAGAAGAAACGTCCTAGGTCTGAGAAAGACAGACTTATTGCTGAGAGCTGGCAACATCTTTCGCCACATTACTTCAAACAGCATTTCATTCTGTTATTCTCATTCGTTAATTTCGAAATTACGCTTCGATACGATCTTTGCAATATTTTCAATTTCATTGAACTTATAAGTGCGTTTTTTCATGGATTGTTTCTGATTTGCCATTATTCCAGAAAGATTTTCGAATTGATTTTATTGCGCAATTGATTTGAACCACGTTGCAACAAATCGTTACTGCATAATCAAATTAATCGTATAGATTTATATTAGAGATGATTACGAAGTCATTGTGATGTGTGAATGTGAACTTGAGATGAGGAATTGAAAGAATTGCAGTTGAGATTGAGATACTGAAAATTGCACGTGTATATTGCATTGCAAACAGTAGATGAGAGCCCTGTTGAGCGTGGTCAGGATTCACATAACCAAAAGTAAGGAAAATTAGCCTGCATTCGTGATTGTAATTTGACCGCCTTGCAGTGAAATTTATGAATCTGTCTAATGAGTTCTGTCTTCATTGACTGATGACCACCTAGAGTCAAGATTGTAATTTAGAGTGGCGGCAATCTCCAGGTACGAAATTTCCCAAACAATTTTCTCGTTTTGAAAAACGCCAAAATCCAATATTTTTTTCGTTTCATAAAAAAAAAAAACAAATGAACAAATGAATGATTTCATGAAACCACGATGCGAGTGAAACTTTTTTTCGGATCGTCGGCTATATTGGCTTTGGATGCTCTGCATGAGCGCCTTTACAGCTACTCCGCAGCCGGCTGTAACGTGACATGCGACAGAGGGACGAAAAATTTTAAGGCGATGTAATAAAAGTTTCACTTTAAAAAAAAACTGTATATAATAAAACAAATGATCTGCGCTGTGTGCCCATATTTAAAGTGGAACTTCATACGCTTAAACAGCTGAGATAAAATTCGATTATACTGAATATATGAGAAATATTATGAGAATTGAAATGAAGTATTTGTAGAACGATATACAATACAGTTTGCATATAAATATTATTCTTAATTTATTTTTGTAATCTGTACGTTTACTGGGTGATTCGATAGCTGGTACATTTGGTGTAACTAGTGCAATAGCTACAGTCAATATAATTGGGTTATGGAAGCTAAAATTTGACATATACGTTCTTGACTCGACGATTGTGTCGAGATAACGAGAAAATACAGCATCCGTAGTTGTTCCTGATGTGGTTGTTGGAATATTCCGGTAACGAATCATTTTTATATTCAGTTGCTGTTGTAGAAAAGCTATTAATTTCATGAAAGTGCCCAATGCAAAATGAGCATTGAAGTCTCCAGTTAGTATAAGAGATTTTAGATCATCGCGTTGAGAAAGAGTTTTGTCACCATCGCGAGTATATCTCAATAATGATCCATGTAAAAATGCTATTACACTAAAGGAAAAAATTAAAGGGTCAAAAAATTTTTCGCAATTTTTGCGTGTTTTTTGACCGACTGTATCTCAGTGACAAATGGTCGTATCGAGTTTTCAAAAATAGCATTTTGAAGCTCCGAGTCTCTAGTTTTCAGACATTCTAGCGAAAAAATTTTGGAAGTTACGGTTATTACGTGATCCTGACGAATAGCGCAAAAAAAAAAATTTGCAAATTTTGTGTCGTTTTTTTTTGAGTGCACGAACTTGGGAAAGTTTTTTTTAGCTAAACCATCAAATAGGTTGGATAGCTTGTTTATTCAGCTTTAATTTCTTTTTTTTGACAACCTCGATCCGACCATTTTTCACTGAAATATGGGACTTTTAACGGAAAATGGTCCTTTTGTCTTCAATCATCGATATCTCAGCGACAAATGCTCCTACAGAGAATCGAAGGACAGTTTTGGAAACTAGGATAAATTTCCTATGAGAGACTACCACAATTTTGAGGAAAAAAAATTTTTTTTTATCCTTAACATGAATTTGAAAAAAGAGGAAAAAAAGGGTAATTTATGGTTTTTTAAAAAATTGACGGAACAATTGGAAATATCCATGAAATGACTAATGTTAAGAGTAACTTTTTGAGCTCGATATACCTGCAATTGTTCATTTTGATCGTGCAAACCGTTTCTCTGTTTCAAGCAATCAAACTTTTGAAAAAATTAAAGGGTCACGATTTTTGCGCTTAAACACGTCATGATCATGATGAAAATGGAAAAAAACATTTTTTGGAAATTTTTTCACATTTTTCGAACAAACAATGTTTTGTAAGACGAAAACACAACAATCGACGAAAAAAAAAAAATTGCGAAAAATTTTCGAAATAATTTTCCAATTTTTTTTTTTTTTTTTTTTTTTTTTGGAAAACCTTCGGGCCATTTAAGAGAGCAATGTCCAGTTTATTTAGTATGATTCAGATCCAAACCGCCGGCATTAGCGTTACCCGAAGCGTACCACATGGAGGTTGCACGATAAATGATTTGTCTTAAAGACAGGTATGAATTGAGGTCGAAATCTGGTTTGAGACATCAACTTTGGTTTTAATTGAATTAAAAATTAATAAGCAGAAACATGGGACGGAAAACGGAAATCGTGCTGAAAACAACTGGAAATTGCTCTCTTGAATGGCCCGAAGGTTTTCCAAAAAAAAAAAAAAAAAAAAAAAAAATTGGAAAATTATTTCGAAAATTTTTCGTAATTTTTTTTTTTTCGTCGATTGTTGTGTTTTCGTCTTACAAAACATTGTTTGTTCGAAAAATGTGAAAAAATTTCCAAAAAATGTTTTTTTCCATTTTCATCATGATCATGACGTGTTTAAGCGCAAAAATTGTGACCCTTCAATTTTTTCAAAAGTTTGATTGCTTGAAACAGAGAAACGGTTTGCACGATCAAAATGAACAATTGCAGGAAGTTTCTGGGTATATCGAGCTCAAAAAGTTACTCTTAACATTAGTCATTTCATGGATATTTCCAATTGTTCCGTCAATTTTTTAAAAAACCATAAATTACCCTTTTTTTCCTCTTTTTTCAAATTCATGTTAAGGATGAAAAAAAAATTTTTTTTCCTCAAAATTGTGGTAGTCTCTTATAGGAAATTTATCCTAGTTTCCAAAACTGTCCTTTGATTCTCTGTAGGAGCATTTGTCGCTGAGATATCGATGATTGAAGACAAAAGGACCATTTTCCGTTAAAAGTCCCATATTTCAGTGAAAAATGGTCGGATCGAGGTTGTCAAAAAAAGAAATTAAAGCTGAATAAACAAGCTATCCAATCCATTTGATGGTTTAGCTAAAAAAAATTTTCCCAAGTTCGTGCACTCAAAAAAAAACGACACAAAATTTGCAAATTTTTTTTTTTTGCGCTATTCGTTAAGATCACGTAATAACCGTAACTTCTAAAATTTTTTCACTAGAATGTCTGAAAACTAGAGACTCGGAGCTTCAAAATGCTTTTTTTGAAAACTCGATACGACCATTTGTCACTGAGATACAGTCGGTCAAAAAACACGTAAAAATTGCGAAAAATTTTTTGACCCTTTAATTTTTTCCTTTAGTGTATATCGTTTATATGTGAACCGGACTTATGTAAACACCCGCATTAACTATTTTCTGTCCATTCATCGTACAGCACACAGAAGTGCAAATGTCACCGACATCTTCTGTCACAGCTGCACTTGATGTTGATTGTACAGCGATAGTACAAACTCGTGATTCGAGGATTTCTTTTATAATGGATAATGCAGTTGAAATTCGGTATACTGGGTTGCTCGTCTTCACAAAGCCAAGTCTTATAAAAACTACCATATTGCAATTTTTCATGAGGGACTCAATACGTGAGTAGCATGAGAACATAGACTCTGGCAATCAAAAGAATATATCGACAATCCTTCTCTTTGTTGTATAAATTCAATCATTTGTTGTTTGAGACTCTCCAAACAATTCGTAGATATTTTTTGTAATTCTTCTTGCAGTGACGTCATTGTTGTTGATGCTCTCCGGCCATAGTAGAACCTCAGATCATTATTGCGTGTAATTATAAACAATCCATCAAGAAAAGTAACACGTGACAATGCGACGTATATAAATAATTGTGACTGTTCCTTATCATATTTATAGACAATTTCAGAGTATGTATCGCCATATGATTTATGTATGGTACTAGCACATGCGCAAACTACAAAAAAATGTGTTTGTTCTGCTTTCATTGTTTTCATTGTTTATAAGTATAAAATGATGTTATAATGTTATCCCAGCCCGTAAGCTGTGATAGACGGCATGTTATAGGAATTTCTCTATATTTGATATATACATATGGACTTCCCCTTGTAATAAGTAAATAATATACAGACTATATAGAATATAGTACATGAATAGACTATATTCAATATATTCCATGAATAGACTATATTCGATAAAGTCTATTCGCTGTGAGATATACATGTCCTGACCTCTGGCGGATAAGCTATGTCAAAACTGTGACTATCAACAGCATTGAAAACAACAGGATGTTTATTTGTTTATTTATCAAAAGTGAAAAATAGTTATTAGAAATGATGTACTAATAATCACGAATGTTTTATGTAAATTACTATTCTTCTAATCATCGAGTTTTGGCAGTAAGGTAAGTTATAACCATCTGATCATTTTCATTTACTATCAATAATTGAGGTTATTTGTATTTAATCTTTTAAAATTGAGAATGTTGTTGTTTTGTTTATTGTTATTTTCCAATTAAATAATTAATGATTTATTAATCATTATGAATTTTATAATAATAAAATCATATACAATAAATACTCAATATGCTTTATAATGAGTATTCATTTTGTTTTATTATATGTAAAATCAAAATATTTTTTTTATCACTATTCTAGGTACTATAATGGATATCGTAATTGAAACGGGGTTTGCAAAAATTACCCATGACATCCCATTCCAACCAGAGACTCCGAAAAAAGGGAAAGCTCTTGCAGAAGCGGGTCGAGTCCTTCAAGTAGTCGAGCATCGAAACAATAACAATAGTTATTTAATAGAATGCAAAACGATACGCCCAACCTCTGTTTCTTCTGCACCATACACCACAAAATTATGGATCAATGGTAATAGAAAAGTTGTCAAAGTCAATTGCAACTGTGTCTACAACCAAAGTTTGAAATGCAAACACGTAGCTGCTTTAATATTTTTTATAAATAATGAGAGAAGCATAACAAAAACGAGCGAGGAACAGCAATGGGATAAACCGAGTGCCAAAAAACTCGCCCAAACAAAATATTGTGAAGGAAAATATTTTTATGAGATGTTTCCAGATACAGCACCTAGTCAACCGTTTACACTTTTTCCTCCTCAGTTACATGAATTAACAAGACCATCTCACCTGCAACAGGTTTTATACGTGAAAGCTCAAGATAGAGTAGAGTTTGCGCACATTTATAAAATACATACGTTTTTATTATTCAAATGGAAAATAGTAGTAACTTTGAAATTCATACAGGCTAAAGCAGATCGAGATTTACATTTTTTGTACAAAATGTTTTTCTTTTGATGTATTTTTCGAGATTAAATTTGGTTAAAAGGACAGTTTATGGTATTAATCTATGTATAAATTCAATACATTCGATCATAGTTATGCGGCTTGTCGCCACCATGAGCGCTGTTGAATTTTTGGATATCCCTTCCCACAGGCATTTCACAGCGAATAGATACACTGTATATGGGCGACAACTGGTGGACAATAGAGTGGGGAGACTACGAAACACCGTACAAAGCGGAGACCTAAACCTCTGTTTTTCTATCAAACCTTACACATTCTCATGACGCTAGCTTGCGTGTCGTGACCATAGTTTTTACTCCCAGCGCGCGTATAGAAATTTCACTTCAAATGAATTTTTTTGTGTGATACAAGTTATACGCATACGTGTGGTTACAACGCGCATGCGTCATGTTAGGAGTGGAAAGAATCGTAAGCTCTATCTAAACCGAGAAGGAATTATAAAAAATCGAAATAAATAACACAGATCGTTCTCGATTCTCGAGTAAAGATAGATAACATACAAGCAGCTAATAATGACAGTATATGAAACATACACATTCATTATTGGATTATTTTGGAAGAGCAAATATTCCGAATGAATATTAGCAATCGCCCGTACTGGTCTAGGCCGAATGATAAGTTTGGTCGTTTTGCTTCAGTTGCTGATTGGCTAGCTTATCCTTCCTCCAAATTACTGTAACGATCTTTGCATTAGGAACAAATTTTCAACATTAATTCCATTATAACCTCCACAGTGATCGGTCGTGTTTCAAGCTCTCGTTCACATTAAATTCATCGTGTATTCAACGTTAATTTTGTGTGCATTCTTGAAATACTCTTCAGCAATTTTCAACTGCTTCACACATATTTCACGGCAAGTGCATAATTCGATGTGTGTGTTTACAGTTCAGTATTAGGTTTTTTCTTTCAGATTGAAAAATTTGGTGAAGTTGTTCGTGGAATATGACGAGATTTTTTGAAAATGGCATTTTTCGACTGCCCAGATTGCCGATTCACCGTCACGTAAGATAGGTATCAACGAAGCCACCGAAACTCGTTATCGTCAAGACGCTGCCACGTGCATTCAGCGATTCCAGAGAATTGGCGTGCCACAAAAGTGCATTAATACGGCAATCGTATTCATGCACAGGTTCTACATGTGGCACTCATTTGTGGACTTTCATCGCAATGGAATAGCGCCGACATTATTTTTGGCAATGAAAGTTCAAGACGAACAAATGCTTTCGAAATGTCTGATTCGTGAGAGATTTCCTGACCTTCTACGAGATACTAAAGAGTCTTCCATCAAGAATTCGGAAGTAAGTACTCCAGAATAATTTTTGTATTTGTTAATTTCAAGTAATTTTTTAAGAGATAATCATATTCAGTTCCGATTTGCATTTTGAAACGATATCAATTATTCAATATGTTTTATTAATCTATGTATCCAATTTTTTTGTTCCAGATTTATCGTAAGATGGAATATGATCTGCTGGCGAATGAAAACATCATGCTGAAGACCCTTGGATTCGAACTGACAGTCGGCCAGCCAGACGAATGCATGATGAAGTATTGCGAAATGCTGAAAGTCAGTTCGGTGACTATTAGGTGGGCACAAGTCATCGCCACGAACAGCTATGTATCAATTAATATTCCTCAGAAATAATTTGAGGTGATAATAATTTGTTGCAATCAATATGGACATCTGTATGAAGCAATCTTATATTGTCTCAGTTTTGTTACAGCTTGCATTTCACGACTTTGTGCATTCAATATCCACCACATATAATCGGGTGCTGCGCATTATATTTCGTCTTCAAATGGTCACACTTGGATGTAAGAATTCTTTTTTTCAACATAATTTTCCTGAAAAAGATTTTTGCATTAATATCTTCGAAATTATATTGTATTTTCATATTCTTTATATTTGTTGCGGATACCATCAAGCACTGAAGGGATACCATGGTACTCCTACGTTGATGAAAGTATCACGAAGGAGATACTGAAGCAGATAGTGACCGAGTTTCTTGAGATGTATGACAGATACAACCGGTCTGGCTTGATACTCATCCTTGCCTTTCATCAACCACCAAAGTCGCTGTCCGAAACTGCAGACTCGGGATATAAATCGAAAAGTCATCAAGAGGAGTGTAACAGTTAGCCAACACTGTCACCAACGAAACAGAAGGCATTGAGCATGGTGTATCGACCTTGCAAAAAGCGGAAGCTCAATGTCAATGATTAGTATTTATATTTAGTTTCTTTCATTTTAATATTAAATTATTGTTGTAATTATTTCAATGTTTCAAGTTTTACTGTTGATTCCAAACTTCTACTTTTCCATTCCAGATCGAAATTTTGGGGCGAATGTGAAGTTCATGATATGCGAAAAGTAGTAAATTTTTGCATTTGATTTCGACCAATTATTCATTTTATGATTAAATACTCAATCCATTTTTTCAGGTTAGGCATCCGATATGTCATTTTTTTGGGGTTCAAATGCAGTAGAGTAGGTCATTGCACAAATCTGCAATCAGCTGGTCGCATTGACTGCTTCTACCCAATCCCGTCTTTCACCTCCCTGTGGTAGACCCTGGAAAACTGAATAACTTCGTTTGAGATCAGGCAGTCATACTCAATTGACAGCGAGGTCAGGGCTCAGGAGAGCAGAAGTTATATCAATGCACTCGAAAATGAGAAAATACATTAATTTTCGTTCGCATTTTTTTAGAACAAAAAAATTTACAATAGTGAATTGAAATATCAAGTTATTTTTTTAATCATTGGTACATGATAAGTATGAAGCCACCAATTGAACATGATGATTCTCAGCAAGTTAACCTTCAAAAATGAATTGAAAGTCGTTTCAGACGTTACACTACCTGATGAAAATCCATCACGAAACTCTGCAAATAATTTCAAAAAAATTCCACAATATCCTGCATCATCATCCAGAAATTGACTCACTGCCCACAGAATTTTCGACACGATCCACACAATCGATTGATCAATTTAATCCGCACCAGGCGCAATGACTACAACGGCATCTGCCAGTGCAGCAATTAGAGCTTCACAATTTCTGTCTCACATCGCAAGGCTATGGTTCACTACATTAGCAATCCATTTCACGCTTAAAGGGTAAACGCAACTCTGGCTTTTATGAAAAATTGTTTTTTTTTTCAGTCCGCCGAAGGCAAATGCAACGTCATCTCTCGGGCGATAATCCAGTAAAGTGCTTCTCTCATTTCTCTCAACTTATCTGCAACTATTGCTGTGAAATTCAATAGACCTTCCAACAGAAAGCCTTCGAAGGTCATTGGGAATAATTTTATAAACAAATGAAGGTATGAGAACCATCGCTATTCAAAAGCAAAGTGATATTGTAAAAAAAATACTGAATCTGTCAGTGGATATGCTCACCGGAAAAAAATGAGTAGCAGGATACTGTTGAATCGCTATGAAGCAGAGCCGCCGAAACTATAGAGCTTTAGCACATCGGCATAAAAATAACAGTTTCTGCTTGAGAAAGTAATTGAAGTTGTTGAATAGTTCTGATATAGATTCATCAATTTTCTTGAAGTTTTCACTGTTATAGTATACAAAACTTGTCATTCCGAAATGAAATTTACTGAAGCTGCAAAACAATATATAGGCTTTGAAGTCCAGGGAATTATAAGAGAATTAATTACCGAGGGCAAAGTTTTTGGTGCCTTTGGAGTTTTTTTGGAGACTTTATAATTTTAATGATGCATGTACAATTCTATTTCTTATCGGGATATATAATCAGCTTATACCGTCTGTCATACATATTTGCATTGAGAATTATAGAAGTTATGGTTGAAACACGTTTATAAACTGTCATTTGTTCTCAATCATAACGATAAGATCTGACAATATCACGATTAGTAATGAAAGTTTTTACAAAATCCTTCAGAAAGATGATTGATTACTAATTTCCTCAATTTCATTGATCTTATTTCATGAATACCAATTGATTTTTTAAGTCTTATCAAATAAACATTGCTGACAACCTTTTCACGTCTCCAGGAACATCTCCGCCATCCATTTTCCTGATACTTTCATGCTGCAACAACAAAAAAAACACATTTTATTCAAAGACAAATACATTTTAAGTATAAAATATTCGAAGAAAAAATAAATGGAATATGAATTACTTTTTGGATACGCACTACGTTGTTTTCATTCAACAGAACATTCAGAGTTCTTCTAACTCTATGAACAGTCGTTGCAATATTTCAAATTTTATTGAACTTATTGGTGTGTTCTTTCATGGATTGTTTCTGATGTGCCATTATTCCGGAAAGATATTTGAATTGATTTCATTGCGCGATTGATTTGAACCACGTTGCAACAAATGGTCACAGCATAATCGAATTAATCGTACAGATTTATATTGGAAATGAATACGAAGTCATTGTGATATTCTAATGTGAACTTGAGATAAGGAATTGAGAGAATTGCAATTGAGATTGAGATGTTGAAAACTACACGAATGTATCGCATTGCAGCCAGTGAAGAAGAGTCCTGTGGTTAGGATTCACATAACCAAAAGTGAGAAAAATTAATCTGAGTTCGAGATTGTAATTTGACCGCGTTGCGTGAAATTTATGAATCCGTCTGATGAGTTCTGTCTTCATTGAATTATGACTGCCAAGAGTCAAGATTGTAATTTAGAGTAGCAGCGATCTCCAGGTACAAAATTTTCGAAGCAATATGATTTTTCTGAAAAGCGTAAAAAATCCAATATTTTTTTGATTTTATAAAAAAAAAAGAATTGTACAAAATGAAGCAATCGATCTGCGCTATGTGCGCATATTGAAAGTGAAACTTCTTACGCTTAAGCAGCTAAGATAAAATTCAATTATACTGAATATATAAGGAATATTTTGAAGATTGAAATGAAAGAACAACATACAATACAGTTTGCATATAAATATTATTCCTAATTTATTTCTGTAATCTGTAGATTACTAGGTGCTTCAATAGCCTGTACATTTTGTGTAACTGGTGCAATAGCTATAGTCGATACAATTAGTTCATGGTAACTTAAATTTGATATATACGTTCTTGACTCGATTGTATTGAGATAACGAAAAAATACAGCATCTGTAGCTATTCCTGTGTCACGTCTTACACTTAAATTATGATTGAAATTTTCTCACACATCTCTATTCAATATCTACTATTAATTGAAAATTTCGACATTCACCTGCTGAGGAAAGTTGATTTCAATTCAAATAAGGGAACATTCCTAACTTTACGACTTTTCTTGGAAATCTAAAGAAAATTCTAAATGCACTACTGGACCTTTCTCCATTAGATACATCGGTCGTAAAATTTTGAATGCATCAAGATAGAGAATCGTTGCGGTCCCCCAAAGAAAGTGTCACAGTCGTAAAAGTCTATGCACTTCCAAAAATCATATTTTTGGAAATCAAACGGGAAATTAATTTCTCCCTTCCAATAATGAACTACTTTTCATTTCATATAAAAACCCTTTCAAACATATAAACTATGTTCTAGTCCGGTCTTAGTCTCAGCCTTGATCAAATCAGTCTAATCAATACTACCGAACGTAGTACATGCGAAATAACAACGAACTTGTTATTGACACGGCCGCGGACCCGCGAGAAAGTCTACTTTGATCCAAAATCGGAAATCAACTAGCCTCGTGTAAAATAATAATGATTTCAATAGTTTAAAGTCTATAAGTCTGATTATTACCGAACGTAGTACAGACAAATAACAACGAACTTGTTATTAAAACGACTGCAGACTCGCGAGAAAGTCTACATTGATTTAAAATCAACTAGCCTCGCATAAAATAACAATTAGTACTCCTTAGCACTCTAGGTTGAACGCAACGAGTACCAATCAGAAAGAAATAGTAAACTGTGTAACGCGAAGTATATACTCGGGTTTTCTGTAGAAAAGTGTAGTAAAGTTCGCTATATTATAAATAAAAGTTTCGCTACGTCAAAGCACGTATAACGTAAGTGTCGGCACCTCCTCATAGGCAGCCATTAGTCGTAAGAAACATTTATATAAATATTGTATTTTACCTTTCTTTTACAATATACAATAACTATTTCTATGCAATTGCCTTCTCAATAATTTACTTCTTCACACCTGACAAAAAAATAAAAATCTGAAAATAAGATCTCTCGAGATCTTGGTGAAAACTACCTGCTCAATTTCTTTCCTTCCTATTCCCTATACCCAATAAGCCACGCGAAGTGTCCCAAAGACAAGGAAAGAGCATCATACACTTACCGCTCGGTGTACGATAGCTCGCTTAGCAAGTTAAAGAAAATATTCAACGGCGTCTAACTCCGGATGTCACACCTGATTTTTTTCTTAAAATATATTCCAATTATCAATTATTCGTATATTCAGTTGTCTAGCGTACATGTACAAATACAAAATAAAACGATGAGTCACACGCACTGGGTCCTGCCGCGTTACAATCTTAATCCTAGTCAACATATAAAATTTAATACAATGTAAGGGCGTTTGCCCACATTCCGGTCACACGTACGTATTTCGAGGAGGCAGAGCGGTCAAATCAGTGAATACAATTCATAAGAAATGAGCATTGACCACCCTGTCAAACAATCACAAGTAGTATGTGAAAGTTTGTGCTTAGCGAGGCACTCGCAATTTGAAATATAATGAAATCGTTTGATGGCGGCGAAAGTCAACGGCGCTCGTTTATACAACTAAAAAGTATACAAAAGCAGAGAAAACTAAACAATATGTTTCATACATGGAGCGTTCGCATCGCTTGGAGCAGTCCTCGGCACAACCACCGGGAGTCCAGCAGTTAAATTATTCTGATATTGCCTGACTTCTGAGACGTGTCCAACGTATATGTTCCGAGACCATCGTTTGGTTCTCGAAACAACGAGCCGGCGCATCAGGAAAGCGTACTGTTTATACACCTCGAGTCTCCTCAGCACCGGCTTGTTGCCCGGATCCCAAGTACCAAGTGCGCCGATGACGAAAACGTAAACATTGACAACGTAGCCGTGCAGCGCACGCGCGCCAGGAGGGTGTTTTTGGCCACCTTTGATCCACGCGCTGGTTCTCAACGGCGAGCGGCACATCGACATTGTTGACGACTTTTGCTTGCTCGTCCCGAACCACTAGATCCGAGTAGAGCTCAGCAAGTCCACCGTCCACGCCCTCGACTCGCTGGTTTACGTGAATCGCGCCACGCAATTTGCAGGCCTTCGCCAGTCATGCCAATATGGCATTATGACGAAGCTGCATCGCAGATGGGGCAGGCAGTGACAAAGGACGTGTGGGAGGGTCTCCTTAGCGTTTCCGCACTTTTTGTATCGCTTGTCACCGGTACCCCAATGCTTCGCCCCGTTAAGCGGCAAAACGTCGAGTTGGGCCCGCTGTACAAAGCACCGATCAGCATGCCGGACGTATCTTCGTCGCGTACGAATCCATTCGAATATTCAGATCGCAACGAAACCTGGTAAACCTTTCCCTGATAAGGTTTAACCCGAAGAAAGCTGAGGTAGCTTTCCTGTACGGCTTGTCTTAGTTACCGAATGACTTCACACGAAGCACCCAGAGGAATCAGTGTCCTACGTTCCTCCGATTCTTTGCAGTCTAGCAAGAGTTCATCGGTGACGTTGTCAAATCGCCACGGCAGGTTTAGGTGCTTAGCCTGATGATCAGTGATGTGATGAATGCTGACAAGTCGTCATGCAGAGTACGATTCTTTCCCTTCTTCACTCAATTTCAGCAAAATGCATACACGTAGCCATCTACCGCTAGTACGATGGTCCCGTGCTATAAACAGTTGATTATATTATAGTGTAAATCTATAGCTTTGTGCAAAATTAGTGATAGACGACAGTCGTGACTTCTTGAGTGAAATACATATTTGAATGTAGTATTGCATCAGTACAAATAAAAAGTGAAAGTGAAAAAATTAAGAAGAAACATTCATCGATGGAGCTATCAACACCTTTTGTAGCTGAGGAGCCACTAAAAAAAAAAAAAGAATATGATTTAATGAAAATTGGTTGCAAGATCCACTATTTAAAGATTGATTACAATCATCAGCTGATGGAATTCGAGTGTTTTGCTCGGTCTGCACTACGTTCATGTGTTGTAGGCGATCTGTATTAGTGAATTATGTGCAATCACAAAACCATTTTGATAATTCTGAAATCTTAAAAAATGCATTGTCATCTGCTTCCGTTGACGTAAGCAATCAAAATCTCGAGAAGAGAATAAGGATAAAAAAAGTAGAAATAGAATTATGTTCATTTTTCACGGGTCATGACGTGCCGTTTTCTGTAGTCGATCACTCAATTCCATTAATGTTTCGACTTTCTTATGATTCGGAAATAGCTCATGAATTAGTATTGTCAAGAAAGAAGTGTACAAAAATTGTAACTGACGTGTTAGGTAAAGCAGAAATTATAAAATAAGAGATTCGTTTCTTACTCGTTTGAAAGAAATTAATCCAAATATTGTTGAATTAAATTGAGTTTGCCATTCTTCTGCACTGATAGCCTCGGAGGCTTGTACGCAATTACCTGACGTTATTTATCAATTTTTAAATTCCGTTTCATCGTATTTTTCGAGCAACCCCAAAAGAATAAGCCACTTAGAAGATTTTCATCAGTATTTTGGGGTTGAAGTCCAAAAAATATTGAAAGCAGCAACTAGAAGATGGTTATGTTTGCACCGATGTATTGTTAGGATTTCAAAAAATTGGATTCCGTTGATGAATTTTTTTCTTTTAGAGAGTGTAGAGAATGAAACTTCAAGTGCGGTTGACATTCACATTAATTTCAACAATGAAGAAATTCAAGCGTATTCATCATTTTTGAAATTTACTTCAGATAGTTGCAATGAATTCAATGCCTTAATTCAAAGTCGGGACGTGAAAATTCATATTCTCGCTGAGCGTAGTAAATGTATTCTGAGGCGGATGACAATGTATTGCCATTGTCTATTCATGTCGGGGATGAATGTCAAAAGTATTTAGATAATTGTCACTCAGAGATTATTAAAGAAGCTAAAATACATTGTTCACACTTTTACAAAGTGACAACACTTGGAATAATAGATAGATTGTCTTATTGCGATAAATTCTTCACAGATTTGAAATTTTTGAATTCCGAAATAGTTTAGTCGGAAAATGTCCGGTCCGCATTCAAAAAATTGAATTCACTTTACAAAAAATTCAATCTAATGCATTTGGTTAGTCTTATCAATTCAAAATGGATCAATTTGTCTTTTTTTTTTTTTTTTTTCAAGATTATGTGCAAAAACAACATTTATCGTCGCTAACGTTAGAAAATATGTGGTCCGAAATTTTTGAACTTGAATATTCTCCCGGCTTACCCGCTTTTAGTAATTCTCATGAAGTAGTAAATTTAGTTATGATTCTTCCGCATTCCAACGCTGAAGCTGAACGCACGTTTTCCAATGTTACAGATATTGTAACCAAAAAGCGAAATCGTATCGGCAGTGACACAGTGGCCGCTATATGTAAGGTACGATCGAGTTTTGTAGTGAATGATGTATGCTGTTTTTCTTTTCGGGCTGATTTCTTGCATCTTACTTTGTATGACAAAATTTCTTTTCAAATTATACTAGCATGATTTCTCAATTTTTTTTCTAGCTCTTTTTCATTCTTATTCGCTTCATGGCAGGCATGATGTCTGGTTACAGTATCTTTCATTTTATTTGTTTAATATTAATGTGTACATTAATTTTATTCATCCCAGTTACAAAGTTTCTTTTTATTCTATTTTATTGTTTGTTGTTGCGAGCATGAATCGCCAAATATAAAGTTTGTTTCATGTATTACAATTGAGTATTTTTATTAATCTTGAACGGAATACTATAAGAATTTTTAGAGAATTTTTTTTATTCAATTTTTAATTTGTTTATTATTTTTAATTTTAATAGTTTATTTGTTTAGTTCAAATTCTTTTTGTGATTGGTAAAGAAATTCTTAAAAAATTGTTATTGTTTCCCGTTCAACATATATAAAATCACTTGATCGAAATAATTTGTTATATCAGAATTGAACAAAAAATAGAGTGAAAATCAGTTTTATTTACAATATTTAAACAATCATTAACAGTGTCTACTCTTGGCCAATATATCTTGGCTAATATATTGCTCAATGGAAACCACGGGAAAGTGGTAGACGTCTTCCATCAGGAAAAAATTTTGATTAAGATATGTGTTCAAAACCACCCTACAACCACCCTTCACTGTGATGATTATTTTATCAAAACAAACAAAAAAATCAGCGTTTCAAACCAAAATCGCGCTGAGATGAAAAAATCATCAGTGTAAAGGGTGGCTGTAAGGTGGTTTTTGATGGTTGTCGACACTTGAAATCATTTTTATTATTTTTCTACTAGTTTCTGAAATCATCAAAAAATAAAAAAAAAACAGCAGTGTTTCAAAACAAAATTAAATTTATCATTCAAAGTTGTACATTTACACCGAAATTATGGTCAGAATCTGATCAAGTAGCAGAAAATCTGTCCATATTCTGTTCACTTTTTCTACTAGGGTATTATCTGTTCAATAAAATATTTTTTCATTAAATAATTTTGCTCTCATTCATTCATTCTTGTTATTATTTAATTTTCAGTAAACTTAATGTCACAATATTATGTACTTGTTGAACAAAAAGTATATGTTGCACATTTTCTGGACATATTGTGTGTACCGTGCTATATGTATGTAACATACATCTATGCTGAATATATATGTTTGATCGCGATAGATATTTTCGATTGAATTTATATACATATTATATATATTGATGATAATAAAAATAATCATAAATATAGGTATATGCACTATATTTTTATATTCACACATTCAATGTGGGTGTAGAAATTTTTTATAATTCAATTTATTTCCATAGGTTGGAGTTTGTACTTGAAACTTTATTGTAAAAAGTGAAATTGTTCATGTAAAATACAATTGAAAAAAAAATTAAAGAATGCATGTATGTGTGTACATTTGATAATAATCATGAATAAAAGAAAATTTATTACGTAGGATCGAACGCGGGGCAGTCGGGTATAGTTTGAAAAGAACGTCCCAAAATTCACGCAAGAATATATGTGTTATTACCGTGTTACTTCTTGCGTGAATTTCGGGACAACCTCTATATTATGGCATATACATGTACATTCGTTCGCTGTGAGTAGGGAAGGAGACTCTCCCTTCCACTGCTAGTTCTCAGCGATTGAGGCATAGTGGAAGGGGAAGCGTCTCGGAGGGGAAGTTTCACTTCCCCAGCTTTTGGGCACCCAAAATCCTGAGTTTGCCCATGCCTGACCTAATAGTATGCATTTATTTTATTAAACTTTTTTTGGTTACAATTGGAAATTCTTTTTCATACTCGCATGCAACTGAAATTACATATTGCTTTTGTTCTTCGTGTCTAGCTAAAACATTATTAATGGATTCTTCGGTCAATTTTACAGCCCTTTCTGCAGCATCATTGACAACTTTTGAATGCTCCACAATTTCTAAGCCTCTCAAATATTCTTGATTGTTGGACCATTCACTACAATTTAGCTGAAAAAAGTTCGTATCGATCGCGAACTTTTCAAAAAATTTGAGAGAGTTAGAGTTTATAAAATAATTGATATCTTTATCCAGAAACCATTTGAAATTATCTGAATCAAAAATAAAACGTTTGGAAGTGGCATACCGATCATCATCATTTAAGGCTTTTTTTTGTTTCATATCAAAAAATTTGGTCATTTTTTTTGTTCCTTCAATTTTTGCGAGAAGTGTATTTGTGTGTAAGTTATTATTATGCTTGGATATAATCCGAATACTGTCTAATTTTTGGTCAAATATTATTTAACTATAGCTTATTCATAAAATTTGATGACAGTGAGCAATTCATGTATTTTTCCACCGCTGTCATCTCCGGTAGTCATCATCCACATTCGAAAAAAAAGGAACAAAAATAGTATCTCTGTCGTTCAATCGCAGCCGAACAGCCGAACTCACAAAGACGTCACGCATGCTTGTATGACCATGCCCCCACTATTTTTCATTTCTTTTCGGTAGCCCGAACCTGACGTCATAGCAGGTTGGTAGTTATCGTGAACATTCGGAAAAAAAACAGTCAAAAATAGCCCCAATAGCTTTTGGTACACTCCACGAAATTCCACTCCGTGCTGTCACAAGTTATAACTATTGTGAGGCCACAGTATTTCACGTTATGTAATAAGTCAAAATCATGTGAATATCATTAATATAAATTGTATACGCTAGGTGTCACGGCAGACCCCTATATTTGACGCCGTATCACAGCATCACAACCAACTGACATGAATGCAACACGCCCAAACCATATATTCTCGTTGCATTTCTTTCTGTATCTTAATTGGTGAATTCAGCAATTAATATTGATGAATATTTAATATAATTATGAAATGTCTTGAGATGGAGAAAATAATCATATATGACAATATATGATTATTTATTCCATCATTATTCATTCCATCGAAATCACCAGTGAAAAGGTTACCGTAGTAAATACTTCTATCCAATATTCTGTCGTACTTTTTGTCTTTGTGTTTGTGCGTCTCTCCCTCTCTGTCAGGTATGCAGACCCGATATATCCACGTTTCTTTATTGCCATAAATATACAGATCATTCGTAGTTTCTCATTTGTTTTTACTTTATGTTCGCTTTCTGCTGCGTAAACTTTTCATAATTCTTAATTGAAACCTTCCTATGTACGATCACGCATTCATTATGAAATTGATGTGCATTAAGCGCTTTGGTGCAATAAAAAAAATATCAGTATTTTTGTATACTATTTAGTGATAATTAGTCTTGCATTTTGATACATTAAATTTATTACGTTGTGGATATTTTTTTCAGTTTTATGAATTATATTCATTCATCGACTCCAATATTTTTTCCGGAGATCTGGGATCGAGAATCCGGGGGTGAAACAAAGATCCAGAAAAAATCCGGGGGTAAACAAATGATCTGGGGAAATCCGTGGGGGGGGGGGGGGGGGGTCCGGGAATCCAAGGATGAAGCCCATAAAATTTTCTGGAAAAACCTTCATACTTTATTCTTCATACACACTATAAAGCTGGATCGATGAATCATAGGATCGTGGATTTGAGATGTACGACCTAGGATCTAGAATCCAGGATCCGATATTTCTGTTTTTCATGAAAGAAATTGGAAAAATTAGATTTTAACTTCACGACATTTTAAACTGAAATATCTTCATTATTCTAATTTCAATTTGTTTGTTAAGGACACTACGATTGAATTGCGATACTCCTCCAATACTCGACGCAAGCTGAAACACGTATATGGGCAAGTTACTTGTGTGAGTCATCCTCTCCACGTGGGCAAGTAGTGACGAAAAATACTTGAAATAGAATCTCTGTTATAAATTCCATTCATTTGAAAAGATCATAATGTGTCAAAAGTGAACCTCCAATTCCACCATGTATTTGGCTCAAAGGGACTAATTTCTCGAAAAAATTGAAGTTCCACAGAGTGGTCCACTGTACTACCACAGTAGATGATCATCTAATGGTGGGCGCTCTCGCCTTTTTTCATATTCATTACACCATTGCTTCACCTGAGTCCATGTAAGAGTTTTTCCTCGTGAACTGCAGAAGTAAACAGTACCGAATCTCTGTAGCATTATCGTTAACGAGAAACTCAACTATTCGGGAAGTTTGCAAACACCTCACGCTGCTAGTATGCAAAACCTTCCCGGGCTCCTATTTTCATCAACTTGGGTGCGGGAGAACAATTAAGTTACCGATCAGGCGGATTTCCAGGTGGCGGATGAAAAGACGGCCAATTAGAATAGCCAGTATCCGGAATATGAACCTGAAAAGCAGAAGCCAACAAAAGCCGAGGAAGAATCCGAAGCACACGAATTGGGTAGAATTCAGAAATGAACTTGCGCTGCAAATTAAAGATGTCAGCAGTAACATTGAAGATAAAGGGCATCTAGACATGGCCGCCGAACGTTTTGACGAGGCGGTCAGATGTTCCTTTCAGAACAACTATGATTTGCGTACTCAAAAAAGAACCAAGAAGGTAAGCTGGTGGAACAATACCTTAGCTGACCTCAGGGACTCTGTGACGAAAGCATGGAACAGAGTTAAAAACACCTGCAATAAGAGATCCAGGAGGAAGGCTTCAGAGGGACGGAAACGCCTCTAGAGAGAATACTGCAAGGCACTGGTCAAGGGCAAAAACAACAATTGGGAACAGTTCTACAGCAGTCTGGAAAAAGGTTTTGAAGCCACGAGAATCGTCGAGGTTCTGGGCAGGCAAGGAAGCACTAATATGGGCTGTTTGATCAAACCGGATGACAGCTATACCTGGATCACGACCGAGACCCGAGAGCTGCTTATGGAACAACCTTTTCCCAGACATCAAAAGTCTGGAATGACACAACAGGGAGCTAGAGGAACGGAACACAGATATAAGCCCCGAAACTAGGGCCTGGCTGCAAAAATATGTAATCTACCGACAAAGAGTGGAGTGGGCAATAAGCACATTCGAACCCTTCAAGGCAGCGGCAACAAATGGCATCTAACCAATTCCATCGCAGAAAAGGGTGGACATAATCTTGAGACCACTCACAACAATACTTAGGGCCAGCGTTGCACTGAGAGTCATACTGAAAGTATGGAGCAAATCTAGGATTGCTTCTATACCCAAACCTGGCAAGCGGTCACGTTAAATCAAGGGACTTCAGACCAATCAGCCTTTCTTCCTTTGTTTCGGAGACACTGGAAAGACTGATTGACCGATTTTTAAAAAGCGCACAACTGATTGAACGCCCACTGTCCCCCTCATAATATGCCTACAAGGCAGATAGGTCCACAGAGACCGCTCTACTCCATCTTGTGGCAAAAGTCGAGGAAGAAATATAAGGAGGAGGCTACGCACTAGGTATTTTTGTCGATATCGAGAGAGCGTTTGATCGCACCAGATACGACATCATTATGAAAAAAGTATGTCAATGAGAGACCTCCCTGAAGCCATTATCGATTGGATCAAACATATGTCACAGAACAGGACGATAACAACTGCTTGTGGTGATTATATAAAGGGTCGTCCGATACAGGGTTGCCCGCAGGAAGGTGTTTTATCTCCTCTGCTGTGGTGCCTTATGGTAGACGATCTTCTCGAAAAACTAAAGAGCGATGAATTCTCGGTTCATAGCTACGCAAATGACGTAGCGATAATGGTTAGATGAAAATTTCTCAACGTTTAGCGGAACAGACTCTGCCACGCCCCTAAAAATACTGGAAAGATGATGTCGCAGGACGAAATTGTTCGTTAACGCAAGCAAAACGTCTGCCATGATCTTTATAAGAAAATTTAAAATCAAACAAATTGAACCATTGAAATACGGAGAAGAAAAGATTGAGTATGCAACGTCAGTGAAGTATCTGGGGGTAGTACTAGACCCCAAACATCATTAGAAACTACATGTGATATACAGATTGGCTAAACATTTACCTCTTTCTGGGCATGCCAAAGAACCATGGGCAAGGATTGGGGATTCAATTTAAGAATCAACCTATGACTCTACGAGATGGTTCTTCTACCAAGACTCACCTACGCAGCAGTGGTCTGGTGGTCACGCTTGCAAAAAGAGAGAACTAGAATCCGGTTACGATCTCTACGGGGCAATTTTCTGAAGGCGGCTACTGCAAACAAAACAAAGACAACTGCTTATCGACTCAAGTGTCAAGGAGAATGGACTCGGTCGAGCGCCGAACATGCAAGACTGCAATCTATGAATAAACATCCCTTGAACAAAGAACAAGACCCGATCAGCAGAAAGTATCAGATCAGGAAGGCCTTCAAGACCTACATTTCTGATAGGGAGAACTGGAGAGACGTTAATGAAACAGCAAGCGCAAGGGTGCTGCACTGATACAGGATGGCTCTGGGTACGAGGGCAGCTACGGCGCTGGGCTGCATGGGACTGGAGAGGACCATAGGAACAGCTGATCACTCGGGACACTCTCCACAGTCTTCCAAGCGGAAGTGTTTGTTTATAATCAATGTGTAAAACTTCTGAACAGCCGTCAGACTGCCAGCAAAATCATATACATTGTGATGTTGTGGCTTGCCATACATCGATAAATTATATTATAAATACGGATGAAATGAAAAATAGAGTTAATACGGATATTAAGGATAAAAAATTGTTAGTATGGATGAAATGTATAAATTAGTATGAATGTGGTATGGACGGATAGGTGCGAGTGTGAGCAGTAAGAGCAGCAGGCACGAAGATTGACGGACGTCGCCGAGTGAGTCGGAAGACGACGCAGCGAGGCATGCGCATGCAAAAATTAATTAATAAGAGGAGAACGATGGCGAACGCCGACTGAGCAAAGCGTAAGAAGGAGAACCATGACGAACGCCGAGTGAGTAAGTGGTATGAGGACTGCCATGGCGGGCACCGTAAAAACGAGGCGAGTGAAAAAAGAAAAGATGGACGTTGGGACATTTGATGCAATGAAGAGTGAGCTAGGCAGATCTAGTGATGGTAATAGTAGTGAAATGATGCAAAGAAGATGTCCCTAATAAGCGATGAATTGTGTATTTGCTGAGAGAAAGAGCGATGCATGATATTGTCTAACGGGAGAATTGGATTATTTTGCGTGGCCAATACGTGTTTGAACAGACCGACTTTTGCATCAACACGTGGCGAGCCTCTATCGTCAATCACATTGCGGCCATTCAACGATGCCAGAGCCTAATAATACCAAGTCCATGGTAGTAAAAAATGAAATAACAATACGGATAAACAAATTAATGAATAAAGAAGAAAGAAGCTGCTGCTGTGTACGTGATTCCAGTGGAAAACGTGATTAAAATTGTGGAAAGAGAGTGACCGGAAAAATAAATGTCGGTTAAAAAATTATTAAGTATTGTGTAAGTATTGTGTAAAGAAGTATGCAGTATGAATTGAGTGAATGTCCGGTATTATTATAATTAAAAATGTTTATTCGGTATGGAAAGTATAAGTGAGTTAATTAAATGAGTAATTCTCCCCTACGCATTGACTATTCCTACGGTAATGAAAATAATAATAATAGAAATTCTCAAATCCTAAATATTTCCCATCAATTAAACATTGAAGATTATAATGTGCAGAATTATTGAATATTTAGTGTGATAAATTGTGTGATAAGTATGATGAGCGAAATGTATGAATGAAAAAGATATTGTTTGTACAGAAAATTATTGTCGCACTGCCGTAGACCCGTCACTCGTCACGGTCCGAATTTAAGAACATTCATTTCATCATTTCATTCGAAAAAGAAGCACTATTATTTTTCAAGTTATATTATTTTTATTTCATCCGGATCATATTTTTCTATATTATTGAATAAATATCATTATTATTTTCTTCAAAATTGTTTGCTGCGAGTATTATTGTATTTTGTTGTATAAAAGATTTCCCCGATAATCTATAGCCAATTTCAGGCAATCGGAGTGGCATCCCTTGTAGCACCAAGGACAACGGTGGGTGATTTTTCAGGGGCGAAAATTCAAGCACCGTTACAAATGGCATCCCTCGTGGGGACGGGAAACAATGCAATTGAAAAAATACTAAAGAATTAATTGAATTGATATTAAAAAATATTAAGAAATAAAATTGGATTGAAATATCTCAATCTAAGTTGAAAAGAAATAAAATAATAATAAAATAAAAAATAAATCGAGTTAAGAATTGGGAGAAGAGGTTGAGCGATATCGTATTAAATAATTATAATTACAGTTTGTTGAAATGTATCAAAATAACATTAATCTCAGATAAGAAAATTAATGATATTTTTCGAATAAAATAAGGAAAAATTCAAAATTTAAAATTGAAATTGAGAAATCAACAAACATTATTGAATTAATTAAAAAGTATATTCAATTTTATTTGAGATCATTATCCGGATTATATTGAAAATTAAGATTGAACCGTATGAAAAATAATATTGAACTGAAATATTTCAATTTTAAATTGAGAATAAAAAGAAATTTAATACTGAATATAATTGGGAAAAAAGCAAATGAGATTTTAAATTTAAAATTTAAAAGTGGAAAATTGTGAATGTGATAAAGCGAAATAGATCGTTGCGCTGCGGATTGTTTGCTGCTAATAAATTTTGATTATTATTCAATAAAAAGTCAATAATTTGTGTGACCAAATGACAGAACCGACAGACATATTTCGCTAAACTTATTCATTTTGTTGAACCATCATTTTTTTTTTGGAAATATTCTTACAAAATTTTCTCTTTTGTTAGTGTTTTGTTTTTGTTTGTTTATTCCCGCTTTAGATTAACTGGGAAAAATTCTTTTATTTTGTTTTTCTCGACAAAGTAACAGTACCCCAGTTAAATCAATTGAATGGTCTCTTCCCCTATATCCGAATATATGAAATTAATTTTGCGCTACAATTATGTTACTTTTGAATTTCTTTTTTTATTTTTTTTTATTCAAACAAATATTAACAATCTTTTCATTAAATTACACATTTAAAACATTATTTGAAACTTAAATTTCATAATCCACGTAGAGAATATTAGGAAAATTGAGAGAACCATCGATTCAAGAAGAAAAAATCATATTTTTGAGTTTATTATACACCTACAATTAATTAATTAATATTTTATCGATTTGAATTATTGCATACAGTGAACTCACTCAGAATTTATAACCAAAAAATTTCCCTCAAAACCCAATTATACGGCGAATCCCCCATTGTTCGAAAAAAAAAAAAAAATATATTATCTCTTACTTTAATTAACACAAAAATAAAAATAAAAATATTATTTTTTTGATATTATATTGGAAAAATTACGTTTAATATTAGTCGAGTTGGATAAACGTTTAAGAGCTTATTTCGGGTGGTAAAATTAATTCTATTCGGATTATTTTGGAAAATATTATATATTTTCAAAAAAGTCCTTTTCATGTGGAAAAAGAAATTAAATTTAACTATTCAAGATTAAAAAATTTTTTATTAAATTTCTGAATAAAATTTTTTTTCTGTTTGTTATTCAAAAGGCCAAATTTTTTCATTTTTTCAGCATCATATTTTTTTTCTTATTCTTTATTCAATTATAATGGAGAAGAAAACCCAAACTGAACCGCGTATGGAAGATCAAATAGATAATCCGGATGTTCCACCTCCTCCCCCCCCCCCCCTGTTGATACGGAAACAGCTTCCGGTACAGTCCCCATAGATAAAGTTGAACTAATGAGAAGAAGAGTAGCTGCGCTAACACGCGATTCAAATCCATATGAAATTCTCACAGTATTAGATACCAAGGATCTCAGTAGTGCACCCAGAACAAGTACTGGATGGCGGGCAAAACTATCAGTAGACGAATTGATAAATGAATTGGTAGATAATATATGGTCAGTTAGATTAAATGCAAGCCGTAATCAAAATACGGATCCAATGCCTCGCAATAATAATACGAGACGAGGAATAACTACCTAGCCTACCGGTGGCGCGAGTGAATTTAATTTGCCAAATGGAGATACAAATAGACCAACTTTACCCTCAGGTCAATTCATGGGACCATATCAAGACCCCATTTCCTTCGGACCCAATGAATATGAATCCGAAGTCCATTATCGCCCAGCTCCTTCCAGAAATATGCCCCTCTCCCATAGAACGCCGCAAGTAACTTTCGCTGACGGTTATCGATTATTTTCCAGTCCCATCTTACCGAATCATAGAGCCAACAGTACGAGAATAATTGAACCCCTAAATGGACGAGAAAGAAATAACCCCGCTCCCCCACCACATCCGAATCAACTACCACAGCCTCCTGCTTTCGGTGAATCAACGTGGTTTAAAAACACTACATTCAATTTTCCAGGGTCACAACCAGTTAGAACAGTATCGGAATTAGACTCATTCAGAGCTCCTGATTACCAGAGAGTATCGGGAAGAGTGGTAAAAATTGGAAAAAACATGAAGGATCGAAATATTAAATTCTCCGGACAAATTAAGGGAGGTGGAGAAGAATTTATATAGTTATTCACTGAAGCAATTAAGCAATACGGCCTTACGGAAGAAGAAACATTTCAAATCATCCCGTTCACTTTGGGAATGCCCGCGTTAGCATTGTTTAGAGCCGAAGAAATTAAAATGCGCGATTATAATGACTTTATTGAATTATTTAGAAAAAGATTTTCGAGTTTAGACAGTCAGGCTAAATTGTGGAATGAAATTCGAGCGCTTACGCAAGGAGCGGGGGAATCAATTCCAGAATATTTGACCAATATGCAGGCTATGTTTATGCATTTGGATATGGATGTACCAATGCACCAACAAATGGAAATAATATTTAAAAATGTCCACCCCAAATTCATGATACATATCGATCCCAGAAGTATTCATGATTATGATGATTTTGCTGAACAAGGGGAAATGATGGAAAATAAATTACGGTGTATGGCACAATATGCTCCGCCACCCCTCCCGGAAAATCCATGTTGCCCAGCTCTACATGCTCACGAAATAATGGTCGTAAAGCATGGGGAATGTTCGCTACAGAAACCAAAGAAGAAATAAATGTGACAGAATCAACTCCGGTAAAAAATAATATGAATAAACATCCCCAAACGAAACCCAAACAAGCGAAAACACTGGCGACACAAACAGAATCAACCCCAGCCCCAATCACCCTTCCGGAAAATATCGTAACGTGCTTCAATTGTGGTCAACCAGGTCATTTTAGTCGAGCATGTCCACTACCAAGAAAATTGCAAACACAACCCAATATAATTGACGACGCAGCAAATTATAACCCCAATACGGTAAATTATATTCCCAATAGAAATAATAATTCCAATAATAATTATAACTTTAATAGAAATGTCAATCCTAACACTAACTATAACCATAATAGAAATTATAATCCTAATTATAATTACAATCCTAATAGAAATTTTAATTCCAATATGAATTATAACAGAAATAGAAATTATAATCCGGATAACAGTAATCGTGATCGAGAAAGATAATTGTTACGAGAATGTTCCTGTTGTTGTCTGTCCTGTGAATAACGACTATCACGATTAAATATTCGTTTGAAATTTTCGCTTTGCCACTGTCCATCACTTCTATTTGACCTATATGGCGATGGACTCCTTCTATCTTCGTCTTCGAATGAAACCGTTTTTGGAGTAGGGGGACGTTGCCGTGATTCATGCTGAATATTACTTGATTCTGTATATCTAATTGAATTTGAGTTTCGAGCTGCAGCGCCTTCCATATCGCGCTCTATTCTTTGTACAACTTTAAAAGCGTCTTCGAGTGTATCAGGATCTTGAACGCTGACTGCGTATAACAGATCATCTGATGAGCCTCGTTTGAAAGATTCTAAAGCTAAACCATTAAGCATAGGTTTCATAGCTTTAACTTCTTCCACATTGAATTTATCTTTTAATGCCATTACTGCGTTATTTTTCAACATTTTAATTCTTGTGTAATAATCAAGGACTGATTCATTACTTCGTAATCTAACTGCTTGAATTTCTGAACAATAGTATGGATAAGATTTTCTAGGTGCGAAATATTCGCGTAATATATTTGTTAAGTCTTGAATAATATTAATTGTTTCATCTGTTACAGCTTCGCGTGCTGTATCTCTGAGTTTAGCTAATACGCCCTTTAAAAATGGATCTATAAGACCGACGGGTACAAGGCTGTTACCATTTTCGACGTCTTGAATGAATGTTCTTAAAGGCATATTCTTTCCATCGTATGACGGGACTTGATTTGAAGCTTGTTGTAGTGCCATATTTTCACCCATTGTGGTGAGCATGGCATCTGTGATCGCTTGATGACGAGTCATATTTCCAATGGCTTCTTCTTGATTTGCCATTTTGAGAATTTAATATGAAATAAAGAATAAAGAAAGAAAATTTGAATTTGATAATAGAAAAAGAGAAAGGTGAAAACAATGGTGAATTCCACCGCTGTCACCAAATTTTCTGTGACGTCCGGAGTTCGACACCTTTTATTGAAAAGATAACCCTCTTTTATATTTTATATTGAGTTACTTGCACCGAGCGGTATGTGCTTGTTTCTCCTCCCTTGTCTAATGACAACCCGCGTGGCTTGTAGGTATAGGGAGTAGAGGGTCAAGGAGCAGGTAGTTTGTTCACCAAGGCCTCGAGAGGCCTCGTTTTCTATTTCTATTACTATCTATGGGAATAGAATGTAAATAATAAAGAATGGTTAAAGACAGTGTTATGTATATTGATGCAACAAAGAAAAATTAAAGTACATATATAATAAAATACAATTAGTCTTACCAAATACTGGCACTGTGGGGTAGTGCCACTTCTTAGGATTATACGTGGATTCACGTAGCGAACTGAATTTAAGTTAAACAATACTCGATTTCACTTGTCTCGAGTACGGCAATTTATTTAACAGTTTATTTGGTCACTCTCAGCTTTCTTCCAATAGTGCTGGAGAGTTTTATGTTCACGTAATACGACTCTAATCGATGTTCGATCGATGTAGGCAATTCGCGGGTCCTCTGCCCTTAACGCGACTATTACTATTTGATTGAACTACATTCGATAGATCAAATTAAATTTCACTGTTTGGACTTGAATTAAACTACGTTCGGTAGATGAGACCAAGTTAGTTATTGTTTAACGCGAGGCTGATTGACTTCCGATTCTGGATCAATGCAGACTTTCTCGCGGGTCTGCGACCGTTTCTATAACAAATTCGTTGCTATTTGTCTGTACTACGTTCGGTATTAATCAGTCTGACCGGACTAGGTTGAGAACTAGATTGAAACGGCAGTACAACAACACTACTCTTCAGATCTCTACTTTGCATGTGAATTACATGAAAAATCAGAAGTGCGAATTTGGGGAGTGGAGGTGAGAAAGTAGAGTAGAGGTATTCGGGAGTATGTTGATTTCAAAGTGACAATAAGAGTTCGTACTTAGGCTGGAATCTTGAAAAGTAGAGATCTGAAGAGTAGTGTTGTTATACTGCCGATTGAAACTAATACTGAGACTGAGACAAATGCTGCTATGATCAAGAGGTTTATATAGCCCTCAAACTAGAGCATTTTTGGGTGGGGAGTATGTGACTTTTTGAATTGGAATGCAGACAAATAAATTTCGCGTTATCATGAATTTACCGCACATATACACTTAGCGTTGGCGACGGACCCATCGATTGCCTTTATCGACGCATTCCATTTTCCATGACCTCATGCGTATTAGAAAAATCTATTAGCGCATCCTGTGAGTCATTGAGTTCTTGTGAAAAGTCATAAAATCTGGAATGCGTCCTCATCGAGATCGACATCAACTCTTAAAAGTACAGGCTTTTCCAATTTGGGGTCTGATTTATGGTACCGACTAAAGATATGACTTGAAAGAAAAGAAAAAAAAATGCGCGTAGTGAAAATTTGTCAACAAATTAAGCCGAAGACGTGACACAATTATAACAATCCTCCTAATGATAATCACAACCAAGGAAACTGGCATCAAGGACAGTAAATGCCGCAACTGATTCCCCAATTTTAAATCAAGAAAGCAGAGCGGCTGTAATTCCGGTTATTAAAGAGATAGGTACGAGTACAGAAGATTCAATTATTTCAGAAGAAAATAAAAAAATAGACGTCAAAATAAATTATGTGGGCGCCGCGTACGAAGAAGATTCACCAAATGACATTGAAATCATTACTACAATTTTTGAAAATGCTTGGTCGAGATTACGGAGAAAACAGGAAATTTACTACGCTAAAGTTGGGAAATGGAAAATTCGAAGCATTGATTGATACTGGAGCTACGCAAACTTTTGATGGTCCATTGTTTGGTGAATTGGTAAAAGAACACGTGATGAACGCAGGTGGTATGATGAAAGTAGCTGACGGTTCAAAAGTAGAATTACTCGGTTGTGTGGTCTTGAAATTAGAAGCCCATATGGAAAAATGCACACTGCCCGTCCGGATTTATAGCGTATCATCATATGACGTCATGTTAGGTATGGACTTTATCGCTGCTATGGTTATAGAATTTAAAAGAGATAATTGTATTCGGAAAGGTGGAAGAGTTAAAATAAAGCCACAATCAAATATAGGTTATGCACGACCCATCCGGATTGAAGAAAATTTGATGTTAGCGGAGACCAGTCTGGATATTTCACCTCCAAAAAATGAATCACCCCATATTGTTCATATCCCTCCGGATATTGCAGATAGAATGCGCGAGACTCTTATGAAATTGATCCCTCCAGAGCCCGAAATCCTCAGGATTACCCCTTATCTGAAACACAATATTGATGTACAAGGACACTCACGCATACGGCAAGGTACACGTAGATACGCTCTCTATATTTTAAAAATTGCACAAGAAGAAGTTGATAAGATGCTTGTTGAGGGCATAATTGAGCCGTCCCAGAGCCCATGGTGTAGCTGGCCGGTTCTGCATAGGAAACCAAACGGAAAATACAGGTTTTGTATTGACTTTCGGAAAGTTAACGAGGTCACAAAGCTCGATTCCGTACCTATGCAGAATCTCGATGAGCTGCTAGACCAGTTGCGAGGAGCTGTTCATATTCCAAAGCAAGATTTATCAAACACCTTCTTCAACATTGAGCTCGAAGAAAGTTGCAGAGAAATTACGGCTTTTGCAGTCCCAGGTAGAGGACTTTATCAATTCAAGCGTATGGCATTTGGTTTGAGAAACGGTCCGGCTTCTTTCCAAAGACTTACAGATATAATAATCCCTCCGGATTAGTCCCTATTTGTACGAAAATATGTTGACGATTTTATAATTTTTACGCGTACTTTAGATGAGCACGTAACGTAGGTGAATCACGTGATAGAAAAAGTAACTGAAGCTAATCTCACCATCAACGCGGAGAAAAGCGAGTTTTTATGCAGTAAAGTTACTTTTCTTAGGTATAAAATCGATCAACACGGTTTATCGCCTGATAGAAAAAGACTAGTCCCTATTTAAGATTATCGCGCCCCTACGGATGTCAAAGGTATTCAAAGATTTTTAGGCGCTGCTGGGTGGTACGCGAGATTTTTGACATCGTTGTCAGAAGATAAAATTCCACTTTTAAAGTTAGTCATGAAAACAGTAGCGTGGGAATGGGGCCCAGAGCAGCAAAAAGCATTCGAAAAAATTGAAAAATCCCTCACGGAAGCCCCAGTTTTGGATTGTCCTGATTTCACAAGGCCTTTTTCACTCTACAAGCAGATGCCAGTGATTTGGCATTAGGTGCAGTTTTGACACAAGCTAGTGAATTTGGTACAGATGCAGAAAATAAAACCCTCAGCATTGGTAGCGAACACACAATCTGCTATGCGAGTCGTGTATTTACCCCTGCGGAAATTAATTATACGGTAACCGAGAAAGAATTTTTGGCGGTGTTATGGGCAGTTGAAAAATTCCGTCCCTATATTGAAGGTAGTAAATTCCAAGTCATTACGGATCATAGTAGCCTACGGTGGTTGAAGAATTTGAGAAATCCCTCCGGCAGATTGGCAAGATGGTCAATAGCATAACAAGCCCATGATATTACGGTAATTCATAGAAAAGGATCCCTCCACGTTGTTCCGGATGCCCTTTCACGTGTTACAGGAGAAATGTTGAGCTCATTGGAGGTTATAACGACCACAGAAGACACGTAGTACAACAAAAAAAAGAATGATGTCCACGAATATCCGGATAAATACGCCGATTGGAAGATAGAAGACGACCAACTCTATCACAGACGCCCTAACATGCAAATCGATTCCACCATTCCGGATTTAAATCAATGGAAATTAGTATTACCAGTAGAAGCAAGAGAGAAAATGAAGGAAGATGCCCATCGTTTACCTAAATCCGGACACTACGGTATCGACAAAACTTATCATCGTTTTGCCCAAGAATTCTATTGACCTGGGTTTTCCCAAAATGTGGTAACTTTTGTGAGACAATGCCCAAAATGCCAGCGATTTAAACCCAGTCAGCGTGGCCCAATGGGATTAATGAAAGAACGTATAGTAGAAGGCCCGTGGTCGATTGTCGCCACCGATATCATGGAATCTTTCCCCCCTAGCAAAGCCCAAAAAAAATATTTATAAGACTTTATTTTACAAAATATGTCGTAATGTAGGCTCTTACTAAAGCTGATGCACGGTCCATATAAAAAGCTACGGAAGAGTTGATCATAAATAGATGGGGAAAACCTCAATTTTTCTTAACAGACCACGGTACAGAATTTGTGGGACAAAATTTGGTTGACCGACTACGAGAATCCGGAATGAAACATAACTTCCCCCCCATATCATCCCCAATCCAATCCCGTCGAAAGAGTGAATAGAACCCTACGGCCCATGTTAGGTAACTTCATTCAAGAAAGTCATCATGATTGGGACTAGCATTTGAACGAATTGACATTCGCAATCAACACTGCTGTCCAATCAACCACTGGAGTATCTCCAGCCTTTTTGAATATGGGGCGAAATCCCAAACCAATAGTAAACATGAGAGATGAAATCGAAAATCCGGATGTAATTGACCCTAGTGACCCGATATCATGGATAGAAAGAATGTTGAGACTAAGATTATTGCAAGATTTAGTTCAGAAACATCTGGGTGCGGCACATATTAGACAAGCTAATTATCATAATAAGGGAAGAAGAGATATACGATTTGAAATAGGCGATAGAGTCATGAAGAAAAATCGAAAATTGTCTCAAGCCACACAAAATTATATGGCCAAGTTGGGTCCACGATTTATCGGTACATTTACAATTACTCGTGTTATATCCCCAGTTATGTACGGACTCACGACGGTAGAATAATTGAAAAATGTCACATAAATGAATTGAAACCCTACCAATCGGATGATTTTTTGCAAGAGGAACAGCTGAGAGATGAGAAAGAACTACGGGTGGCCACGAGGACCCTCTCGTCCCCATTATATACCGGTGATGGGAGAGGTAGGAAGTCGCTGTTGCCCGTTTTCGGAGGAGAGAGAAGAAGAGGAGGAGAGGATCGAGAAAGAGAAGACCCGGAAAGAGTGTTGGAAGAGGAGAGAGAGAGATGAAAGAAAAAGTAATGGAGGAGTTGAAAGTGAAGGAAATAGAAAGGCTAAAGCGAATATCAGTGAAAAAATATCTTGTCACCTCTCCGGCGCTCCCAACAACCTTAAGCCTACAATCCCGAAACCCATCCCCCATCCCTTCCACATCAACGTACCCAGCCCCCACTCAACCCATCCCCCGAAAATCCAGCTCCTTACGCCTTTCGTTCCCAAACTAACACCCATAACCAGATCCACGACCAGACCATCCGGCCCCATTCCAAATCCTATTAACCCTTCCTATAGCTCCCCTCACCTCAGACCCCGACGCGGAAGAGAGACTGGCTAATCGTCTAGCAGAGATCTTAGCTAAAAGAAATCAGGAAAATTCACTCAGTCCCAGTTATTCGGCAATCACCCAACTCCCTTTGGTCCCATCACCATCCCAACCTCAAAGAAGCCGGTCTCGTTTCCCTGAACTAATAAATATCGTACGAAACCATTCCCTAGGAGCAATGAACACCCCTCCAACACGACCCTTCAGTCCACCACCCTTAATGTCCCTAGTCATCCCCAAACCTGCAAATCTTCCACCCCCTACGGATCTCGTATATGATGAAAGAAGACCCAGACATGGACCCCGACCCACTATAGTCCTTAATTTACAAATAGTGGGAGGATATGATTGTTGGAGATGCAGTCACTTCGGATATTCCCACCGGGCGTGTAAGGCGCAAAAAAGATGGCGTTATTGCTATTCGTGCAAATGGAAAGACGTAGACGTGGCAACGTGTCCCCAATGTAAAGAGACGTGAAGAAGAAGCCAGCACTCAGAATAAAATATGCACCTCCTATGTAAAATAATTGATAAGAATAAAAGAGTAATAAAACAGTCTTACGGATTGATTATTCCTACGGTAACAATACCCAAAACTCAAAAAATTCCCCAATTAAATTAGATATCAAGTATACAGTCCTACGGATGGATTACTCCTACGGCAACAATACCCCAAAACCCTAAGAATTTCCAATCAATGAATTATTCAAATCATAAAGTTATAAAAATGTGATAAGTATTAACGTACGAGACTGATTACAAGACTAATAGACAGGAATGAAATGAAATTAGAGTCAAGTATGTTACAAAAAATCAAAATAACAATGATATGATAGGATAATGTGTATCGACGAATGTGTGAGCGCTGAGGTCGACTAAGCATATATCCGTTGGGGATATATGATCAGTCTAAGTGGAAGGTTGTTGTGATGTGGTGGCTTACCACCCATCATATTTTCATTTGTATTATTACATTTATTTTGTAATTATTTGTTACGCTGTGAAGAAAATAAATATATAAAATTAATATAAGAGTATGAATGATTATAATATGTAAGAATGTGTGAAAACATACTGAAGGAGCCTCACCGTGGATGAGAAACAACATAAGGATACAAACCCAGCAAAAAGTCATGCGGATAAACAGTAATTATCCCAATCAACAATTAATGGCAGCAGTCAATATGATCGAAACGTCAACACGATCAATTCACTTATGGCGACGACTATGTGAGCGTGGCGACGATAATGCGAAGGTGGCGCTCGAGTAGTGGAGCGACCATCTTACATGTACAAAATTCTCCAATGGAGGACAGAATACTGAAACAAGATGGCTGATATTGACGGTAAAACTGAATACTGATTAATCAGCCAATCAAATAATTGCCAATTATTACACAATTTATATTGGACCAATATGAATAATATGGAAAATTACGGATATGAAAGTGATTCATGTGGATATAAATACTACTAATATCACTGACTAATACAGTGATGCTTGGAAGGAGAAGACGACGGAAGAAGCCATTTTGGACTTCACTTTCACGGCGGACCTCATTGAAGACTGATGTGTGTTGAATGTTAGTCGCGAGCAATCCATGAAAATTCATTATAAAGAAATTGTATCGACGTTATTATTTGCATAAGGATTAGTGTTCGTGAGTATAACGAAATAAATTCGTAGTTAGTGAGCGAGTGTGGCTGATATAGCTGGTAATAATTTAATAGAATTATAAAGGACTCAAAGCATGATTGAACGATTACTTTTATGAAGCAACATGCGGTGAGTCATCATTGTTAAAGTATTATCGTCATTCCACAGCGCAACAACTAAACATTTTTTCGGTAAATAATTGAGTTAAGCGATTAATATAGTGAGATTAAGATTATAATAGTGTTGAAATATCAAATCAAAGATTATTTTGTATAATTCAATAGCGAATCGCATTGTTGTAGACCCGTCACTCGTCACGGCCAGAATTTAAGAACATTTATTTTATTATTCCATTCAAAAAAGGATACATTGTTATTTTTCGAGTATAATTATTATTATTTTCAGTAGCGAAATTGATATTTCAACATCCTAATATATTTTCAAATTATTAAATAAACGAGATTATTATTTTTCAACATTTAAATTGCTGAACGTTATTATATTTTATTGTGTAAAAGATTTTGTGGGTGATTTTTCAGGGGCGAAAATACAAGCGTCGTTACAACATTCAATCCGACAGCTAGGCTAGCATAAAAGCTCTTCAAAAACCTACGACTTAGTCGCGGTGATAGTGAGAGACAATGGAAGCCCTAAAAAACCTGAGACGGAAAAACAAGGTCAACCTGGCCTGAGTCCCTAGACCCATAGGAATCCACGGTAATGAGAAGGCAGATGAACTGATGAAGAAACAGACACAAGCTGAAACCGAACTAACGCCAGTCGGGATGCCTTTCATCACTGGACTAAACCAGATCAAGAGCAACTTCCAACAAAAACACTCGAGACGCTGGGCAAAAAACAAGGCCAGCAAGACAGCCAGGATGATTATACCTAAGCCGTCAGCAAAAATGGCAACGCAATTGATCTCCATGAATAGAGAGGAGCTGAGCACCATGATCAGACTCTTTACTAGCCATGGAATATTTGAATCCCATTGCGAAAACATAGGAGTTGGCAACGATACCAACTACAGGTTTTGCAAAGAAGATGAAGAGGACTGCTTGCATATATTATGCGAGTGTCTTGCATTAGAAATGCTAGGATATCATCGCTGGGGCATAGCATTCCTTGCGAAGGACCAGCTTACCAAAATAGGGGTCGCTGAACTGCTTCGGTTTGCAAACAAAGCAGGACTGGTAGTTTAGCGGAAGCCTCAGAAAACACAAAGCTATGTCAGCACTATCCAATGGCAGTCAGTGGCACCACTGCAATTTATTGGAAAGTGCTGACCCCCTCTGACGCTACGTAGTTTTGTGCCTTTATGCGCCCAGCAACGAGTTCTCGGTTGAGGCTAACACGTGCCATTGTCTCGTACCGAATCATTATGTGCGCACGCG
Source organism: Microctonus brassicae (assembly GCA_918226075.1). Lineage (NCBI taxonomy): Eukaryota > Metazoa > Arthropoda > Insecta > Hymenoptera > Braconidae > Microctonus > Microctonus brassicae. The sequence continues at coordinate 5,312,071 of OW445489.1, forward strand.
AAGAATAATTTTCTCGTTACGTTCACGAAAAATTCTATCAAAAAACTTGTGATTTCACTCGAATACTCTGTCATTTCCCTTACTTGTGGTAAATATAAGAATGATTCCACTACCAACAACGTCGTTATATATGTTCAAGTGCGAACAATTCACAAAAAACTCAATCAAGATACACACTTAAAGTTATTGCTATTAGCCTCGTGACTACGCCATATTAGTCATGTGGGAAAACCACATTAAATGAAAATTCATTCAAATTCATTCCGATTGCACACAATCATTGAAAAATAATTTCGAAATCGTGCAAGTATTATTCAAAAGGATATTGTCAGACATTCATTATTTTTGATGACTGCAATAGATTGATTTAAATGTTAAGTATTTATCGCGCAGTCAAGCAATAAGTGTGCGTATACATTGTGATGAGGTGGTCAGGCCACTCATTGCATTCATTTGCACAAAAATGAATATAGAAATAGTAGATTAGAGGATTTTTTATAGATATGTGACTTCTTGCAAGTCCTTTACATCTCCCCTTCCTTCACTTTTATCTCCTTCACCCAACTCACTCCTCTTTCAGCGGCTGCAGCCGACTTTATATTAGAAGTACCCGCATTCGCACTCGATAGTGGGGAACTGCAGTAAACCCACTATAGGTACAGCCGACCACTCAACTCCTCGTATGAGCTGGCCTCCCGCTTTACAGAGCTGCCACCAATCAACTCTATAATCGGTGCCTTTTCAGAATTAGATAGATTGGTCCGACGAGGCTAATATTTTTCTCTTTCGAAAAAATACTGCGCTCTGCCGGGGTTTGAACCCGAGCCGTCCGCGTGGCAGACTTTTCGTCTTCCCACTCGGCCGACCGACCAACTTATATAGAAATAGTATATTACACTATAAGAGCAGAAATTTCAAATTTCGGCCCGTGGGATGTATAAAATTTTTCTTTATAACCGGTCGAAAGTACGGAAAAAAATGCACTAAAAAAAATTGCCTGAAATTGAGTGAATTAATATTTCAGATTTCTTTTATATTAAATAAATTATATGTTGTGTAATTTATTTATATTCGTATTATTTGAATCAACTACAATATTCTTGCAGCACCCTGAGAACTCCTCCAGGAATGTTCATGGTTGATTGTAATTGCGGTGGCATCCGTTGTAAACTTGGTCATTTTGGGCAGTACAATTGACGGTAACTTCAGATAATGTAGGAAAATCCGGACTCTAGCTTTTTCTGCCGAAAAGCGGCAGTCACAATATATGTAGACATATTTTCATATATCACTACTTGTAATAATATTCTTTTGCTTTTTTAAATTCTCACAATTGAAATTAATGTTAAATTGCTAATATTAATATTTATTTTTTTTTGTATGCAAACTATTTGTTTGTTCAATTTTTTTTCATCCACGCAAATTATAGGTATTGTTGTTTTTAAGTTTGCATTAATATTGTGTTCAACATCATAAGTGTAAAAAATGACACAAATGTAAAGATTTTGAGTTGATTAAAAAATAAACATTCACACACTACAAAAATCAACATAAAATAATCATTGTGAATTCGTGAAAATAAAAAATCAAGTGTATTTATTATTTAGTTGATACCTAAACTCGACTAAACTCATTGATTCGATCTTTTTGTCGTTTGGGGGGCTTCCTACGTATTACGCGCAATTTCACACAACGGTTCTCATTCAGTGTTTTGTTATTAATTGATTTTTTTCATTCTTCCTATAAATTTTTCACTAGAGTTTTCAGTTCTTTTTTTTTCAGCCAATTCCACACACAGTCTAGTTTACTAGCTTTTATGCTCTCAAATTGCTCAATAAAGTTAAGTTCACATCGAATGTCATCATATTCAATGCAGTCAAATACTAGATGGTTTATGTGTTCTCGTTCGTAACCGCAGCTACACCTGGCGGAGGAGATATAACCTACTCGTTCTAGAGATACATTCAAATTATAATGGTTAGCCCGCATCCTATTGATCCATGTGATGAAGTGTCGACTGTTGTTCGTTTCATTAAACCATGGTTTAGTTTCATCTCCTTTAAAAAAGTTGTCGAAATATTCTCTCTCTTTAGTTCTTCCCTGTTGTTTTATTTCTGTAATTGTGTTCCTTTTCATCTCATCTTTATAATTTTTTTTCAAATCTTCGAGCGGTACTTCCACTTCATCTGTTGCTTCTTCATGCGTAGCCTCTTTCGCTAGTTGGTTTGCAAGTTCGTTCCCTTTAATTTCTATATGTGCAGGGATTCAGTACATTGCTATTTTTTTCCCTTCTCTGTGTCTTTCTTCTTTTAATTCGTAATATTTTTTCTTATCTCAAATATATGCATATTGATGTATACGCTAGTTTCATTAATGATTGTTACAGCTTGAAATACGCTGAGCGCGTCACTGTATATTATTATATTTTCATTATTTTTTTGATGTTGCATTAGCTGCAACGCCTTGAGTATTGCCAGTGCTTCTGCCGTCTAGTTAGAGCAGTTCTTGTCTATGCTCATTATATACCCCATTTCTTCTTCGGGGATGTAGTGAGCACTTCCTGTAGCTCTGTTGTTTTCAGCTCTTGACTCATCAGTAAATATAATAGTTGGTTCATTATCCATTTCAAATTTCCTAATTAATTCCTGTATGACTGCCACTAATCTTTCACCTTCCTTCATTTTTTTTCCAGTGATTAGATCCACATTAATATTTGATGTATTTTGCCAGTATTCCATTTCAAATATATCGTATTGATTTCTTTCTTTTATTTTATTCTTATCTTTTAGCACTCTGTCCCAAGCTTCGCATATAATGTGAGTTTTTTCCTTTGCAATCTGGCTCTTCTACTTATTCTTTCTCTCTGACTTAGTTTCGTTAGTTTGTTTTTCAGTTCAGGATCACCATGTATCAGTGTTTTTGCCATGAAGTTCTTTGGCAAAATCCTGCCCTGTCCCTGACTTTCATGACTCTGGATTCGCCTGATATGACAGTATTTGGAGTGCTGTTTCTGTATCCCATGGCTGTTCTTAATTCTTTGTATTGAGCTGTTTCAATCTTTTAGCTGTTTGATTCATCATCGGGGAAGTATATGAATGATCCATAGTCTATTGTAAACCGAACTAAACTTTTATATAGCATCAGGGCTGTGTTGACCTCCATGCCTTTATTGATTCTATTCACGTATCTAAGCATGGCGTTTGCTCTTACTGCCTTTTCTTTTATAATTGAACTTTGTACATCAGATAGAAGTCTATAATCAAAGTTAATTCCTAGGAATTTCCCGAGTCGAAATTTATGTCCTACTTTAAACCTTAGAATTGGCATTTCATGAGATTCTTTAGGAGCAAAGAAGGTTGTTTGGATATATTTTAGTTGGAAATGCAACTCCTCATCAACACCTCGAAGTAGTCACATATTGTCAAATCTTTCATTCTAAGGCACAAAGGAGGACCTGGAGATAAACCTACATAGACCTTTCAGATTCTAATTATTTAACTGTCCTATACTTTTGAGTAACAAATGCATTTGTGGAACAGCAAGAGGAAATAACGAAAAAAACGTCAATAATGAGAAGTGGATCATAAAAATTGGGGAGCATGGAAAAAATAATAAGAATGAAAAAACATTCACAATTTAAATCATTGTTTTTATTACGATTCAATGATATTATTTTTACTTCCCCTCATATTTCAATTTATTATTTTTTTTTTTTTTTCATCACTATCTGTCACGTGAATAATTCAAAATCGTTGCTGTATTAATCAAGTTTCACCATGTCTTTATGTGGCCTGTCAACCACCATATCAACGCATATATTGTTTTTCCTCGACCCATGTTTTCGTCTTTTTTCTTCACTAATAAACAATTCACTATGGACAAATATATTGCCACAAATTTATTCATTTTGCTTCCGTCATCAATGCAACCGTTAGACTGCATAAAAGTATATGCATCCAAAATGTCGGTGTGCGCATCACTACTACGCGATTCATTTGTTTAACAACTGCACGAGGTGTTGAGAGCTGATTATATTGAACATTATAGGATTAAGAGGTCCTGCGGAGGTTCTGCGTCTTAGTTTATCAAAACATTGAATAAGACAATCTTGTTGTTCAGGATTGAGTGAAATATGGGTCAGTGGGGCATCACATGCACACACTCATACAATCTTGACTGGCTGCGCGAGGTGTCACACACACGCGCTAATACACACTTGTCACCTGCGCAAGATTTCATACACACACTACCACAAGCGTGTCGCATGCGCATTGCAGTTGTGCGTCTACTCACACAGACTTGTCGTCTGCGCGAGATTCACATGCACATGCATTATTGACGACGGCGCATCGCTAGCCGTCTTTCTCTCTCGTCTCATGATAGAGAATCGATACATTCTTAACTACCGGCTTCTACGAGCACAACGTGCTTTTCTCACTTTTACTTTTTACTTATAATTAATCTATGTACATCACAACGTGATTTAATACTTATCAATTCTATTACGTGCAACGCACTGAACTTTACTGTTCGACATTTGAGTGATAGTCGATTGCAATTAATATATTCATATAATTATTAATTGGGCATTGTGTGCAACGCCACGTGTTATCGATATATCGCCATTTGCATAGCTATTCACGACGATTCATACAATCCTGTGGGTATTAAGTTTACATTCATCTCGATTACACAAAATACAAACTAGGATAATTGGTAACACCATTGTAATTTACCTGTGATATTAACCAAAGTGCATTTTATAATAAATAACCACGTTAATTTTACAACTGTTTAACATTCATTTACTTCAACCTCGTGTATAACATCTTCCGGCAATTTCACACAATCTCAAAAACGCATTTCCTCAACACTTGCACTATGTCTAATGAGCACCAAAGTAGATTCAAACATCGATTTATGTAGGTTTTCGAGGTTCGATGTAGAAATGATAGGGCCGACGAGGACAATAGGATGTTTATTCGACTATTTGGAGTACTTCAGAAAGACAAAAATTTCGACTCGGGTTAACTTCTTTTTTGAGTGAAACTCACTCTCCCATTAGATTAATCTGAAAAATTGTCTATTTTTTGGGCTCACAATACCAGATATCGTATTCTGAATTATTCACGAGTCAATTCAAAATGTACTCAATATCAAATATTCAATAATAGAATATACTTGCTTGTATAAGAAAAAATGAAATTATGTTAGAACTTTGAAGCGTAAGATTTTGAAACTTTGCAATCTGCCATACGACAATTATCGAATGTCTAAAATACACTTGAATTTGCTGGCTTACTCAATTTTACAAATATATAAAACTGATTGAATACAATGATTTCCAAATTTTCATTGTCTCATTGTCAGCTGTCAAACATGTTTTCAATCGTATCTTCATCTGTATGGAATGTTCAAACATGTTTTTATTATATATTTGATAAACATTTCATTTTGTGTATACATTGTCTTTATTTTATACCCAAATTGTCTTCAAATGTGTTTTCATTCCGTACACATGCAGTTTTCGATCGCGTCCGCACTTTTTACCCAAAAAAAATTCGACTATTTGAAGCTGATGAATGCAATTTGATGAATTCCCGAGTCGAAATTTTGTTTCTACTTTCGACCTGCATATAGCTCGTTTTGTAGGAATTGAAGGTATAAGTAAGGATTTATGGCTATTTCAAATTATACGCAATTAGTGATAGAAATATTCTATTATTGTTCTACGATGATGATGATGATGTCATTAATGGAATACTGATATAATTTCTCATGATGCCCAATCTTCATTACATATGAGTCTTCTCGCGTTCGATTACCATGATATCATTCATTTTCGTTAAGATGAAGACAAAAATCGTCTCATACTCCACATCAAGCAAAGAACACACAGTTTTTCGTGCTATCACAACAGAAATATAAGTCAACTAGTAAAATATAAAATCAGTGTAATTCAACGAGGGGAAAAATATTATGTAAGTATGAATTATTATATTTTTTGAATTTCATGAATAACCTACAACTATTTTCAAAGTAACTTTTTCAAATGACATTAATGTAATAATTCAATAAATAATTATATATATATTTTTTTGTTCAGAATGGATACATTATCAATTATAAGATATGTGATACACATACCTATAGAATGGATAGATACAAATATTCCGTACCAAGCCTTGTTAAATGATGTATACATTAGAACAGAGGACTATGCAGCCACTCACGGCTATTATGAAGGCTGTATAATAAATATAAATGACATCAATGCTACATTATTTATTAATATTACAGCTAAAATCTGGTGGTATAAAAGGATTCGACGTGATGATGATGATCCCCATCCTCCCACTGTAAATTATTTTTCACAATTAGCACCTGAGGAGTTGGAGGGGCAATGGCCTCAGAACATAGATAATATTGATATGTAAGTATGAATCATCATATTTTTGAATTTCATGAGTAACCTACAACTATTTATAAGTAACTTATTCAAAATGATATTAATGTAATAATTTAATAAATGATTATATATATATATATATATATATATATATATATATATATATTTTTCAGCATGGATACGTTACCAATAATAGAATACATGATACCTATGGAATAGATAGATGCTAATATCCCATATATTGACTTATTAAATGATATATACTGTAGAATGGAGGACTATGCAGCCACTCACAGCTTTTATGAAGGCTGCGTAATGAATATAAATAATGTCAATGCTGCATTATTTATAAATAATACAGCTAAAATCTGGTGGTACAAAAGGATCCAGCCTGATGACCTCCCCCATCCTCCGATTGAAAATTATCATCCACCATGAGCGCCTGAGGATTTAGAGAGGCAATGGCCTCAGAGTCAAGATTCTGGATTTGTGGAGTGAAAAAAATATGTAATAAACTTTTCATATTAAAATTTTCTAGACTATTGTAATAATTTCAAGTAAATAAGAAAAAATAGTTTTAAAATAAAAAGTAATATAATAATTAAAATAAAATGAAAAGTAATATAATAAACACGCTGTAAAAATTAAATTGTGCTGATTTTTTTTTATTTTTCCATATTATGTCACGAAATATGTCTAAGTACTAAATTTGATATACTAAAACGATGTCATGAATGGGTAATAACACTGATGGGTAGAGTGGGGTTAATTTTATAAATACAGGAGTTTTTCGTACATATCCAGTCATTCTGCAAGAGATATTCATATTGGTGACAGTTAGTGAATAACCAAAAAAATAGAAATTATATTGGATATGCAGGATTTCAAGTGTCCGAATAATCAATTCATTGTAAAAGAACTGACAACGATTCTGATTGATGAAAAAGCAACAGATACATTTGGAGTTACACGAATGCGTTTCAAACCACGGTTCAAGTGGGATGAACTGCTAAAACAGTACAAAACAATGAATTTATGGGTAACGCGCAATTATCATGGAATTTTGTGAGACGCTGGAGACATACCATACGACAAGCTCAACGATGTTCTGCATATCATTCTGAAAGGTGTGGTTTATATTTACGTTGAAGGATTGAAGAAGAAAAAATGGCTCTCCGATATCATTAAAGGATCAAAAACAATCATAAATTTGAAAAATTTGGGTTGTCCATCAATGAAAAATAATGAAATAACCAGTTGTCACTACCATGAATATCGGAAGTCTAGTATTATGTATCATTGTGCACTTGAACACGTTAAACAATTAAAATGTTGGATTGAAAAAAAGACACAAATGCAGAGTCCATCGATTGGTCAGTCATTGGAGCTGTACTATCAATTGGAGGAGAGAATCGAAGGCATGAAACCTCAAGATATTGCATATCTAACAAAAGATTCTATTCTGAAATTTGTAACAACGAAAATTGATAGGATTTGGAATAACTACCAGAAGAATTACAAAAAGACAAAGATATGATTGCACATCGTAGATGTCGTAAACATCATAATCCCATCGCCATTGATTACGATGAATTTGATGGGATGATTCCATTAATGAAAGATTGTTCAATATGTAACGAAGATAAAACATGATCACCTTTTTTTGCTTACAAATAAAAAAATATTTTATCTTCATCATGAATAAATATATTGATTATATGGTGTGGGAAATGTGTAGGAATGTTAATATTGATGATAAAAATGTTTCAAGTTATGTTTTTTTTTATTTATCCATTGTAAATACCAAAATTTAGATTTCAACATATACCAATATTAGGGTGTGCCATTTTTAGACAAATTTTTTTTTTCATCAAAGGAACAGGCTGAAAACTTACTGGACGATGAAAAAAGGAGCCTGTCCAAAGCGGAGCTCTTAATTTTGATATTTAGAGGTGGCGGATTGTAATTTTCCGTTTAAATAACATAGGAAAAAAAATTTTTTTTTTTTTTAATTTTTATAGTTCGGCATTGGCGCAACATAGAGATGAGCCGATAACACGGTATTATAGGGAATCGAACGCTTTACGAAAAAGGTCTCATACACTTCTGACATAGAAACAGTCATTCTGGAGATATTCGAACCCAAAGTTCGAAATGTATGAAATTTCGATTTTTTTGTCATTAAATCGATACTAATGAGTTTATTATTGTCTTCAAAATTATTTTTATTCAAAAAACTGGTTTCAGAGCGCTTATATTTTTGTAAAGTTGAAAAAAAAATACTCATATGTCAGATTTTTTTTTCTTCAATTTAATTGTATTAATATATTTTTATTGATTCCCCTTGGGGTTACAATGTGTCTTACAATCCTCCCACTTTCTTTTCTCCTTACACCTACAACTCACTTAACCTTGTACTCCGCCCATCTTCTCCATTACACATCTCCTCCGTTGCACCTCTACTCCGTTACACATCTCCTCCGATACACCTCTCCTCCGTTGCACCTCTACTCCGTTACGCCTCTACTCCGTTACACATCTCCTCCGATACACCTCTCCTCCGTTGCACCTCTCCTCCGATACACATCTCCTCCGATACACATCTCCTCCGATACACCTCTCCTCCGATACACATCTGCTCTGATACACCTCTCCTCCGTTGCACCTTTACTCCGTTGCACCTCTACTCCGTTACGCCTCTCCTCCGTTACGCCTCTCCTCCGTTACGCCTCTCCTCCGATACACCTCTACTCCGTTGCACCTCTCCTCCGTTACACCTCTACACTCCTTCTTTTACCCTGATGGGCCTGCCTAATGAACGCTGGTCCTACGGGATAATATTTTTCTTCCGAAAAATATTTGGGCCCTGCCGGGATTCGAACCCGAGCCGTCCAAGTGGAAAACTTATACTCTAACCACTCGGCCGACCGACCAACTTTTCTTCAATTTATTTACTGTGGAAAATATTATTTATGACTTATGTCAAATTAATTTAATTACCATTTCAGAGCAATAGAAATTATGTTGTCTAAAAAAAAAAAATTTAAGCATGTAGGTATAATTATTAAAGTATTTTTCGATTAAAAATAATTTTTGAGAGAATAATAAACTGATGAGTATCGATTCAATGACAAAAAAGTCGAAATTTCATACGAAATTTGTTTAAACAAATTTCATTCGAACTTTGGGTTTGAATATCTTCAGAATGACTGTTTCTATGAAAAAAGTGTATTAGTACTTTTGTGTAGAGCGTTCGATTCCCCATAAGTACATGTTGTCGGCTTATTTCTATGTTGCGCCAATGCCGAGTTACGAAAATCAAAACAGAAAAAAAAATTTTTTCCTATGTTATTCAAACGGAAAATGGAAAATTACAATCCGCCACCTCTAAATATTAAAATTAAGAGCTCCGCTTTAGACAGGCTTTTTTTTTCATCGTCAAGTAAGTTTTTAGCTTGTTCCTTTAATGAAAAAAGAAAGTTGCCGAAAAATGGCACACCCTAATATACTGTGATGTGGTGGCTTGCCACACATCATATTTTTTACATATTATTCTCTATTATTTTTATTAATTCGTTGCGCTGTGGACAAAACGAATATGTATGATTGATATAAGAGTATAAATGAATATAAAATGTAAGAATGAATGAAAAAATACCAAGTGAGCCTCACCATGAATGCAGAGTCAACATAAGGATACAACAAAGTCATGCAGATGCAGTAATTAATCCAATGGTCAATGAATTATATGGAAAGCAGCAATCAATGAAAAACATCCGGATCCAATCTTAAAGTCCAATAGAAGAATTCAACAGCCAACCAGTAATAGATAATGATGAACGACAATATCACAACGTTCACTATAAATATCCAGCATGGGTTAACCTCACATGATCGAAATGTCAACAATCGATGCATGGCGAGAATGTTAATCGTAGCGACAAATAACTAAAGGTGGCGCTCGAGTTTTGAGGCGAACATTTTGATTATTTGAAATTCTCCAATAGAAGATCAGAATTTGTCCCTGGTAGAAGCAGGGACCAGTCGCATAGTTGACTGGTCACTTTTTGCGCTAGGGTAGATGAGAACGAAGGTGTGGCACGACGCTGGTGAAAGTGGCACCAGTAGTCGTGCCATTTTGCGTTAAATGCAAAATACCTCTGAGGGGTTGATTATCTACCGAAAGGTAGGCCCGAAGAGAAGACCGAGAAGAGTGCAGGGTAAGTTGGCGTACATATATGTGTATGTTATATATATGTATATAGTATGCCACGACCTTGCCACTTCTCGGTTTTATTTTGCTTTAACCGTTTCGGAACATTAGGCTCCTGGCTTGAGGATGTCCTGTGTTCGAGATAGAACAAGAGCCAAGAGGTGACCAAAGCTCCGCTGATAATTTGGTACCATGGGAGATTCGATTTGTGAGAGCCCCTCCGTCACTACGGTGGCGGGGTTGATCGATCTAATTGGGTTGGACTCGTGGTGGCAGTGGTTATCTCAACCGAGTAGTCTCGGGGGAGGTTGCCTAGCACTACATGCAACCTCATAAGAAATGAAAAGGACTGTGGAGCCAGGCCTCGAATGTCAACAGTGAAGAAGTTCGGTCGGGTCTGCGACGAAACAGCATTCTTTCGTCTGGAAAGAACAAAGTGGGGGCATACTGCAGCTCTCGAGCGGAGTCCAATGCCTTTATGGGCGAATAAGACTCTTTTGCAACATTGTTCAGGAGATCAGAATTCGGAACTAAGATGGCTGACATTAGCGGCAAAATTAAAAACAAAATTGCCAACCAATCAAATAATTATCTATTATTTCACCATTTGAATTGGACCCATATAAATTAATCATAATTGATGGAATAATACGGATGCAATTTCGACTGATTATGGATATAAAATGACTACTACGGTAATGCTGGGAAGGAGAAGACTACGGAAGGAGCCATTTCGGACGCCACTTCCACGGCGGACCTCATTGAAGACGGTTGTGTGTTGAATGTGTGTCGCGTGTAATCCATTATTATCAATCATTATGAAGTTGAATCGACATTGTAATTTGCGTGAAAAGTATTGTTCGTGAGTATAGCGAAGAGTATTCGTATTTATTGAGCGAGTGTGGCTGATATTTCAGGTAAAAATCTAAGAATTATGAAGTACTCAAAGCGTGATTGAGAGATTTGTTTTATGAAGCAACACGTGGCAATTCATCATTGTTAAGGTATTATCACTCATCCACAGCGCAACGAGTAATCATATTTTTCCGGGAAATTATTAAAATTAAACGATTGAAATATAGAGATCGATGTTATATATTTTTAAGAAAATTAAATCAAAGTATATATTGCGAATAAATTGAGAGCAAACCGCACTGCCGTAGACCCGTCAATTGTCACGGCCAAAATTACAAGAATATTAACATTTAGTTTTATATTATTGCTTTTGAAGAAAAAAGATATATTATTATTATTCAATTCGTATTATTTTTTGTTTTTTGTCATTCGGATTTTTCAATATTAAATAAATTAATATTATTATTTTCTTTAAAATTATTTGATGCGAGTATTATTCTATTTTTTTGTGAGATAGATTTCCCCGATAATCTTTAGCCAATTTCAGGCAGTCGGGGTGGCATCCCTTGTATCAAGGACAACGATAACGGTAACAACATTTTTCCAGGGACGGAAAATCGAGCGCCGTTACAATATATATCTTATATATAAAAATCTCCTGTCACAGTGTTTGAAACAAATGGACTCCGGAACTACTCAACCGATTTCGATGAAACTTGGCTTATTATGTGTAATTTGGTCCAACTTAAACTATAGGATAGTTTTTATTTCGATTTTCAACAACAATATTTATTAAATATCAAATAAATGTTTGTTATAGGACAATGACTTGCAATTTTTTGTAAGTTCAATAACTTTCTAAGAGATGGCGGTGTGAATTAAGTAATCAGCATAACACTTGGTTATCTGGGTTGGGTAATCCTCCAATAGATGACGTTGCGTTTTGATTTATTTATGCTGCAATTAATTAGACATCATAAGTGTTTATGTTTACAAACATAACCAAATCATTAAAATTTTTCATTCATTGTCATTTTCAAAATTGCGGTGTATGTTGTGTTTGTTTGCGAATTATTCATATATTTGGCATCGTATGCAGCAGAAGTAGCACTTACAAGTGCATCAGCTGGTTGCACGTTGCGCGCGCCGAAAATTACAATCTCGAACTCGAGGACTAATGAGGGCATCACTTATTGGGCGCCTCTATAATAACAATTATAACACAACGATAAACTTTTCGGCGGTATTGTTCTACTACTCTCGGGTGACTTTCGACAGACATTACCAGTCATTTCTCGCTCTACTTTTGCCGATGGGATTAATGCATGTTTAAAACAATCGTTTTCATGGCGCAATGTCGAAACACTTCGATTGACCATAAACATGCGAGTACAATTGCAGAATGATCCGTCGGCGGAAGTATTTTTTAAGCAATTGCTGGATATTGGGAACGGTGTAATGGAATAACATCAGGATACACAATACATCAAATTGCACGATAAATTCTGCACTGTTGTGGACTCAAAAAAAGAACTTATTGAGAATGTGTTTCCGGATATATTAAACAATTACGTACGTCATAATTGGCTCAGTAATCATGCTATTTTGGCAACGAAAAATGTCGATGTCGACGAAATTAACTTTCAGATACAACAGTTGTTGTCAGGTGATTTGATGTCTTTTAAATCAGTAGACACTATTGCAGATGAAAATGAAGCCGTGAGTTTTCCAATTGAGTTTTTGAATTCGTTAGATATATTAGGAATGCCACCGCACAATCTTCGATTGAAGATTGGTTCACCGATTATTCTTCTACGTAATTTGAATCCACCAAAATTATGCAACGGTACACGTTTGGTCATCAGAAGAAGAACAGGAAACATTCTTGAGGCAATTATTTTGACGGGAAAGTTTAAAGGAGACATCATTTTGTTGCCACGTATTCTTATCATACCGTCAGATTATCCAGTAGCATTCAAAAGATTGCAATTTCCGATTCGTTTGGCTTTTGCAATGACCATAAATAAGTCGCAAGGCCAAACAATGTCCATTTGTGGATTGGATTTGGAAAATACGTGTTTCTCTCATGGGCAACTATATGTCGCCTGCTCACGTGTGGGGGGGCAACCTTCAAATTTATTTGTATTAGCAAAAGACAGGCTAACAAAAAATATTGTACATAAATTAGCACTTGGATAAATTTGAACTAGAAATTGTAATGATTCATTTGTTTTTTAAAAATATCCATTTTTATATATTTTCAGGAAGTAGTTTGTACTAAAATATAAATTAAAACTTTAAGTTCGTTTGTCATTAACTTCAACTCTGTGAAATTTTTTACCAATTACTTTTTAATTATTAAATCAATTGAAACGTTTTCATTTTCATAATTGAATATTAATCTGATTACATTAGGAATTTTAGTGCAACATTGATCCGGCGCAATGTAACAGAGTCACAGCAACGCGTGACCGGGTCTGCTAGTATATATATATATATATATATATATTGCGATGCTTTTTTTTTCTCATTATAAATGATTATTTATAATTTTTCAGTGCAACTGAACTCACAATTTTCATATTTTCCGCCGATATAACGCATCATCAATTTCCCCTCAGTAGTTGCTTCGGTGAATAATTCATATTGTTGGCGATCGTTCAACAGATATTTCTTGATCCTCAATGGTAGGAAAACTTCGAATTCCTCATCTAAGATTAAAACAATACTATCTCCAAATTTTGTCTTGACAGTTTTAATTCCGTACACTGAATAGTTCTTGTTCACTTCCAGTTCATTCCATGACTTGGTTGGTAAAAAATTATTCAAACGAGAAACTTCATTTAATTTATCAAAATTCATGATCGTTTCAGATTATAAAATTATATTAACTGTATAGTGTATACTCAATAACTGTATTTGATACTATGTACTTTGCTCAAGTAGCTTGAAATGATATCTCTCTCTGAGAGTTCTCTCTATATGTATAGAATCCCCCACCAATTTTTTGCGATACATACAACAAAAATTCTTTGCTCCATTCACCTCCTACTTTTGAGTTTTTAGAAAAATTCATATCTATTCAGATTTTATTGATGATGTGATGTTTATATTTGATGAACTATATGTTCATATATTCATTGTCCCATTGCATCTAAGCGTGGAATATTCCACAAACTTTAATTGTTCTGTATCACCAAGTGTAGAATAAACCGCGAGAACGTGATTGTCTTTTATCGATGATCAAAAAATGTATGGTGATATGAACCAGTCGCTAGTTTGAATGTCAATTATACAAATGGGTTAATGATCACGTAATGTTTATAATAACTCATATGTTAATAACAGCTTTTGTATGTATTATAAACGTGTCCAAGCGTGAAATATTTGTTATCATTGCGGGTCTTGGAATATGAGACTTTTGTTTATATCAATGAAAAGAAGCGGTCACAAGTTCTTTGTTGATATTTGACTGATTCAACCTTCAGTCCCACTCTTTGCATTTTTTTTTTTTTGCTTTTATATTTGAGTGAGGGTAATAAAAGGTGAAATATCATTCCATTTACAGATTTTGTAAAAGTATAATAGTTAATTGCTGAGAGTGTTAGTGAAACATGTATGACAAGAAAATTTTCAAGGATCTCATCAATTCAATGAGAAGTGCATATGGAACACTTCTCTCAATGCATTCTGATGCATCGTTTGATTCGTTGATGACCACGTGGGCACGGATTAGTAATGAAAACGTGCAATGCTTGAATAAATTTTTGAATACGCCACATCTAACTGTGGGTGAAAAATTACACATTTTGACAACTATTGCGCATCTCAAATCATTGAGTGCAAAATTTAATGAGCAAAAGTATCGACGGAACGGTCAACGGAAGCGCCATTAATGCAATATTGTCGGTGGTAATATTGGAACTGTTGAAAATCGTATTCAATGGGATGACTCCGAAACAACATTCAATAGTCGAATTAAAACTGGCATTATTACAAATCTACAGCACAAAGATTCATCAGCATTTTTATCGGACACCAAACAAATGATAATCGATGAAGTGAAACCAATATTGCAAAATGATGGAAATGTAAAATTGAATGTTATATTAGCATGTCGTTATAAAAGAATTAAGAGTGGTGAATCAATCGGAGACATCAAATATTTTAATACGAAAAATACGCCAATTTTCCCGTCAACTAATATGAATAGGTAGTTCAATGAAAATGTTAGTGAACGCCTTCTGAAAAAAGTGGAAGATTTTAAAGAGGGTGATTCAGGATGGACAATGTTTGAGATAATTAATTTAATGGTGAATATTAATCAATACATTCCATTAAAAGGTGGATCATCAACATGGGTGGATCTACCGAGTGATATTAAATTGAAGAAAGCCATTATGAACATAAAAAATAACGATGAATTTTGTTTCTTGTGAGCAGTGACAGCAGCACTTTATCCAGCTTCCCGGAATCAAGACAGAATATCATCATATCCACATTTCAGTAAAGTGAATCCCAACTATAAGGGAGTATGTTTCCCATTCACGCTACGTGATGTCGCCAAATTCGAGAGAATGAAAGATTTATCAATAAATGTTTACGGTATTGAAGACGATTATAATAAACAGAATAGTGAAATTGATCCATACTATATAAGTAAATATCTCAAAACAAATGGTAAACAAACGATTCACTTGTTCATGAAAGCAAGTAATATTGAAATTGATGATAATAAAACAGAAAAAGTTTATCACTTTGCATGGATTCGAAATCTATCACGTTTAGTATCATTACAAAAACCGATGTTTGTGCCACTTTCAATTTCAATATTCTTATGAAAATCATCGACAAGATCGCATCAATATGAATGAAATGGCAAGAATGATATTGCCAAATGAAGAAAACAATCTATTATCATTCCACAATAACAAATTCAAAGAGGATGTACCATTCGTCGTTTATGCCGATCTTGAATGCATCCTAGAGCCAACCACAAACGCACTACAAAAACATATTCCACACAGCATAGCCTATTATTTACACTGCTCCTATGACAATTCATTGTGTAAATTTGAATTGATGAGAGATGCCAACTGCATCGAATGGTTTGTCAACAAACTCAATGTTTTAGCATGGCAGATCAACCAAATTTACTTGACAGTAATACCAATGAAACCATTAACAAATGATGAAAAAATTTAATTTAACAACGCCTCAGTATGTCACATTTGCGAAAAATCATTCAATCTAAGTGATGCCAAATATCGTGATCATCGCCATTTAACGGGCAATTATCGTGGTGCTGCACATGAAAGCTGCAACTTGAGCTATCAATTACCATTTTGTATTCCTATTGTGTTGTATAATTTATCCGGATACGATTCACATTTTGTACTCAAATCTTTAGCAACATGTTTCGAGGGATCAATATCACTTCTGCTATTAAACAAAGAAAAATATATATCTTTCAGTAAACAAGTTTCAAATACAAAAATAACTCTTCGTTTCATCGATTTTTTACGATTTATGGCTAGCAGTATTGAGAAATTATCATCATATTTGAGAGATAATGATAAATTAATTACACGAAATGCTTACAAGGATAATGAACAATTTAGATTAGTTACAAGAAAGGGGTGTTTTCCCTTACGAGTACATTGACAATTGGGCAAAACTTGATGAACAACAATTACCGAGAAAGATAAATTCTACTCAAAATTGAATGATGATGATATTTCAATTGAAAACTATGAACATGCACAAGAAGTTTGGAAGACATTTAACATCAATACATTGGGTGAATACTCAGATCTATATCTGAAGACTGATGTATTACTTTTGACAGACATATTTGAAAATTTCAGACGCAACTGCTTCTCATCATATAATTTGGATCCTTTGCATTATTACACCGCTCCGGGATTGGCTTCCGACGCAATGCTCAAGCATACTAATATGCAGTTGGAACTTTTTACTGATCCAGAAATGTTATTGTTCATTGATAAAGGTATAAGAGGTGGAGTGGCTCAATGTTCAAATCGCTATGCTAAAGCAAATAATAAATATATGGGTGACAATTATGACCAAACCATAGATTCATCTTATCTCATGTATTTTGATGTGAATAATTTGTACAGTGCAGCTATGTGTCAATATTTGCCATTTGGTGGATTTGGGTGGGAGAAAAACATGGCTATTGATGATATTCTCAGTATTCCTGACGACTCAACTGGATACATCTTTACAGTGGATCTAGATTATCCAGAAGAACTTCATGACTTACATCGAGATTTGCCTCTGTGTCCTCAACACTTTATATCGCCAACAGGAAAGAATTCTAAATTAGTAACAACACTTCTCCCAAAAGAAAAATATAGTATTCATTATAGAAATTTGAAACAATGTTTAATCTTGGGAATGAGAGTTGTTAATATTCATAGAATTCATAAATTTTAGCAATCTCCATGGTTGAAAAAATATATCGACTTAAATACAGATTTACGGAAAAAATCAAAAAATGAGTTTGAAAAGAATTTTTACAAATTAATGAATAATGCTGTATTTGGTAAGACTATGGAGAATGTTAGAAAGCATAAAGATGTTGAATTGGTGACACAATCGGGAGGAAGATGGGGCGCAAGATCGCTCATTGCCAAACCGAACTTCCATAGTTGCACTATTTTTGATGATGATATGGTAATAATTGAAATGAATCGAGTCAAAATTACATTCAATAAACCAATATTCATAGAATACTGTATTCTTAATTTATCAAAAATATTCATATATGACTTCCATTACACCTATATGAAGAAAACATTCCCACAAAATCATTCAAAATTAATGTACACCGATACAGACAGTCTTTTGTATTATTTAACTGTACCAGACGTCTATGCGATTATGAAACGTGATATCCACAAATTTGATACAAGCGATTATCCACCTGATAATGAATCTGATATGCCATTAATGAATAAAAAAATGCTTGGTTTGATGAAAGATGAGTGTAATGGTGAAATTATGACTGAGTTCGTTGGGCTACGTGCAAAATTATATGCATTCAAAATATTAGGTGATGATAGTGATAAAAAGAAAGCTAAAGGTATCAAAGGGTCATCATTGCGTCAAATAACAATGAATGATTATAAACAATGCCTTTTCAATCATGATAATTTATTTGTCAATCAATATTTAATTAGGAGTAAGAAACATGAAGTTTGTACAATACAACAACGAAAGCTGGCACTGAGTTGGATGGATGACAAACGAATTATCTCACATCAAACGACTGATACTTTACCATGGGGCTTCCAAGAATCTCACAATAATGTTGATGATTGTGATGTGGAAATGTTATAGAATAAAATATTGCTGTAATATTTATTGGTATAGAGGAGGAAATAAAAAACTTTTTCTGTTTACATGTCTACTTTATTTATCCAACTATTATGTGAATTATCAAATCCCAACCATTTTACATATCTTTTATTTCCACGTGTACGTATAACTTTTTTCACAAGATAGGTATCTGGATATTTTACTTTGCTGAGCTCTTCTTCATAGAAACATCCACCGATTCGTTGATCCTGGTAATCAATAAGTTCATATCTTGGAGGAGTGGTACTCAGCACTTCGTCGATGGTAAATATTTCAGTTGTCCAATTTGGTGTATATCTCTTCTCGAATAAATGTTAATATTTGCTTATTCGAACTTTATCACCGATTTGAAATTTATGTCTCTGCTTTTTAACAACATGATGATGCTTGTATACAGTTCGAAGTAGAATTTTTTCATCCATTGTTGTAACTTCTTGAGGTTTCATTTTGATCGTTCGATGTTTGGTATCATTGTATTGCGCAATCAAATCAGGTATTATGTCAATCCACTTGTATGTTCCACGAAGACTGAATTGTTTCCACATTTTATTCTTTAGGGTACGATTAAAACGTCCACATATTGAAGCTTTCAAATTTCTAAATGTTGAATACAATTCAATATTGTATTGTTTCACGAGTAATTTGAAATCTGTGTTGTAAAATTCTTTTCCTCGATCAACATGTAATTCTTTCGGTGTGCGTCTAGTGTTCAAGATGGATTCCATTGCATTTGTAACATCTTTCCCATTTTTAGTCTTTAAAGGTATGGCCCAAGCAAACTTTGAGAATATATCAATCACTGTTAGCAAGTACTTGTAGCCATTATTTTTCGTTGCATATGTTATCATGTCAACGAGATCTGCTTGCCAAGTCTCATCCAATCCCCTCATATCAACATGACGTCGAGCATAATGTACACGAGCAGGCTTATGCAGCTCTTCCACTAATGCCACCTTTCTGTTCAATATCGTGTCCACGTTTTTGTCAACCATTGTGCTGCTCATATTCCTTCAACTGTTGGATGTGAAATGATGCTTGAATGTTGGAGGCAAATGTTTTTTCTATATTATTGATGTGAATTTTTTTGAACATCAATATCATGACGTACAGATGCAACATTTTTTTTTTGAATATCAAAATTATTGCGCATAGTTGATACAATTTTTTTTTTGAACATCAACATCATTACGTATAGATGCTACACTCTGTTCAATTTGTTCAAGTTCATGATTGATAGTAGTCATCATAGTTCTAAAGGACACCGCGTCATTCGCATCTTTAGGACTAGCAACATTACATAACTGTTTATTCGCCATGTCATACTGATCATCAGTGGTGACTTTGAATCCATAGCCAGGAGGACCACGATTACTATCTTTGTCAACACCTTTTTTTAATTTCCGACCAAATATATCTACACTCATTTTTCCTACCCACCTGGTTGTTACAGTTCAACGGCTGCCTGATGAATGAATTGAAAAAATATGTAGCGGTGATTAGTGAATAATTTCAGCCTCTCGTAATTCCTCAATGATGGAGATGATTTCATTCGTATGACTAGGATTGCCAGCTGCTTGAGATGCTAAGAGTAGACGGAGACGATCAACAAGTTCATTTGAATCATCCCAATACACATAATTAATTGCTTGATTATTTTCCTCACTAATTTTATAGTAGGGTAATGCTTTCCCCAATCTTTTTCTCAGCTTCATTTTTTTCTGTGGTGATGAAATAGAATTTGCGATGTAATTTTTATATTTCAAACCTTTATCCAACATCAAGCTTCCATCAGGATCATAACGTTTGTATGATGTGTTGGTTGAATTAATGATTTTGTTATAATTTTTTTTATCAGTATCACTTATGAGTGATACATTCGGTGTTTTGTCAAATAACAACTCAATTAATCCGGGTGTTTCTGAATATTGTTCATTGGCAACACTAATCATGTTGTCCTTAAACTCAATAGATGAATCACCCATCATTAATCGATTATCTTTCAATTTACGAACACCAAATCTCGTATCCAATCCTTTATTGTTGCTGAACAACTTCTTCAGATATAATGTCGAATTATTTTCATGTTGTTTCAATGGTGAATTTTCAAATGGAATATTATCACTCTCAAATTGATTGATTGTTTCATTTTCATGTTGTTGTTTCAATGGTGAACTCTCGAATGAAATATCATCATAATCAAATTCATTGATTGTTTCATTCAATTCACTGTTATTGAATGTATGATCAATTCTACCATCATTCTCACTTACAGCTGTTGCATGTTTCATCTATCTCATCTTTCGGAATTATATCTGTAGGCTCATCTTTAATTTCACGTTTCATCTGATTAGATGTAGTAACCAATATTTCCAAAGGTGTCACTACTGGTTTGAAAACTTCTTTCATAGCTTGCTCTGTTTTGTCTCTACCCAATTCGATCATTTTATGCTTTTGTCGAATGATGTCACTTGCTCTCACTATTTGGTTCAATATATCTTTTTCCTTATAATTCTTATTCGCCATGTTGATATATTCAAGCTCAAATCAGAACTGTGGCTAGAATCACCCACACAATTCAATTTATACTTATGAAACAATCAAATCTCTTTCTATATCTCTCTGATTTAATATCACTATCTTTGTCAATTACCATAAAACTATATTTATCATTCCAACATGCCAAACGTAAATCTCGGAATTGCGCATATATGTCATGTCTGTGTTGATATGGTCCTTAGATATGCTTGAGATTCATTTCATCTTGTTAAAATAGCACTATCAAATTGGTATTATCTCGCACAAGATGTTTAGGAATACGTCTATACGTTTGACGAAGATAAAACGAGTCAACGTCTCTATTTCGACCCATACAGAAGAAAACTCTGATGTTGTCTTGCTTCTCGCATGCGACATCATTTTTGATAACCATAATTTTTTATCATGGAATTTGGTTGCGCATTTTCAGGTTTTACAACTTCTCCATGCTCATTGAATGGAAATATCCAACACCTTTCACTTGTTTCAATAGATTCCCCAAATACTTGTACTTTGGTTGATTGAGTGATTTTGAATAGATATAAATATTTTCAAATCTCAAGCCATTCAGGTGTGTAATGAGTGCTGAAAGTACATTAGTCTTACCACAATTTGATGGAGCACAAAAAATTGTACGTATACTATTCGGTAATAATTTTCCATGACGTTTCTTCAAATTTTGTTTCGGTATTCGATTATCGAAGTTCATAATTGGTAATATTGTTGTCTGCTTGTCAAATTTAACTTTGATTGGTTGTTTCTTATGCGTCATCATGACTATGACTAACTATTATTTATGAAAAGATGTCTTCTTATACATATTGTGAAATGCGCCCAATTTTTCCCTGGATTGGGACGCCTCCCACGTTACCTTTTTGAAAGGATGCGACCCCGATGGCCTGTAAGACTTTAAAGATTTCGGGGGAATCTTTTCGAACACAAAATAATTTCCAATTGTATACACAAAATAATATAATGATTTATTCAATATCAATGATTAGAAATCCGGATGAAATAATAATAATATGAAAAGAAAGATAATACTGAGACCAATAATAATAATAATTTTTACTTCTCGTTAAATATACCCTTATACTCGTTAAATAATGATAATGGTTTTTCTTTGAATAATGATGAAATGAAATATTTTTTTGATTTTTTGGTCGTGGTTTATGACGGGTCTACGACGGTACAATATTAAATGTTTTACACAAAATCAACGGCAAATTGTTAGTTATTACTCTCGCCAAATCGCTCTTATTAATTACTAGTTCCTCTTATTATTATTGGTAAGTGGTTCTTGGCGCTACGCACTCTGGTGACAAAAAATATAACTACTCCCATGGTTCAGCTGTCATTTAATTATACAGAGTTTTATCGTTAATTCGTGTTGATATTAAAAATAATTGATATTAGAATGTTTTTATCGATTAATCAAGTTCTTAAATTTCTTGAATCGACTCCTAGCTGTCGAAACTTTGTAGAGGGAGAAAAAATTGTTAATTCGTGACATTTAATTTATTGTGGATTAAAAAATCCAGATGCCGATCAATTTGATATATTATCGTACTGTTTACAGTCATCGGCTTTCCGTGATAAACCTCACGAAATTGAAACAATAATCAATAAAAATGATAAAATAGTGTCGTCGAAATGTAGTTGCACAGCCAGACTTAGTGAGAGATGCAAACATGTCGCAGCAGTATTAATATTTTGTACTCGGTAAGTATTAATTTAAATCATAATAAAATTAATTGAAAATTTATTTATAAATGATTTTGAAATTGATTTATTTTAGTAATGATCTGACACATTTGAAAATTGCATCATGTACAGACAAAAAATGTGTATGGAGTGGTCCACAGAAAGCTTGTCTAGAACAATATGATGCTAAACCACTATCTCAACATAAATGTTATCAAATCAAGGAGAGCAAACATGGATTTTCAAAAGATTTACAAGAACAATTGAGAAAGATAATTTTTTCCGAAGACTTGAAATCAACATTGTCACAACACGTGTAGGAACAAAATAAAATTATTATTTAATTTGTTGAATATAATTTTTTTTGTTTTTTTTTCTTGTAACGCGATAGAGTAAATATTTGATGAAGAATTAATTAATTAAATTTTTCATTTTTCAAACACAATGTTCGATTTATATCAAAGTTTAAATTTAATCAGTCTACACAATGTTCAATATTATGAACAACTTGATATTTTGTACCCTTATATGACGAATTTAAATGTATATGTTTGATTTTTTCAACCAATTCTATAGAAAAGGCAGACATGCACCATTGATAACAACAGCTGATCCTTTGGCACCTGATTACCTTCTACTCACTGAAAATCTGTTCAAACACCAACTATCCTCAAAAATCCTTTCTGATTTATCCAAGATAACATATAAATTAAGAGTTTGTTGTCAAAAACAATTTGATAATAAATTCGATAAAGATCCTTATAATATTTGTTGCGAAAGTAAAAAATATGTAAGTGTTTGGGAAAAAGAGAGGCGATATCGAATCACTGGTTCACGGTGCTATACTCTGTTTACGTATAGTAAAAATCGTAAAGCAGATTGGGAAACCAAATCAATGAAATATTTTAATTATGATAATGATAAATATAATAAATTTACTAATCATGGAATTAAATTTGAACCTCTAGCTCGAAAACCATATGAAGAAAAGTTAGGAATTAAAGTGTTCCAGTGTGGTCTTATCATTTCAATCATGAATCCGTGGCTTGGATATTCTCCTGATGGGATAATATTTGAAAATAATTTACCTTTCAAATTAATCGAAATCAAATGCCCGTATCTAGGTAAAACAAGAAATATCAATATCGCGATTGAAAATATTGACTATATTGTAAAAGACCGAAATAACAATTTAGTTTTAAAAAAAAAAACATACTTATTACGCCCAAATACAATCGGGTATGGCTTTATTAAATTTAAGTAAAACAGATTTTATCCTATTTGCGTCATTTGATAAAAGTATAAAAGTAATTACCATTGATTATGATGCAAACTTTGTTAAGGATTTGTTATCAACTTTGAAATCAATATTCTTTAATAAAATGTTGCATTATCTTTGCACAGAACAAAAAACTACTTAAAAAAAACTTGATTACTCTTGAAGTTTTAACTATACTTTTCATAATTTATAATTTGTTGCCAAAAATGTCGAATTTTTATTGTGTTGATATGTAATAATTTTTATATAACAATAAATTGCATGTAGTTACACTGTTTAATTTTTTATTTCATAATTTTCACAACAATCAATTCATTAAATATTTATTTAATACTAAGTACGTATAATTGTGAACATTATATAATAAATTAATAGTGAAACTTGTCGTTGTTCAGAATGGGTGAACTCATATTTACAATTGCAGTGATTACTGTCATTACTTCATCAGCATAAGCAACTAGACCACTCGTCATTTTTGATCCCAAAGCTTTAAAAACTTTTAATCTTTGATTTGAACGTTCAATATGGACTCTCGCTCTAGCAATTTTGGCATTCATTCGAGCTTGTTCCCGTGAAAATTGTTTATCTTCTTTGAATGGCGGTCGAATAAGCTTTATATCATTTTGTTCGCATAATTTTTCTATTCGAAATCCTTTATCAATCATTATCGCGTTTCCTTTTTCCAACAAATGTAATATGTTTGATTGTTGAAAAATAGCATCATCCGAAATTTTTCCACCATATGCTTTGCTAACAAATGATATCATATCTCCAGGAGTAACTCCAGTCATGAACTTAATTGTGAAATCACTTTTGTAACGAGAGTATGTAGCTTGTTGACAGCAGAGACTCTTCGGCTTTTGAATACGTATTTCGATACAATCCAAGACTACCCTAACATCAGTAAATTCTGCGAAGCATAATGGAATATTTTTAGATATTTCTTCTTTTGACGGAAAATATACCGCACTCTTTAGACAAAAGTGTAATTTATTTATCATTCCAAGAATAATTTTTCGACATTGTGAACTTGATTTGTATTGAAACAGTGCTTTGAGAATTGCATAAGATACATTATGTTTTAATTTCATAAAGCTCATTACAATTTTACTCCGCAGGTTCATAGATTGTGACTTATATACTGGATAAGCACACTCAACAAGTTGTATTAGTATATTGAAAATTTTGAAATTTGCAATCCCAGTTAGCGTATTCAGTTCACAATCAGTGTTAATCGTTTGAAAATAATTATGTGTTAAATCTCCGCTGCACACTTGTGTTCCGAAATCCATTAATTTTTATTTTGAAGATACATCGACATTAAATTCATTTGGAGTCGCATCATCTACTTGAGATTCATTTAGAACTGTTTCATCTACTTGAGATTTTTTTGGAGTTGTGTCATCTACTTCATATTCATTCGTGTCATTAACACTGTCTTTATTGAAAGATTGAAGACTTATTGAATCCATATAATTTTCAATTGCAGAATCACTCTGTGACTTTTTCTTTTCTCTTTCCAAGTATCGTTCCCTTCTTACATTATTTTCAATTAATTCTTGTTTTCCTCTAGCCGCTGCATTTGGTAAATTACACGATGGTACTGCATTTTTTTTTAGATGATGCTGACGTTTAGGTTGATCTATGAAAATTAAAAATGTAGTATTAATATCATTTTAAAAAATTACAGGAAATAACAGGCATTTGAAAACTTTTTTAATTAAATGCAAGAATTGAATGTTAATAGAGTAAAAATATAGAATGTACTTGAATCATTTCTTTTAATCCAATCATTATCAAATACCCATTACTTTCAGTATCTTATCAAGAATATATAAATGACTTTTTGTGATTAATACACAAATGTATGATTTACCTGGTAAAATGTAATCACTTTTTTTAAAATGCAAAGAGCAAACAACCATGTGCTCTGTTACATTTTTTTCTATTTTTAGAACTCGCAGCCACATTTTTCTACAATCCACCTTTTCATATTCATCAAAATAATTCTTAATTTTCGCGAAATTGCGATTTGGTTTGGGAAAATGGTAAAATCTAACGTCTGGATCATCACCGCCAATGTCAGCCATCCTGATCAGAATTCTGATCTCCTATTGGAAAATTTCAAACAAGCAAGATAGTCGCCTCAAAACTCGAGCGCCACCTTTATTTAGTTGTCGCCACGATTAACATTATCGCCATGCATCGATTATTGACATTTCGATCATGTGAGGTTAACCCATGCTGGGTATTCAATGTGAATATTATAGTGTTGTTACTCACGACTATTTATTATAATTTTGGATTCTTCCATTGGAATATTGCTTTGGATGGATATTTTGTATTGACTGCTGCTTTCCTCTATATGATTGATAGATGATAAACAAATGACTTAATGTTGGTTATCTGGATGATTTTCTATTGGTGTACTGTATCCTTTGGTTGTCTCTGCGTCCAAGGTGAGGCTCACTTGGTGTCTTTTTATCCCATATATTCTCACGTTCATTCATACTTTATTTAATGCTAATTGTACATATACTTTTTTGTCCACAGCGCAACGTTTTATTCAGAAATAATAATTAGTAAATAAATTATGTGATGGGTGGTAGGCCACCACATCACAATATATATGTTTTAATAAAACGATTTTAGAATCATTCATTCAGCGACTGTCATTGAAGATACATGTCACCGCGGAGACGTAATACTCACGTTAAAGGTCTCGTGAACAGTACTATTAAAAAGCTTCCTTTTGAAGTTCATATTCCTGGTTATCAATATTGTGGTCCTGGAACCAAATTATCGAAGAGATTGGCTCGTGGTGCATGATCCTGGTATCAATCCTCTTAATGCTGCATGTAAGGATCATGATATCCAAAGAATCGTGATGATATCATTGAGAGGAACAAAGCTGATAAAGTGCTAGCTGAAAGAGCTTTAGAACGTGTTCTCAATAAAAACGCGAGTATTGGTGAGAGGGTAGCGGCTTTGGGTGTAACTCATATCATGAAGTTGAAATTAAAACTCGGTGCGGGTGTGGAGAGAGAGAAGAAACAAACGATGAAGGAAAGAAGATAATGAAGTTGAAATCAAAACTCGGTGCGGGTGTGAGGAGAAAGAAGAGACAAACGAAGATGAAAAAGAAGACGTCATTCAAACAAATTGTTGGAGAAGCGAGAAATTCAATGCGGAATTCCGATGGCGATGTACTCAAGTCAGCGTTGAATGGTGCACGTGCTGCTGTGAAAAAAGCAGGTGGAAAAAGTAAAGTCGGCTCACCGCCACGCATTTTACCTGTACCATTGAAAATAGGAGGAGTTTTACCGTTACTTTTAGCTATATTTGCTGGGCTGAGCGCTATTGGAAGTTTGGCTGGTGGAGCTGCTGGTATAGCTAAAACTGTCAATGATGCGCGTGCAGCAAAACAACAACTGGAGGAGAATAAACGTCACAATATAAAAATGGAGGATGTGGTATTAGGGGAAGGATTGTATTTGAAACCGTATAAGACTGGAATGGGTCTTTATTTGAAACAAGCAGCAAAAAACTCATAAACCTACCACATCGAGCGCTAACTGATGCTGCAACTTATCAAATATGCGAAACTTATGCATATCCCACATTTTCGTGGGGTATTCATGCGAGATAATTTGTCGGCAACTGGTCCACGAGAATATGAATCAGCCATTATCAATCTTGATGGTAAGGATGTCTCCGGCACACATTGGGTAGTATATGAAAAGAAAATCAATGACGTAACGTATTTTGATAGTTTCGACAATTTGCGACCTTCACAAGATTTAATGAAGTATCTCGATGTTGGTAGGGTAAAATATAATTATGAGAAATATCAAGATTGCAACACATCGATATGTGGACATCTATGTTTGAAATTTTCAACTAAACAACTATAAAATAAATGTGTAATGATAATTGAACATCAGTCATGGATGATTCATTGACATTGACAGTATCTGCACGATCCTCCAAACCCGAGGCTCAATATTTTCCACCAATTGAACTGTCACCGGAAAAAAATTATGTATTACAGCTCATTGAATTATTGACATTTAATTCAATCCCCAATATTGATGAGACTAACAACCAATTCCGCTTGATTGATGAGAAAAATTCAAGTGATATTGAGAGTGATCATATGATTGAATATCGCATAATCTCTATACCTACAGGCAGCTATGAAATTGAAGATATTGAAAGTTATCTACAAAAATTCTTACCAAATGTGGCACTAACCCTCAAACCCGATAATAATGAATTATGTTGTGAAATCAAGTGTGATCATGTGATAGATTTTACAGTCAAGAACTCAGTAGGACAATTACTTGGATTTAGTCCACGTAACTATGAGCCCAACATAACCTACAAATGAGATTTACCTGTGACAATTTTGAAAGTTAATGCACTTCGTGTTGAGTGTAACATTACAACGGGTGCTTATATCAATGAACATCGAGTGCACACGATTCATGAATTTTTCCCCAGTGTCCCACCAGGATATAAGATTGTTGAGGTTCCAACACACGTCATTCACATGCCAGTTACCGCGCGGGCAATACAACATCTACAGCTGAGAATAATTGATCAAAACAATCATCTAGTGGACTTTCGCGGTGAAGTTATAACGATAAGATTACATTTGAAAGCAATGAAATAATGGGAACAGTATATGATACTGGAGAAACAATAACACAAGCATCATTACTATCATCATCGATAGTTCATGGTAGGAGCTATAAAATAAGTGATTTTGTATGTTAAAATATATCGCGAATGGGTTGTTTAAAAAATTCCTGCTGATATATTTTTTATTAAATATTAAAACAAATGATTTTTATTGAACAGTGCACTTATGATTTTTACGAATAAATTTAATACCAACAGAAAGTATGAAGCCCGTAGAATGTGCAAACGTTGGGTTGTCTACTTTTCCCCTGATGTAACTACTGGGTTGGCAGGTATAAACAGGTATGTCGGTTATAGTTACCTTCAACTAATTGCTTAATCAATTAATCAAATATCAAAATAAGCGCCGTTTAATTACAAATACGATGATATAGGGTTGTCCATAAAAAAACCGCTTTGAATGGGAGTTGTCGAATTTTTAAAAGTAAAATTTTGATGCGAATGCGTACTTGCGACGAAGAGGTCCGAGTTAATGTATCTCGTACGATAGAAAAGGACGCAGCATTGCTCTCTCTTAGTCTCTTGTATTCATTCATGCGACGGCTGAGTGCGCGCGCAGCTGCAATGCTGCGTCCTGTTCTATCGCACGAGATACATTAACTCGGACCTCTTCGTCGCAAGTACGCATTCGCATCAAAATTTTACTTTTAAAAATTCGACAACTCCCATTCAAAGCGGTTTTTTTTATAGACAACCCTATATCAACGTATTTGTAATTAAACGGCGCTTATTTTGATATTTGATTCATTAATTAAGCAATTAGTTGAAGGTAACTATAACCGACATATCTGTTTATACCTGCCAACCCAGTAGTTACATCAGGGGAAAAGTAGACAACCCAACGTTTGCACATTCTACGGGCTTCATACTTTCTGTTGGTATTAAATTTATTCGTTAAACTCTTAAGTGTTAAACTCGGCACTGTTCAATATAGATCTTTTTTTTTTAATATTTATTTAAAAACAGTATTGGCAGGAATTTTCTAGACAACCCATTCGCGATATACTTTTTAACCTACAAATGATCGCATTTCACGCCATTTATTCAATAAACAGATGGGTGTAGGTCGACCTTATGCCGTCTCCCAGACTAGCACACAACATACGTACTCGAGGTCCGCCGTGGAAGTGCCGTCCAAAATGGCTCCTTCCGTAGTTTTCTCCTTCCCAGCATCACCGTAGTAGTCATTTTATATCCATAATGAGTCAAAATTGCATCCGTATTATTCCATTAATTAGGATTAATTTACATTGGTCCAATTCAAATAGTGAAATAATGGATAATTATTTGATTGGTTGGCAATTTTGTTTTTGATTTTGCCGCCAATGTCAGCCATCTTAGTTCCGAATTCTGATCTCCTATTGGAGAATTTCAAATAATCAAAATGGTCGCCTCAAGACTCGAGCAGCACCTTTATTTATTTGTCGCCACGATTACCATTCTCGCCATGCATCGATTGTTGACATTTCGATCATGTGAAGTTAACCCATGCTGGGTATATATAGTGAACGTTGTGATGTTGTCGTTCATCATTATTTATTACTGAATGGCTGTTGAATTCTCCTATTGGATTTTACTATTGGAACCGGATGTTTTCTCATTGATTGCTGCTTTTCTCCATATATTTTATGATTATTGGATTGATTACTGCATCGGCATGACTTTGTTGTATCCTTATGTTGTCTCGGCATTCCTGGTGAGGCTCACTTGGTATTTTTTCATTCATACTTATATTTTATATTCATTTATACTCTTAAATTAATTATACATATTTATTTTGTCCACAGCGCAACGGATTATAAAAAAATATATATGAACTATATGATGGGTGGCAAGCCACCACATCACAATGTATATATGAATATATGTAGCTCAAGCATGAGGGTGCATCGAGTAGCGCACAAATTTTCCATACTAGTTATTTTTCATCTTAAATATTCAAAAAATTTATCCGTCCACATTTTAAATATCGCATCAAGTTATTTATTTTTGAATAAAATTTCATTAATCTTTTCCAATAAATAAAAATCAAACAAGAATGTGAACTTGATTATTACTGATTGTTTAATTTTTTTATTCTCAAAATATACCCATTAAATATGAATAATTAGAATATTCCACATATATTTTATCAATTATTATTCATTCGAATATCTGAATAATCATAACAGTAATATACCCAAATGCCAGGGTGAGATCTGATCGAAATGCCAGAGTGAGATCAGGTCTGTGGACGAGAACCTCGACCTGATTTTGTTCTGCCTCGTGCGTACTCAGGCTGAAATCAGATCGAGAAATTCTATTTTAACTATATAGTCTGGGAGCCCAGGCTCCATTTTGCAAACAATTGATATAAAATTAATTTTTCATGAGCAGCTTCATTTCAGCAAGACTCACAAAATTTTCCTTTGATAAAATTTGCTCAAATGGGAGCTTAGAGACTGCGCAGGTGTCAAAAACATCATTTCGGTGATTGAACAAAATTAATGAATAATATTTTATTTTTTAGGTAAATCTCAAGATTATCATATAAACAATTCGAAATAATATTCATCCTACAAAAAAAATGGGTTCATCAAGATTGTCCCTCCTCCTAAACATGTAGAATTCATTTGAAAATAAAAAGTAATGAATATCTAGATGTTTTTTTTCTATAGCTTGATGAATATTAGCATAATAAAAAGGCCACATTGTCCTACAAATCTGTTGGGCTATTTTCCCAGTCCTACATTTGAAAATTGTCGATCCCACGATAAAAGTTTTTTCATTAATATCTGTAGGACACCAAATCTAAATGATAGATAAGCATATTTTTGATTCATAATAATCAATGTCCTACAAAAAAATTGGCCCTTATCGCTAGTCCTACAAAAAATATGTATAATGGAACAGTGTAAGCGCAACGTGTACATACTAATTCACATATGCATTAGTTTTATTTTTAGATGAGATTTCTTTTTCTGTGATACCTGAAAATGTGAAAATTTATAATAAAAAAAAAATTCATGATTGAAAAAAAACTCTGCGTTGATTTGAGGCTTAGTGGATCCAAAAATTAGATTTCTCATATAAATGACATGAGAAATTTTTTTTTTTTTTTTCGACTTCAACTCGATTTTTTGGTAATCAAAAATTTTTTTTGGAAAAAATTAATTTACAGCTTTTGTAGGGCATTCAATTTGCTACAAAAAAGTTTTCCACCGCAAACATTCTCCGATCAATTGTTTTCGAGTTGTAGAGCTGAAAAGGTGAAAGTTGATTATAATTGACAACAGATTTTCTTTAAACTGGAATTTTTTGATCTGACATTAATTATTATCTTACAATAAATTCTATAAAATTCTCAAATTGTTGATTAAGCATTATAGTGTCTATTGTAAGATAATAATTGGTGCCAAATCAATATATTCCAGTTGAAAGAAAATTCGTTGTCAATTATAATCTACTTTCACCTTTTCAGCTCTACAACTCTACAACTCGGAAACTTTCGGTTGGATAGCGTTTGCGGTGTAACACTTTTTCGTATAAAATTTGATGCCCTATGAAAGTTGTACATTTATTTTTTCCAAAAATAATTTTTGATTACCGAAAAATTGAGTTCAAGTCGAGAAAAAAAAATTTTCTCATGTTATTTATATGGAAAATCGAATTTTTGTTGAGTGAAACCTCTAATTCAGAATTTTTTTTCAAATAAGAATAATTTATTTTTTTCATAAATAAACCAGATTTTCAGGTACGAGAGACAAAATAAATTTTATCATAAAAATGAAACACTCTTATATGTTGAAATAGGAATTCGGGTTTTTGTCGATTCTTCCTGGCGCAGCCTGGGTCATTGGCTACCAGGTTTCATAAGGCGAAAATTGTGCTTTATAATTTTTATCAATTTTATTTTATTTTACCTAAACTGTTGGGCGCCAATTGATTTTGTCAAGATAAACCAATAAACTCATTATTCTTTATTAATTTGACGATTCAATTCTACTTTCAATATTTATTATATTTTATCTTATTTTATCCCGGACTAGCGCGTGATGATCTCAAGGTTGAATACCGTCGGATGACCCGTGTTCTTTGACAATTTTTATTGTATTTCATTCGACAATAATTTTATGGTATTAATTAATGATGCTATAAATTCACAAGAAAATGAATGAATTCAATGAATTATATGAAATGTATGAGACAATTATTACATATAGAATGTTACACATAATTAGGATAATTCGACATATATAAGTAAAATAACAAATGATAGGTTTTACAAAAATACTTAAATTTATTGGTTTACTACTGAGTAAATATTGTCAGCTTCAAAGGAAAATTGTACTTAAATTTTTGTTAAAGGAATTTTATTTTGAATATTTAAGAGACTTTAATATTCATGACGGATTTTTCCATGTTTTCAAACCTAAATATTTATTTGTTATCTCCCATAATAAATTTTACATCCCATTATTTAGGTAACCTCACATCACGCCATATAATTGTCAGCCAATGGTAAAATTGTCACTGCCTACTTCCCCCTCACCATCTCTAACTTTTTGTCTAACTATTATTTTCAAAGAAATATCAACAATTTTTTCAGTTCAGTTCTTCTATGACCACTACCTCGTTCGCACGTTTTGATACCACTTATGTTTTCTTACTTGTATTAGTTGTATAAATTAATTAACCTCAAGATTTTGTAATATTGATAATAAATAAAAATCAAATTTCTTTTAATTAAGAATTTTGGAGTTGGTATAAAGTGACTTATTAGAACCTTATCCAAAATTACATGTTGAAAATTGAAATGACAAAAAATGCTTATAAAAAATCGTGTTTTCCTGACAATTTTTGATAATGACCATATTAAATGCAAACTACGCAGATTATGTCTTAACCATCTATTATGATTTGTAATTTTAGGTATTTTTCATCAGTTATCTGTATTTTATTTTATAAATCTAAATTATGAAATGAAAGTACATCTTCTCATAAAGTCTACATTAAGTAAACTTTTTTGTCACGAGAACATATTTTCTTGATAATTTCCGAGAATTCTTTTCTTGTCTTAATATTTTTTCAGATTTAAATAATATTATATTGATTCATACAAAATTATTTTTTTGTTTAGATTATTTCATGAAAATTAATGCTGATTTTCTTTTGTCAAGAAATATTTTATTAGTGATTAATTAAAAAATTAATTTAAAAAACTTAATGTCTCAAGAAAGTCATCTATGGATCATGTTTTTTCATCTTCAACGTATGTACTTTATTTATTTACTTCGAAACTAAAATTATTCCTTTCTAAAATTGATTATTGCAATTTTAATTGAAAAAAAAAGTGTTTCATTATAATTTAAGAGTTTTTTTGATTGATTCTACAGTAAGTTATCGTTATTCATAAAAAATTCTTTCAAGTCGGATACAATAATACGCGCATGCGCGATGTCGTGAATAGAAAATACCGGCACATGTGTATACAATATACATGCTGATTTTGCTCTGTCCCATTTTACATATTTTTTGTAAGATTAAAGATAAGGGCCTTTTTTTGTAGGACATTGATCAATTTGTGACAAGAATATGCTAATTTATCATTTAGATTTGGTGTCCTACAGATACAAATGAATAAAGTTTTATCATGGGATCAACAATTTTCAAATGTCGGACTAGGAAAATGGCCCAATGAATTTGTAGGGCAATGTGACCATTTAATTATGCTAATATTCATCAAGCTATAGAAAAAAAATCAGTTGTGTATTAATGAATTTTTTTTAATCACCAAATCGACATGTTTGGCACTTGCTCAATCTATGAGGGTCCCATTTTGCAGCTTTTTGCAAAGAAGAAAAGTTGGGCGTCTCGGTAAAATGGAACTGCTTACGAAAAATTGATTGTATATATTTATGGCTTTGAAACTATAGGTTTTATACTACAATTTTGAAACGTGGGACTGGGAAAATAGCCCAATAAATTTATAGGACAATGTGGCCTTTTAATTATGTCAATATTCATCAAGCTATAGAAAAAAAATCATCTAGATATTCATCACTTTTTATTTTCAAGTGAATTCTACATGTTTAGGAGGGGGGACAATCTTGATGGACCCATTTTTTTTGTAGGACGAATATTATTTCGAATTGTTTATATGATAATCTTAAAATTTACCTAAAAAATAAAATATTATTCATTAATTTTGTTCAATCACCGAAGTGATGTTTTTGACACCTGCGCAGTCTCTTAGCTCCCATTTAAGAAAATTTTATCAAAGGAAAATTTTGTGAGTCTTGCTGAAATGAAGCTGCTCATGAAAAATTAATTTTATATTAATTGTTCGCAAAATGGAGCCTGGGCTCCCGGACTAATAGGCTCACCAGGATAAAATACGAACTTAAACTTTATTGCTACAGGTCAACATCAAGACAATTTCTCGACTCGGGAAGTTTGAGGATTAAATTGAAGGCAACTGTTGGGGTAGTCTCCGATGGGTAAAAATATTTCAACAAAATTCTAGAAATCAATATTTTATCCATTCAATAATGTTCGAGAAGAGTTAGTGTCGCTAAGTTAACAACAGCTGAAATACGAAATTTTCAAAATTAAAGCTGTGTCAGAGTTTTTTTCGATCGTGAAAAATAATTGCAAAAAATAACGAAGATCATTATTTAATTTATTGGACTGTATTTGGAAAAATTAGTGTAGCTGAATAGCTTGTTATGAAGTTGAAAAATGCTAAAAATTAAGAGTGAGGATTGAGAGGTTTCCAATGTTTAAAAATATTTGAAAAATAAATAGGCCAAAATCATTAATTAGAATAAATTCGATCTCATCTGAAAATCATTAATAAATTTTCAGTGAGTTGATTTCTCAACTTATTCTTGCATTAACACCACAATAAATTATATCAGATTATTTCACTTGAATGTCTATATACTAATAGTTTCCACTGTTAATATTACATCGAGATTAGGAAATGACGTTGCTGCAGAACAGTCAATAGAGATATGAATTCTTCGAATAAACGGATGTAAATGTTATAAATAATACAAGAATGCCAAATTAACACTGAATAATCGGCGTATCATGAATCGCTGAAAAAAAACTGAAACAAAACGTTATTTATTCAATTCATCACAACATAATATTTTCTCAATACGCACGCGAAAATGGCGACTTTTCTAGCGGTGGTAATATATGGCCTGCTTACATATCGACAGAATAACTGATGTGATATCTCCAGTACTAAATAGCATAACGTCAGAGGAAGACAAGAAAATCGTCCAATCAGAGAACGCGAATTACTCATATTTGTACATTCATTATTTTCTAGTATTTTGTTTCAAATCGGAAAGAAAACATAACGTCATTTTTCCTGATGGCAGAAAAATGGCAATTTCTTTACTATAAATGACACTCAAAAAGTTGTCTTTTTAAAACAAGTATTGAGAAAGATATTGTGTATATCACGGATGGAATGTGTGTTTTTGCCTCGTGTGACTGTGCAAACTTCACACTCGTTGAAAAACACCACTATTTCTCCCTTCTTTCACAAAGTACCTTAAATAATATAACAGTAGATAATTTTTTATAAAAGTCCACTCAGAATTGGTGTTAAAATTTTTTTAACATGAATTCTATCTGAAAATGATGTTGAATCAACACATGATTCATGTGACTCGATTCAATTACAATGGTGTGTTTTAAACACTCTCAAAAACTTGAAAAATTCGAGTATGTTATAACACCAAATGCATATTGCCTGAGAAACAAAAAATTAATATGGAATAAAACATGAAATATTATTCATTTTGCTCAAAATGATGTTTCAATTTCATCTCAATCAGTTCCCATGTTGAAAATTGTATATATATTATAGTATAATATAGGTATACAGCATGCGCTGGCATCACGCAACTTTTTCTTTTGTTTTATGGGTAAATAAAATAAAAGGTTGCGTTGCTACACAATTCAACAAACGTTGCTTCTGTGAGTATCGTAACGTTTTAAATGGAGATAGCATGTGAACTATTAAGCGGAATGAATGCGGCCGTGAAGTAAAAAAGTAAAAAGTGTACAGAAAAGTATCATTTTAGGGACTCTATTTAGTCCCTAAAACGTCGTTTTTTGAGGCACTCGCCTAAAAATTAATATTAAGGGCTCAAATTTTCACGAAATTTCTTTTTTGTCATTCTGAATAATATTCTCGATATAGCTTTCAAAAAAAAAAATATTCAATTTTTTTGGCCCAGTCTAATATACATGCTATATATGTACTGTGTCAATCAAGTACACAAGATTCCCCAGACGCAATTAGTCAAGTATGAGAGTAGGTGTTCAAACTTGTTTCATGCCCAAAAAATTTACCGGCAAATTGAATCTCTTGTGATTATTCTCTCTCATATGATGTCTCCTCCCTCTTCTTCCTCTCCGCCTTCTTCCTTCCTTCATATTTTTTTCGTTTTATTTACGGATATAATACCTTCGGGTAAAACGCACATGCGGGAACATGGCTTTGCTCACAGCCTATATGTAGTAGTGTGACAGGACGGCCCTCAGGGGCCTTCGTGGACTTTACATGAAGTGGTTTAATGGAAAAAAAAAATAATAAAAAAAGACAAGAAAAATACTTTGCACGCTCTCTCGCGCGGTCAGAGTGAAGATCGCATCTGATTGGTAATTATACAAATTAGTTTCGGGCTGGAGAAAAGCGTGCGCAAGTGTATTATTACGAACACACTATTCCATGGTGTGGAGTATGTATACTCGTATATGAGATCACCATGCCACAGTGCGCACGTCGATTGCGAGAACTTTCAATGTCGTGACGCATATATTCAAGGACAAAAGTTCGATGTACGAGAAATCTCCTTCTTCCAGGGAATCCCCCTATTGCATCATATAGGTATATGAAGCATTCCATGTCGGACCGACGGTGAAAATGTCCGAACATTCGATTTTTTTAAGTTCTTTATATGTTTCAACACACCGAGAAAATAATTTATCAATTTCTATCAATAAAGCCCATTGAATAACCACAAATTCAATTAGTAATGCTGAATTCAGTCATTACATAGAAATATGTCAATGATTAATAGTCGATAAATCGTTAATTGATTCTTCTGCATCGTAACGTAACACATCAAAGATGTGTGTAGTTTCAAATATGCTCAAAGCACAAATCTCTCATTGATAACATTCACAGTATTAAACTAATGGATTATCAATTGATCAATTGAAAATGATAAAAACAATGAATCAATGAAAAATAAAATGATTGAGATACATATGATTTCCGAAAGTCCTTCCAAAAAAAATGTTGCCCAACTGCTATAGTCACGAGCGACGTCGGAGTGCCTGGAATGAAAATATTTGAAATGAACGTTTATTCAAATATGATTTGTCGTGTAACATTTCACCACGTGTTATATTCTATGTGTTTTCATCGACTGGCCGGTTGACGTGCCAAGTCTATCAGATTTAAAAATTGCACGTTACAACACTTACCAGATTAAAATAATATTACACTGAGAGAATTTTCGAGTGAATATTACCCTGTAACCCATAGTAAGCCTGGGGCATAACAATATTATATAAAAAAATAGCACATCTCAAGTTATTTTCTACTATGAACTGATGTAATTATTACGCGAATCGAGAATATATTTTACTTTGCTGCAGGGTAATAAATGAGAGGAATCATTGATAACCTGTATACAGAAAAAAGGCTCAGTACAAACAACTCCCAAAATGAAGTTAGCATGTAATGAGTTTCAATAACTTTATTTTGTTTTTTATTGACTCATATGTGGTAGCCTTATCCACGTTGTTTACTTTCGTCTAACTCGCATTTTGAGTTAGCGTCTCGACTTAATATGCGGTCGATTTGACAATTTTATCGTCAAGGTAACTCCATTGGAGTTGACCAGATTTAACTCCACGGAAAGATTGTATAAACCAAATTATAGTATTTAATTTGACGGCATATGAGTACATACTAATGCAACTTTTAGCTTTCGTTTAATAACATATTCTTCAATACCAACAGCTTGAGTGTATTTGATGTAATAAGAGAAAAGTTCAATGAAAAATATTTGTAACATTGACTGCCTACTTTGAAAGTTCAGTAGAAATCATGATAAAGTTAAATGATATTTTAATTTTCCTTATACTAAACTATCTTTAGGTTTATTCAATATAATATATGTATACATTATACATGTATATATTCGAAGCATATAAGTAAAATTTCTGTGCATTTTGTTTACATTCGACACTGTAATAAATGAATGTCGAATCCTTTAATTTGGTCAATTGCATTATATGAAGTCAGTTATCAATACGAAGCGATCAAGTGAAGACGTCTTTCTATTACTCTGTTATATATTGTATAACTCGGATAAATTATCCTCAAAGAGTATCACGCGCTACATATACATTGTGTTATAAGATTTGTGAATAATTTTGTGAGTGAAGCAATGAGTTCAACAATAGTGGAACTCCCAGTATCACGATTCAAAATTTCCAACTTCTAGAATACTATTTATTTGAAAATTATATTCCTGATTCAAAAATAGCTTTCTATTCGGTTATCGTCCCTTGGGTACAAATTAATGGTACAAAATATAAACCCGATATGATAATTAGTGTTGAATTAGAATGCAATGTGACAAAATATGGAAAAATCAAACTTATATTGATGAATGATGAACATCAAGTGCTATTTATATATTTATTATTAGAAATCACCGAATTTGTGAAACATGTCCATAAATTTATTGTTGTAGAAACATTCCAGTGGGGATCAATTTGTTATGAAAAATTACTTTATTATAAGCCATGTAATGTTTATCATATGGCAGATGGAAAAAAATATCTGCCATGTAGATAAATAGTTTATTATTCAAACAAATAAAAAAAAGTTAAATAGTATGAATTTCATAATACTATTTGTATATATATATATATTTCTATTTGATTTGCGAATAAAATAACAGAAATGTGAATAAATATATATGTATTCGAAATAATGAAAATCTTCAATTTAATATAACGATTTTCTTTATTCATGCCCTGCATATTTATAATTAAATCATATTCTATAATCAAGGAATTTTCATGTCCGTTCATCTCATCATAATACGTATTGGCACAACTTTTTTATTAGTGTAAAGAGATTTTTATAAAGTTGTTACAATT
The DNA here is from genome assembly GCA_918226075.1 of Microctonus brassicae. Lineage (NCBI taxonomy): Eukaryota > Metazoa > Arthropoda > Insecta > Hymenoptera > Braconidae > Microctonus > Microctonus brassicae. The sequence continues at coordinate 5,352,340 of OW445489.1, forward strand.
ACGTATGTAGTTAGTACAAATATTATGTGGTTCGAATATATGAAAGATTCAGTTTTTTTGAATCTGATATTGTATGAAATAATTCATCATGGAGTTAATAGTCAAGATAATTACTTTTTGCGACAATTAATTATTGTATCAACATGAAAATATTTTCATTTGATGTAACTCGACAACTGAGTTATATTCATACACCGCATATTCATCACTGAATCATTCTCACGAATCAAAAAATATTTATGTCCGTTTCTCTCACGACAATGCGCATTGCCACAACTTCATTATTTGTTTATTTTGAGTCTGATATTGTGTGAAATAATTAATCATTGTGTTAATTCAACTCCATATTGAGCTCAGTGAACTCCAAAATCGACCTCATTTTTTCGGTCTCTACAACTCCCAAAAGCACTTGCACCTATTTAACTCCAAAAATGAGTTGTTTTAACGCATTTACACTTAACAGCGCTCAACATTTTTTTCAGTGTAATATGCTAGATTGTACTAAGTATAAATCATATAATTTTTATAATGTACATTGATGAATTTTAACCCTTCTACATAGCATTCATCCTACCGGCACGTTAATGTGGAAAAAAGTTACACAGAATCCGAGTATTTTCTTCTACACTTTACACGGTAAACGGTCGATAATGTTCAATTAGGTTTGGATAATTTCGATAGGGTGACAAATGAGTTACTGCGTTTTCGTCGCCTGTTTGTTCCATGAGCCACAGTAATGAATATTCAGTAATAATTATGGCCGAGAGATGGCTAAGTTATCTATATTTCTCTCATGAAGACATGTGTGGACAATAAATAAATTGTGAAAAGATGGCATAATTACATAAGAAAATAAAAATATTTTGTACCAAATTTAAGGTAAATCGAACAGTACCCCGCAAGTCATGATGAAATCTAAATTTTTTTTTAATAAAATTAACAACTTGAGTATATAAATTTATCATTTCAAATTAGACGTTACCCATCATTATTTTTAACTGGAATAATACAATAATTTAATTACTAAGAATAATACATAATTGACTTTTGACTCAAGTATTTTTTGACACAAAATAAATCTGGCAATAGCGCGTTGAACAGCTGTTCGTGTTGATGCTGCCCTATCGTGTTGTATACTGTAATTTATTATTTTAACCCCTTATTGCATGAATTATGGAGGAGGTGATGAAAAATTTTTTTTTTACTGAAAACATCTTTTATTACTTATATATAATTAGTCTGAATAGGAAAAAAAAATTTGTGTAGGGGAAGAGTGGCATGAAAGAGCCAAGTTTTGGAAGAGCCATTACCATTTACGCGATAGTTTTCGAACAAATCATAAATGTATTATTATTTTAAGATAGTAACACTGGTGAAATGTCGCCCAGAAATATTTGACAGTTTATCAAAAATGAACGGCGTCGATACGACATATTGAAGATTTCGTCGTTAAAAAGTAAGTTTTTGAGTTCATTTTATTTGTTTTTTGACGTCTACACGGACAAAACTAATAGTAATATGATTATACAATAATTTTATAGATATATTAGGATTTCTAATACCATATATATTTTGCAGGTAAATCTTTAATTTCATACTAATTTTCGGGGTTATGTTTCTTGGGAGAATATGTTTTGAAAGAGCCGGGCTGCAGTGTGATGAAAAAGCTAGTTTAATATGGTCCCTCAAAAAAGCTCTTACTAAGAAATCTAAAATAAATAATGATACAGACTCAGATACATCAAATAAAATTATATGAGTTCTTAAAAAGATCGTACCTAGTCAGATTGCAATGATTGATCTCAAACGGCTAATTTCATGAGAATTTCGCAGATTTAAGTGAATATTTTATCCAGAGTTTGCGTTATATAAAACGTTTTATAATTATATAAGATATAAAATTATATCTTAACATTATTAGTAAATAATATCTTTGTTAATCTAAAATTTCAGTCCTGTAATAAGAACTTGGCTCTTTCAAAACATTGGGTGGCTTTTTCAATGCCTATGTGTTATGAAAGAGCCGAATTTAATTATTTTTATAAATGATTAGAAGTCCCAACAATACTGATAATTTTGAATAATGTTTCATAACATCACGTACATAAATAAATGAACAATTACTTATCATACAAAATTTTTTAATTATTTATTCCCGTTCATATTATTTATTCCTTTTTTCAAAACTGGCTCTTTCATGCCACTCTTCCCCTACTTATTTTAGAAATTAACACACGAAGCCATATATGGCATTGTATGCATTCTAGTGGAACTATGGTGATCCATATATGGCTTCGTATACATTAATTAAAAAATGAAATTATGTTTTATGGAAATCTTTGAAACAATTTCTTTTATTGTTGTAACATAAATTAACTTTACATTTCCCACATTTGGTAAACGAACGGAATTTGGAACAGTTCTGACAAATTTGTCGACTGGATTTCGTCCACTCGGGGAAATGGTCAACGTTATCTGAACGTACAGAATCTAGTGGTAGGTCTTGATGCCTGGCTGGAGTTTTTCGTGCCTTTTTATTTGGTACAGGTGAGTCCGGCAAGCTGGTTAGAGTGGCGCCTCGGCTGGTTGGGGTACCGACTTGGATGCGACATAAAGGACTGTTGACTCGGCTGATTGGAGTATTGGCTGGACTTGAGGATGGTGTTACTAAGTTGCTAACTGGACGACCACGTTTTTTGCCCACAACTTTTCCTGCTTTACGCATATGCTCGGAAATTGCCAATTTGTAATCAAATAGCGGCAGGTATTCATTTACATGAATTCGACGCCATAGCAACCAGCTATTTACCAAGGTCATGTTTATCATGTGGAAAAAAATTCTTTTGTACCATTGGCGAGATCGCAGGTGGATTCGATAATAACCAAGCATGGAGTCTAATAAGTCAACTCCCCCCATCTGTTAATTATAAACATCAACTGCTTGGGGGAATGTTATATCCTTGTATTGTTTTTCTTTTAGAAAATACCGTTTCTTTGTTGTTGTTGGCTCACTATCTACGTAAGCTGAGAGCATATTTACAGTCTTATTATCGAACCAGGACACTAAACTCAGCTTCACGTTATCTATGATCGCTGTTTTCTCTGCCATACTTCCTCGTCCATTCTTTTTCAGCTCCTTTTCAGTAGGCATATTCGAATTGGGCACACGGTTAAGCCTTACGGTTCCCAGTGGCAGCAAACCATTTTGAAATAAATAAACTTGGAGCTTTGGACTATTAAACCAGTTGTCAAAACAAATCTTATAGTTTTGATGCCTTGGTACTGTGGAGGTGAGTCTGGTCACGACATTAGAACTTACGCCAAGATCAGGTGCATCTAAAGGAAAAGAATCGCTTTGCTCTCCAGCAAATATGTCGAAGTCATAGCTGAAGCCTGACACACCGCTCAGAACTTGATTTTCGTAACCCCATTTATGTGGTTTTGCAGGATTATATTGCTTAATTTCGTGACGACATTTGGTTGGAATGATTTGCTCATCCACTGCAAGAAACTCTTCTTTTGGCACTAGTAAAAGACGTTCACGAATCTGATCCAATAGTGGTCTGATTTTGAAAAGTTTATCATGGCCATCTGTTCCGCGGGGCTTGAAGTTTTCATTATTATTAAAATGTAAATTCTTCTTTATAGCCTCAAATCTGTTACATGTCATGGTTTCGTAAACTTGGGACTGGCCTATATGTTTTGACCAATACATTCTCGTGGATGGCAGCTTTACACAAGACATGAATATTAAGTTTCCAATGAATCGCTCAATATCTTCTTTCGTAATGTTTGCTGGCTTATTGGCGTCATTTTGTAGAGAGTATAAATTAGACTGGCCAACAATCATTTCAATGAGATTATCAGTGAACAAGAATTTAAAAAGTTCTTGAGGTGTTTCTAACTTTTTTATGTCATCTGGTAAATCAGAGGATCCAGTAAACTTGAAGTTATTTTCATCAAAAGTTTCCATTTTTTGATTTTTCCAAATTACTCTGTCTTTTTCTATGGATTTTTTTGTTCTTTTTGTTTTTGGTTTAGATGTCGATGGAACCTGTAAGATTTGTGAATTAATATCATCATCATCTGAGCAATCTGATTCGGATTCAGATATAACAATATTTTTTCTTCGACGAGCACGGAGTGAGTAAGGTTCGCAGTCAGTATCAGAGTCAGAAACCTGATCGTCGTCACTCAAGAAACCATTGCCCGGAATAAGATTTACATGCTTGGAAGTACCATAGAAGCCGGAAGGGTTCATTACTGCAAAGAAAAGGAAGAACATCCGAATGCATGCGAAGCCATATATGCCCCATAATATTTTTGAACAAAACGCATTCGAAGCCAAATATGGCAATATCAAAATAAGGCTCAAAAACAAACAAAAAACAAGAAAAATGCCGAAACGACAACAAATTCTTATTCAAGTATATGTAAACATTATATTTTGAAATTGTGGGCTTTTACTTACCGTTTTATTGTTATTTTCCCATTAATATAATTAGCAGTAATTAATTGCACTCTAACGGTCAGGCACGTTGAACATAACCTCCAATATGTTGACAGGTTGCACTTAATATAGGCAACAAAAAATACGTTCCGTTTAACGAAGAAATTATGTATAAGGATTCAACGTTGGTTGCGAAAAAAAAATATTTTTATAAATTGAAAAAAAAAAATTAACTTTTAAAGCCATATATGGCGTTGTATGCAATAAGGGGTTAAAATAAGTAATGCCAATTAATTGAGAAGTCATGGGAGGTTTGCAAGAAAAAGTATTGTAAAATGGAAAAAAAATATAAGTGAGAGTATAAAACGAGTGCATGAGTAATATAAAATCTTAGCCATAAAATTGCCAAGCAGCCAGCGTATCGTAGATTTTGATAAATTAGCTGAGGATATGTGGTGTCAGCAATACGATTTGCCTTTATCTTTTCGTTTTCTTGTCAATGAAGATGTTTTGAATTAGCTAGTGTATTTCATTTGAAATACTCTAAATGTGGAACAATACATTTAGTGAAAAGCTGAACCATTGTTGAATCAAATTATCGTGTAAATTTTAAACTAGCTCTCCGTACGTAAATATTTAAGGTTAAACATAGATTAATCGTGAAATTTCAAAATAAAAATTTTATAGCTATCATTAATATTAACCTGAACGATTTTTACAGCAATATTAGATGGGAGTATTGGAGAAACACAGCAAAATACAATATGATCTGCACTAAATGTGCCTATAATCAATCACAACTTAATAAAGCGGTACGAGAGATTAGCTCGACCAGCTATTGAGACTGTCGCCAAGAAAAGTTGTCATGAAGTATTGAAAGTTGGACAAGAATTGACAATTTTGAATGAAGGGTAACAATATTTGATAACAGCATAAATTTTGTATCAAATATATTCCTAATTTGAGAAATTATAAATATTAACTGTTGTGAATATTATACCTGGAGAAACATTGAAATGAAATATAATTTCATGTATTTTTCAATTTAAAATATATAATTCTCATAACAACGTAATATAGATTTGAATTTGCATGAAAAATTTAATTTTTTGAATTAATTATACGAATACGAATTTTTTTCAAAAAGGCTATGAACCAATCTTCGGATGCTAATTCTGTTTCATTCCATTTTTCATGAAATTTAAGCTTATTATTAGCAGTAGCAAATTAGTAAGCCAGTTCACGAAGGTCGTCAGTTGAAAGTTCATAATGTAAATCTACCGTATTCTCACAATATTTGGCAAGTTATATGTCTCTTATTCCCTCTACTATCTCTAATAAAAAACCAATTTGCATGTTGAATTTTAACAATTAGAAACCCAAGATGAAAATTACTAATTTTTATGTAAAACCACATGCTCTATCGAAGAATGATATTTATTTTGACATTAAGGTTGAGATGATGAGTTATAACGAATTTTGGAAAAATAATTGGATTTTGAGCAATTGTAACATTACAGTAATATTTTCATCAGCAAAAGTAAAATAGTTCTTATGAAAATAAGTTCAGAATCGATGTAAAAAACATTTCAGATATAAAAGTTTACGATCGGCTAAATTGAAGATAGTTCTAAAAATAAAGAAATTAATTTAAAAATTCAAAAAATACACAGTTTATTGTTAAATCATAACAAATAGATACTTCAAATTTAATCGAAATTCGCAGGTTGATAAGTTGGGAGTATATGGGGATTTCAAAAAATCACTCAAATACATAACACAAGCAAACACTCTCTTCATTCACATCTAAAATTTATTATGTACAAGTATAAAATCGTTTGTTTATTTTTATTTGTTTAAAAAACAGTTATGATAAATATATTTACACAAGTGAATCGACGAATTAGACCGGCTTTTAACTTTTTGATAAAACTGACTAGAGGTTTTGTTTCAATGTACTCCTACAAGCGCGTATAGAAATCATGCTTAAAAAATCATTTTATAAATACAATAAAAATGCATCAGTATTAGGCTTAACGGGACATGGATAATTGACAAATCATAAGCCGATGAAAAAGACAATTTCGAATAAATATAAACAAATGATTCTGATTTCAGTATGCAGTGTAGCATTGCATATGGTTAGTTTACGTGATCGATTTTGATACAATGACTCGATGTAATCGAGTGTCGCGAATTTATACATTACAGCAAAAAACAGAAAAAAAAGTGAAAAACAACAATTTTTGAAATACATATATTGAGAATAAAAAATCATGAAAATTTTCTCAGAGTGCATACGCATGACTTGATAGTGGCATCTCACATACGCACGTTAAGCCGAGTACACACTAAGTGAACGAACAGTTACAAACGAATTCGTTTGGTTTATCTGTACATACTGACAAACGCCATTAGTCGTTTTTGTTCGTCTTCGCAAGGGTTCGCTGATCATCCGACGATGCATCGAAAGAAAATTCGTTCGGCCTATTTTTAATGTGGACAGGTTTTTTGTTGAGAAAAGTAATGTGTATCTGATGAACTTTTATAAGTAGATGGCGCTAAAAGCGTACAAGAGAATGTGGGAAGGTTGTATAGGGAATTCATTATTCATTGAATGGCTTCTTGACGGGAAAATAGATAGATAAAAAAGGTTACGAAAGCAAGCACATGTTGTTAAGAGACAGACTTCTTTTTTCTTCAAGTAATGTTTTTCTTGTTGTAATTTTCACCAATAAATATTGTTGTGTTCACTTTTGTTTATCAAAAGGCTTGAGTTTGATTTTTCTATGCTTGACATCACAGATTGGAGTAATTCTATTTGTTTAAATCTTATTGATTTATGTCGAGAGCATGAATCCCGGCGAAAGTAGACGAACATCGATGAAAGAATTAGTTGTCCTTCATTCGCCTAGTGTATTCCCAACTGTAGACATTGAAAAATCAAGTATCCTAGTATGTTTTACACAAGATCGTCGAAGGTTATTGTATATGTGCACTATATATTGTTTTATAAATGCACTGAGAAGTTATAAGAACAGAAATAAAATCCAAGTTGCTTTGTGATGGCTCGAAAGGATATTATTCTCCCTCGTTCCCTTCGGTGCCCTGCTCTTCAACAATTCCTCATAAATAAATATACAGATATAATGGATACATATACATATTTGTGTATACTGTGTATATACAACAATCGTGGGCTTGATTCACGGAGGCATTGTCTCGTTGTAGATACGCATACAATAGCTGAGGAGCCGATCCAAATCTAATCTATGACTTATAACTCATGTGGTCGAATATCATGCCGACGTATACACCCGCAATCAATGACAGATATTGAATTGTACTATAAATATAATATACAAATATGAAATACTCAACTTCCGACGCGATATGCAGAGGAAACTAATTTTTTTACATTTGAATATGAATATGACGAAGAAGTGAAATATATATGTATAGAAATTAAAATATGAAGTGAAGAAAACTGTATACCTACCTATTAAAGTAGAAACGGAAACGTATAACAAAATTGATATGTTGAAAATTCTGGATATACATGCGTGATCTGTCTTTAATGTCAATATTTTGTGTGTTACAAAAGGATGGAGATATTACGAAAGTTCAAGACAATAGAAAAAAAGAATGGTAGTGAAAAAGTAGTTCAATTTATATCGCTTTGACTTTATCGACATTTTGTGTCAAGATACATTTGACGCGAATTCATGCTAGCATCTTACCAAAAAAAGAGATCAGTTCTTCAAGTAGGCATATACGCTTCTAATTACAGAATGAATTTTAAATGAGATATTTTATTTTTCTTAATTATATGTTGATTGAAGGACTTGGTGGTTTGACAGAAGCGAAGAGCAAAAATATAGAGAAGGCGGCAAATCATATATCATATGGTTTGTGTTACTACGAAAAATGAACACTGTTCATTCTGGCTCTATGCCAGACGTCTTCGTCAGCTATTACACACACGATCAATGACCCTATGGTCTTGAACTTGCCGGCGACTGGCGCGACGTCCGACTTCCTCGAATAACCAGACGCTGAGGAACAAAAATCCTCTTTTTTTTAAATTTTATTTTCTACTCTCTATAGAATAATTTTTGTATACTTTCGTAACTTTAATTGTTACTTAAAAACCATAAGCGACATCTATTCTAACAATGCTACCCAATATTTTGGCACACTTTCATTATTTTGAATAAATTAATTCTGAGGTGATTGTATAATATGAAATACTATTCAATAATTCACAACTAACTCTATCAGTTGCACGAGTTTCAGGAGAACAAAAAAGTGCTGAGAAAATAAAATAAAAATAAAGAGTATATTGGAGAAACTGAACAAGTATATATAGAGAATGAACATTGTACACAGAAAGTATATAATGTATACGACTACGGCGACGTGCGCGTTATCAAACGGGTGTTACGAGGAAGGCTGAAAGCTAACGGTTCTCAATACCTTTAGTAAAAAAATATATATTAAAAAAAAAACGCAGAGAAGGGCCTTCTATTCTCGCAAGCAGTTGAAGTGAGAAAGGCGTAATAGCAATGGTGGCTTCACTCCCGTAGCTCTCTCACATACCTTCGCGCACACGTAACGTATTTGTGTGCGTTTACCTACGTTCATAGAAGAGGCTGTACACCATAGACGTAACGGGGTCGCAAATGTCAACGGGCCTTGCCACGTCATATGACCGCCTCCAGCTACAGTTGTACCTTTACACACATTACACAAAGCACATAGGCAAATAATAAACTAAATATCACTTAACTTATACATGTAACCACATACATACATCACAAGAAACTAAATACTTAACCCTTAATGCTCACACCACTATATATAATATTCAATTTCACAATCTATTATAATGAGGATTTATTTGATGAAGTTTGAAATAATTGGTTTTAATTTAATTCAAAATTATTGAAAATAAATTTAACAGAAAAATTTTACGATGAAATTATTTCAAAATTCAATGAATTAATTTTAATTTTTTTTTTGTCAATTTAAATTATAAATTTGTGATTTGAGAATTAAATTTAACCCATTATAATTGTGAGGATGTGAAGAAATAAAATGAAATAAAAAAGGATTACACATAAAGTAATTGGAATTTTCTTTCGTTTTTATTGTGGAGAAATACGAAGTAAAGTGTTATATAATTAATTCAATTTTAATATTCCAAAGTTCCTCACTGTTGGTACTTTATATATATATTTACTGATAAAAACAATGGTTCTATTACTATTTACGTGGAAATGATATTTCATTTATACTGGACACGCTTGTCGGGAATTTGCTATAATTAATGACAGTTATTTGAGTAACTTATTCGATACAAAAAAAAAAAATAAAAAGAAAAGAAGAGAAATAGGTCTCAACTTTTATATTTCTTCATCTATTTTTCACTTGCAGTTTCGTTGACTTGTTTACACACGTTCATGAAATTCATAAAATTTGACAATTATATACAAGCAATTTTTTTCATATTTTTCATTCATCTTCTATTTTTTTTTTCACAATCAAAAATCGCTTGTATTATCGGAATGATCTTGCCATAAATGATTACAATACAAATCCTAATTATTCAATTATTATCTAATAATTATTACTAAACATATCGTAACTTCTCGAACATTAATGATAACATGCACGATCAAATTTTTTTTTCCCCAAGAATACATGGATATTCTCCAATATCAATAAAAAAATTATGAGTTTACTGTCATTTCTTTTAGTTTAAAATTTGCGGGCATAATATAGTTTCGATCGACCTATATTTATTGCAAAGAAAATGATAAGATCTATAACTGAACTGAAATGATTCATATTCATATGAATTTATTTTTATGGTAGTGTATTTAATTTACTTTTTGTTCGTCTGGACGTAAGGAAAATATGAAGTATGGGAAATGTCTCCAGCGTATTGGTACAACGTATATAATACAATTACAATCATAAATTTCATCAATCTATTTCATTATAACTTTTATTTTACAGTATTCAATATATTTCTAATTGATTTATTGAATTATAAGAAGGAAATTTGGATCGTTAATTAATCAGAAAATTTTTTTTGAGTGATGAAATCCGTTTGTTCATTATAAAAGAATTCATACTATTCATCCAGTATGCATCTAATGGAACGAAAAAGCAATGCGGTATATTTTTCGATGGATAACGCTCTGGGCAAATTTGTCATGATTTTATATTTCAATACACATGCATATATCGCTCGTAATATTCATTTTCAATTGAATAATATTAGCTCAGTCAACTGATAACATCGTGAAATAATAAAATTTTATATGCCTTCTTGAATTTTTACAGCTTACGGATAAAAATTAATCCTGCATCTTTTTGTTCCAAATTAGAAATAATAGTGAAAAAATATGAATTATTTTATAATTTACAAGTGATTATTATTGTTTCCTGCTTTGTTTCATCTACTTATTAATTTACTATCATGAATGAGTAGTATTAAAAAATACAGAAATGATCTGATCATACTCAATCATCACCTCGAATTTTATTTGATTATTCAATTTTTTCAAGAAACGAAATAATATGGAACCATTCTTACATTCTCATTCTCTTATCGAAAATTCTAATTCAATAATTCAAACTATAATATTTATAAACTTACCACTAATCTTCCAGTTCTTATTTTTCGTCAAAGTAATGTCTTTATTGACAAGTATTCCCTCGATTTACCGACTTCTATCAATCAGTTAAAATTTCATCTTTGTATAAATCAGAACATCTCATTTCAAAATACAAATACTTATTACTGCAGATATATTTTATCTTGTCAAATTCTTTTTCATGAATTTTTTTTCCTCTTCATATTTTCATTTTGTATTTTATGACTGAATAAACTTGTAGGCGTATTCGATAATCTATCTGTCTCTCTCACACATATTCTCTTCATCAACCAAGACCAGCCCACTGCATGAAGTCTGGAACTTCTCTTACGGGCACATCACGTGCCAATGCTTTGACTCTCAAATTTCTGTCCTCTGTTAACAAAACTACATCACGCCTCAAGCGCCGTGGTCGGCCCTCTTCTGGAACACATATAAATCAATAAGACATAAAATCGTAATCTCTCTAAGTTCACATATTGTCATCGTAATAAAAAAGAAAAGAATTTTAAACATGAAAAATTATTTTCAAAGAAACAAGAAAGTTTTAAAATATTTACCTACTATTGCTTGATCTTTATTTGTTGTTTTAAACAAACTAAGACAAGTAGCTAAAATTTTATCATCATTGCTGACCAATCCATCCATTGTTATGTCTTCTTCAACAGTAAATGTACTTGATGATAGTACAGTACCACGTGTCGTCAAACATCGAATTGCTGGATTTCGACTGCGAGCAAAAGTTAGAGCTACTTTTGCTGATGCTGCTACACGAGCTATATGCTCGGGATTTAAGGCTGCTCTTGATGCTGGCGGATAATCCCTAGCGTCAGCCCCCCGAGTAAGACCCTCAAGTTCATTCAGTACTGAAATGGTACGATAGAAAAAGAAAAAACAAATCAATTTTATTTTATTTTGAACATGTGAGAAAAGTTAGCCAGTGGGAATTCCATATGTTCTAGAGATATAAAATCTAAATAGTGGGAATAATTATCAATATTACGGGATGCAAAATATATTCCATGCCAAAGTACACCATGATGGGATTTTTGAAACGTACTTATTTATTTATCAGACCAAAAAAGGTCTTTGCTTTTCAAACAATTTTTCACTCTTTGTTTCTTTCCCTCAGTTGACATTTATTATTTATTCATTCTTCTATTCAACAGCGATGAACCTAAATATGCAAAAAGTGTATATTCCAGGATGTTTCCGGTATATTTATTCTTCTTTTTTCTTATTTTGCTGTATTGCAGAAGTTGAAAATTATGAAAAATCAAAATAAAATTCAAGTCAAAGCACGACTGCCATGAATAAACCACAAGCTTAATACAATATATAAGCTGGATTTATTGTTATCAGACAATTTTTGAAACATTGATCAATGAATGATAAAAAATTTATCTTTTACAAGTACATGGTAGAAAGAATATACTAATAACGAGTTGGCAACAGCGCATTTAGATAACCTGCGAAAAATATTGGAAGCGCGTATGCAGTAGAATTTTTCAAAAATATGTACCTCACATAGATCATAATATAATCGTTGATTATTTTCATTCCAATAATGATAAAATGATATTTGTTGTAATCAGTATGTACGGTTCATTGTCAACAAGAAAATTTTCACATTTAATTGATAAAACAGGGTTTAATTCTACACAGTAAAAAATTTTGTATAAAAGTCCATTCAAAATTTGCGTGACAATTTTTCTTACAAATCTAGTAGTAGGGGGATCTCGCAACGTTTTTCAGAGAGAATTTTAGGTCAGCTGATTTTTTGATATGTCGTCTTTCTTGCTCTTTCGGTTAAAGTCTGGGCTACCTGGCTGGCGGTTGCGTTTATTGGGACATTTGAAATTGCGTCCCAGTTTGAGTAGGTAAAATTTTCGACACATAAGTTGCGTCCCGGGTACAACGAAATTGCGTCCGGGGTACAACGAAGTTGCGTCCGCAATGCAAACATTATTAATTGGCCAAAACTGAATTGATTTCGACATTGTTGCCAAACTTCCAAGTGTAACTCATCACACTCAAAATGATTATATTTTATTATGAATCTTTCAACTCGATATATAACAAATAATTATTTGTTTAGAATGTGTATAGATATATAGTGGGGTCCAGGGGCGGAGCCCCGGCAATGGGGTCCGGGGCGAAGCCCCGGTGGGGTCCAGGGGCGAAGCCCCGGGGGGGAGGGGGGGGGGGGCTTGAATAAATGTGAAGAAATAGTTTGTTACAAAAACAAATTATCTAACTCTCGAGAAATCCATTCCAAAAATAAGATTAGAAATTATTGCCAAACTTGCAGTGATAATAACAGAGAAATTCTGTAAATATTAAGTTATAATTTTATAATTGCACTGTACATACTGTTCATACAGTCATTTTCGGGTTTGTTGCAATTTTAATGAATATGTAACATTGGTTTTGCAAGTGTTGATTACATTAATGATATATTTATCCAAAAAGCTCTATTATTATTACTTTCTGCAGTGGCAACGTTGCTCCTTATTTTATACCTGTACTTGTCCATCTGACCACAAGCCGACCTTTTTCGATTTGGACGCAATTCGATCGTGACCTTTTCCGGTACAGGTAAAAATACCCTTATCGGGACGCAATTTCGAATGGGCCGTTTATTAGTGCACATCTTACCGATACAGGTGATAATTCTGGATTTCAAAAACATTTTTTATGCTTAATTTTCAATTTTTTCCCTACAGATAGGTCCACCAAACATGCATTTGTTAATGCCAGACATTTTTATTGTTGTTAATCATGTGCCATACGCGAATTTTTTATTTTTTTAAATAAAAAATTCAAAGTATTTTTTAATGTTTGTAATTTTTATGTTATGTTTTTTATAGATAAAAAAATCTTAAATTAATTTGTCAAACGTTAATTCGATTGTTAAATCTTGAAAAAAAATTAAAAACTCTTTAAAAGTATTGCCGTATGATGCTAGTAGGTAGAGAGAGAATGCAAGAATGCATCTCAGTGAGACAGTGAGTAGAGCATCGGCAAGTGTATAACATGGCGTCAGTCTAAAGTCACATGTTTGTGTTTATATTATTTTCAATGTTCATCTATTAATTGTATTACAATGGCCAGTGATATAATGAAATGTGTTGTTAATGAGAGCGATGACGATAATGAATATGAAGATGCTTCCTTCTTTTGTGACACTATTATAGACTGAAAAAAATGAATTTTAAATATTCCATTTTGAATTTTGAAACTTCAATAACGCATTTTTGATTCATTCTTTTCCATTTATTCTTATTCCAATTTTAATTTATTTTTTATATTAAAATTTTTCCACTTAAATTTGTCCTTACTACGACGAATATAACCAACGTTTTTCTGATTTTGAGTTAACTTTTTTTCTTCATTAATGGCCACGATAGCTTCCAATCATTTATCAAATAATTTTTGATTTGAGAACTTTCATGTATAATGTACTATTTTTTTTCAAACGTAGGATAATGTGGCCATTATTGTACTGAGGCGACACTGGAGAAACTCAACTTTATCTACATTGGCAGTTATATTATCCGCCGGAGTTAAAAGTGTTATTGGCATGGAAACGCTACATAAAACGCGCGCATTTCTAAAACTGACGGGTTGATGTTACTATATTTATCTGTCAAAAACTTTTTTGCCAACAATTATAGCCAACAAATTTATAATTATTTTTTCGGAGCCACCCCAGTACAATTATAACCGCATTATTGTACGTTTGAAAAAAAATGGCATATTTCATTTAGAGGAAAAATGACTTTTTATGGCTTGCCTTCTGTTACCTCAGGCACGCCTGAAAAGTAACATTTCTCCTCCTTGTGAAATAATATACTATTTTCGTCATTTTGATAATTTTTTATTATTAATTTATTCATGTATAATTATAAATACACTGTTAATATTGAGTTTATTCTACGCTCACTGTGTTGCCAGATTTTGTAATACTACTTCAAATCAACGGCTGCTCGTACGAAATTGGCTGACAATAGTACAAAAACAGCAAAAAATTCCGGGTTGGAGAACTACAAATCTTATTGACTTTACTGTATATTCTCGAGCCTCAACTTTTTGCTCCGATTGTCGGGGTTCAACTACCATGAAAACTTGAATTCATGTGTGTGAATTATTTTGGGTCAGTTGCATATTTATTTGCGGGTCGTAATAATGCTTCAGAATCTACTTCGTTTAGTTTAGATGAAGAGTGGAATGCAATCTTACATAATTACAATCGTGAAAAGCGAATCCTCAGACTACGAATTCTTGGGTACGATCATGTTATTAAATATGTAAATGTTTTTTTTTTCAAAAACCGCGCAAAATTGTCTCAACGTCCACCTCGACCCTCCTTTTTAGATGGGTCGTTGTTAGCGTTTGGTGGCGAAATTAATGACGTCATCCATGACGTACTCGCTACGACCGCGGTCGCCAAGTTGAACGGCTTGAGAGAAGTTCTGGGCGTTGTTGTGATCACTTAGTAGAACGCATCCTTGTAGACCACTCGGAGCGCCCTAAGTGGCTACTGAAATCATGCGTCTCTCTATTGAGCGTTCCAATCTCTCAATTGACCACTTCCTTTTGATGCTTCTGGAACATTCTTGAATATTCTGGAGCCAATCACGTGGTAGATTTTACCGCCATGCACTATTCATTCAACTCACAGTCACGCTATACATGCAATATGTGCAAATCTTAACCTAGTCAAGAAAATTTCCTCTCAAATAAAATTCAAGAAAGATATCACAATCATCCAAGGGTATTGAGAAAATTCAGTCGATTCATACAATCAACTACTTAGCTGTGGTTGTGAATCGAAATTCAGAGTGACACATCAGTGTCACACACCGGAATTAGCGAAAATTCATCCATCAAGTTCAACTTCAATCCACAAAAGTCATCTCATTCAGAGTACAAATTCAACCCAGATTCAACATCATCAAAGTCAGCTTCAACGATATTTCACGACACACTCACACATATTCACACAAGTAACGTACACATCTCCCAGATAAACTGAAAATTTTTATGTAAAAATTACGGTGAAATGCGGTGAAATATTTACCCTGCATTCAGGGTAATCTTGGAATATAATGACAACTGGGGCAGATATCAACTATATGTGATAAGAATTTTTACCCCTCGAGACAGTAAAAAATATTCGAATAATTTTTACACGCTAAGCATGGTAAGAAGTACTGCTAAAGGCGCGTTTTCACGGGTCAAGTTTAGTTTACCAACAAAAGTTGAATGAAAACTGCAATGAGAACCTATCTTCCAATAGAGTTGATCAACTTCTTAGTTGCCACACATAAGTGCTAAAAAATAACAAAAAGAAATAGTTAAAGTGTAAAATAATTGAACTAAGTAAAATATTTTTAACGAAATCATGTAAGATTATTTTCAATAAAATTATTTTTGACAATTTTGGAAAGTATTTAAATTAAAAGAAATAATATTATCAATAATTTGATGAAAAAAAAATTTCAAAATTCGATAAAAAAACAAATAATTTCGATCACATTTCGAATAGTGACTTAAAAATTCCGTAATTTGGAGTATAATTTTGGAAGAAATTTTCAAAAAAATCGAAGAGGTCAACTTTTTGAAAATCTCGATTTCAATATTCAAACGTGAATAACTAAATGATAATGACTTCAAATAATTTTTTTGTATTTTTTACTGAAACTACATTCAAAAATGAAAAAATGACCACTAATTGATTTTTGATATCGATACTTATCACAAATGTACCGATATAATCGATTGAAAATTTTTTACCCAAAAATTTCAAATATCAAGAACTCAATAACGGTTTGGAGTAAAAGACTAAGAATTAGCATGCAAATTACTTTCATTATGTACTAAAACATATTAAAAAATTAGCAGAATCGAAGAAGATCGCGTCAAAACGCGTTTGATTTGACATGGAATACCCTATTTATACTCAATTTACATAATAGTTTGCAGTTAATAAGTTGTATGAAAATTAATAACATCTTTAGCAACACGTTTGCAAACAATCATACAGTCATTCAGATTCTAAACACCTATAAATCCAAAAATTCATGTAAATTTTCAAAATTTAGTTACTTATTTTACTTTATATTCAACAATTCACAATTAATATATTCATAGTTTATACAGTTCATGAAGGAGAGTGCATTATTGATATCAAAATTTTTTTTTTCACGCGAAGTAGCCTATTTTTAAATTTTACCTTAATTTGACTGTTTTAGAAAAACTGCTATTTTCGATTTGGAAAAATAAATACAGTTTTTGGAGATAAATAGAAAAACTCATAGTGCTATCTTGAAGTTCAACTCTTTAGTTTCTCATCGTCATCTGAAGAGTGTCAAAATATTAATTTTTTATAGCCTATAAATTGGTTTGTTCACATCCATAGCATTATAATAGTAACAATGTTAACGTTTTAATGTGGAGTATTAACTTTTATGTGAAATCTTTTCAGATTATATCACATATATCTTCACTTTTCATCCGCGGCTAATATTTTTCGCAAAGTTTTCTGCTTTTGATAAAAATATCGAATAATAAATTAATAAAGACATAACTTTATTGTGGGTTAGGATGAGGAAACATATTGCCCACTTACATTCAATAATTTACATTTTCTTGCCGTATGTAAATTCGTACAATGTTCTAAATATATTTTGAAATAAGCATATGAAAGGTTTAGAACAATCATGCACAATTCTGCGATCAAGAATTTTAAATTTTTTGACGAAAACCATTTGAGGTTGAATGGAATGAAATTGATTTGGTCTCGGATTTATTTTTGTTTACATTGTGCATGAGTAAACGCGGCACAAGTTGCGAAGTGTGACAGAATTTTTAACGACTTGTTAGGTCATCTAAAATCCTCTTATAATTCTTGAATGCATATCTTCAGAATCCTAAAGTTCTGGAATAAACTTTGGATGACCTACTATACTTTCAAAGGTCTCTCACAAAAGGACACGGGTCAAAACTCCATTCTCTCCTCGTTTTACTCTGTACGAGAGGAGTCGCCCACGCCCGAGTCGTGGTCAGGAGCCTGGCGGCCAATCGACACTCGTGCCCACACATGCATTCATGTATGAACCGTGAGAACCTAACTGTGAACTAACCGTTGAGCAGCCCTTTCTTGTATACCATCGACTTTTTTTTCACTTTGTATCCCATTTACCACTCTTTCTCTATTTTCATTCCGCTGACTTTTTCATTTTGTTTATGTACGCAGATATAGCCAGACAGAGCGATCAAGGGTCAAAGGGCGGTACTGAGGCCGATTTTGCATGAAAGCACAGTTTCATTTCGATGCCGAGGGCGCGACGATGCAATAAAAGCCAGATGCCCCCCCCCCCCCCCCCCCCCCCCCTCAAATCGACGAAGAGTGAGAATAAGAGAAGAAATCGCAGTAAAGCAAAGTGATTAAGACACACTGCACAACATTTCGTTGCAAATATGAATACAACTAAAAAACATTGCGTAATTCTGTTTAGACAGCATAATTTTTATTGCATCGGAACAATAATAATATTCATTTAACATGAGTCATAAATAATTTTTTTTCAGTAAATAAAATCAAGGAAAAAAATATCTGACACGAGAGTATTTTTTTGTTGTTTTTAGCTTCACGAAAATATTATATATTAGCAGACTAAAACCAGTTTTCCGATTAAATATAATTTTCTAGACAATAAACAAATAATGAAGTGATTATTTGTTTATAGTATTACCATCTATTACCATGTAGCCCAGTTGAATAGAATCTTAATTCGCGTAATATTTATAGCAGTGCATTTTGAAAAATAACTTGAAATGAGTAATTCTCTATCAAATATTGCTACGTCCAAGGCTTACTATGGGGTAAAGGGTAATATTTAGTTGGAAATTTTCTTGATTGAAAACCTATGTACCAATAATTTGTATGAAAATTATCACTTGTTTATTTTGTTTGTGTTTTTTTATGTTTTTGTGTTTTCTAATCCCTCAAATTTTAATTGCCCTTAAATTATAATTTTGAATTGCTAAATGACAAAATTTGTGAATTTATCTCGAAACTATTTTCAAATAAACATAACATAAAACAATACACGGCCGTAAGGGAATTGTATGATTGCACGAAATCTTGAATGAGAACAGGAGTTGAGATTACACATGATAGAGTTGGAAATACTGTCAAAGTTCTGTGTCTAATTTTATAACTAAATAAAATAAGACATTATTTGTTTCATATTGTATTGAGTGTATGAAACATCAAAATAAGTTCAATTCTAGATTTATAGAGGTTTTCCAGATTCAATGTAGAATTGATAGACCGACGAGAATAATAGGATATTTAACCGCCACTAGAAGATTTAAAGCGAACAAAAATTTTAATTCAGGTATTTTATTAATTTCCAGATCCTTCTTCATCTCTTATAATGAAAAATTTGACAATATCCGACTACTTGAAGGCGCTGAGGAAGACTATTATTCAGTATTGAAATACTTTCGAACTACCTTTCTTCCTCCTGAAAAACCTCATCAAATTTCGACTCGGGTAGTGTGAAGTTGGATGAGATAACTAAACAGAAGAGAGGGGCTACGGCTAAAATTTATAGAAATGTTACTAGATTTCACAAATATATTCACATAGTATCATAATTTCATACATTTGAAGTTGCATCTTAAATTATTTGAACAATTGATTGTTGATCACTAATTTCAGTATTATTGAAAATTTCATAAATCTAAGCCATATGTCTCACATCGTTATCAAGTAATCATTCAAAATGGCAATAATTCGCGTTCAGAAATTCTTGAATCAAATTTTATGGTAACTGTCAATTTTATTAAGTATTTTAGCATTATTCAATGATGAAGTTTCCTGTTTTGTTAAGAACAAAAATAATGAAAACTTCGAACAAATCAATAGAAAAATACCATTTTATTCATTTTCAGATATTAGAAAATTAGAAAATCGAAACTAGGATCAAAGTTAAAAACATATAAAATTATTAATTAAATGATTCTTGTTCTTCTTAAAACATCGTATTATTCGAAACTTTTGATATGAAGTATTTAGGTCCCAAGTGACCTTTACCCTCAATATTGACGTCACGCGCCTGCGCTCTGTCGCAGCGCGCTTATTTCAAATAAATAATCTTGCATCTCGAAACATGTTCTTATTTTAGTAATTAATCGATTCATTTAATTGTATTGAATATTCTTTATATAATATAATATTTCATTTACTTTATGTAATAGTAGCTTTTACCTTAGAAATATCTATTTTTAACTGAGTATAAATACCAACGTCACATGAGAACTTCCCGTCAAAATCGCTTCACGATCAAACAGAATAAATTATAACCGCAAATAACTTTCTCACACCAAACTGCTTATTTGGTATAACGTATGAAAATTGAAACTCAACTAAAACTTTTATTAATTCGACTCCATGATTTTTCCGAGAAACATTGTTAACTAGAATCAGCAAATTGTAAAGTATCCCTACCTATTGAACTGTTCGACCAATAAGAGTCACCCTTTCGTTACTTCCAACAAATTATTAAATTCAACCAATAGAAAATAACGTTTCAAACTACTGACAGAAATATTCAAAGCTAAGTAAAAACTTGTCTATAAAAACTGAAACACAACGAATCTCATCAGTTCACTTCTACCATCTTCAACGATCACGTCAGTTCACCTATACCATCGTCAACTACCACGTTAGTTCGCAGCATAGATCTCGAATTAGAAAATATCAAGTCAACGTCAAGTAGCCTGTGTGGCAATCGAATAGCCTGTGTGGCATCTTCAAGTTTTAAGTAATAGCAATAATCGACAATTCGGTTATTTCAAGTAACATCTTCGGGTAAAACTGCAAACAGAGTCGTGAAGTGAATTCAAGTTAATGTCAAATAGACAATAATATTCAAAAGTTCAGTTAATACAGAAAATAAAGAAAGTAATCAGGTTTCTCACGTTCTTCGGTTTCATATTTCTTAAGTGAAACTATAGACAATAAATCTAAAAGTGTAATCTTCTGTAATAATTTAAGTGATTCTACGAATAAATACAAATCAAATTTATAATTGTTCTCCAAAATAAAAGATCTCTAATTCACTTCATAACATCCTTACGCTTCAGCTACGCACATTAATGGCGGGCAACGATCCTCTACCAAAATATAATAATATTTCTGTTTTAAACAACCACGTCCAACAACACCTACGACGTAACAGAAGTAATCATTTTTGTAAATAAATGTCGACCATTGGCCTAGTCATGAAACTTACATGTAAGAAGTGTTCGGTCCCAAGCGACCTTTTATTATTTGCTTGACGTCACACAGCTACGTTTTAGCTGCAACGTGTTCTTTCAAATAAATTATCTCGCACCTTGAAATATGTTTCTTCATTTTTTAATAATATACAATAATATTGATTTATATCATAAGAAAATTCTACCTATTCGAGGTAAAACAGTTACGCGCATTAGGGAATATATCCATTTCCTGCCGAGAGAGTAGAATCGAAACCATACAAGAACTTCCAATAAATCAACAAAAAAAAAAAGTATCCACTTTCCGTTAAATAAAGGAACTTGAAACTTCATCGAAATATTCCATGATCAATTACATATTTTTGCTATAGATGTGAATTTGAGACTTCGTTTATTTCTATCCTTTTCGATTTCCGAGATATACTTGAAACTGGTAACGATAAATGTACAAATTTAGTAAAAAAATTGTTTATGAATTCTAAGCCACAACAAAGCAAGAAGCACCCGTACTCAGACTTGTACTCGTCACTCAGACTCTCAACACTCAGAGACAGTCATCGTCTACAGTTGAGTCAATAAAAATAATAGTTACCAACTTCCATCAATCAGTTGTTTACGAGTTTACAAGTACAACATCAAATGTAGAACCAAGATGAAACTAATATGTTCCTATAAATCATATAAATTATCGATCTCTATTCTTAATCAAAACAAACATAATTCCTGAACTTTCATGATGATTATTATCGAATCCAGAACTGCAACGTCGAATCGCTCTAATCCCATGTGCCGTTCAGCCACTAATCATAATCCAATCAAATCGTGATCCAAATGAATTATGAATTCATCTCAAGTCAAACCATCATTCCTAACGCGCAAATTCACACAGTCAAGTCTATAATAATAGTGATATAAAATCAATCAATCAACCAATTATAATTTAATAAATACTAAAATAAGTGTTACGAAAAAGTAAATATTCTCAAATATCTCATCTGTAATCATAGCCATTCTATATTTAACGTGTTCCATTCAATAAAGTAAGATTTAACTTATTTGAGTTCTAAAATAATATCAATCATTCACTTCTAAACATTCTTACACTTTAGCTGCGCATAGTGGTGGCGAGTAACGATCCTCTATCTTTAATAATATTTTAAATAAACAAAACTTAAACCATCCAGGACGTAACAAAAGATATTTCAAAATTTGAATGATATTAATAAGGTTGTTAAGCGTAGTGTTGTTCTGATGCACAATTACAAAAATTGGTCCACCAAAAACGAGAATAAAATGCAAGTAATACTACTATACTAGTATGCATCAACAAATCCTTCCCAGGAAAAAAATTGTCCGACCTAATCAGAACTAGCTGAATCTAATAAGATTAGACCAGATCAAAAAATTTATACAATTATGAACAATCAGATCTAGACAGATCTAATATTATGTACCCAAGTCGGTAGTTATATATCTGATTGAATCCAGTATTGTCTCTAAGAAGAATCGCCAAATCTAATTGGATGAAATTTGATGTGACGACATCACGTCAGTTTCATTTAAATTTATTGGTTCTTTTATGCCTTGAAATAAAAATACACGAACTATTAATGACAATTGTTGAAAATTCAAAAACAATATTTTGGTTGATCTCTCCAAGTAATATGTAATTTGGAAAATATCTGATGAACATTTTTCTCACTGTGCATTCTTCTATACTCACAACATTTTTCAATATTCTCAAACTACTATATGATGATAATGATAATAATTTGATGATATAGTTTAAAATATTATTCCTTAACGCTAATATGTCTTATTATATTCACTGACGAAAATTATTCTTGAAGTATTGGCATATCTGATGACAATCATCATTGATAATTTATTTGGAATATTCCTCAATAAATCAATGTAATAAAAAAATAATAGTTCCGACCATAATCTTCATCTAACGGCCCATTTCGATCAAATATCATGAACAATAAAATGTAAAAAAAAAATATAATGTCTAACTGTTTACAGTACACCGTTTGAAAGTTCAGTTCTAAAATTGATTTGCTTCAATGAAAAAATCGCTTTCGCAAACGATTGGCGGGTAGTTAAATATTTAGGAAATGAATCTCAAGAAAAAATTCTATAGTAATTAAGCTCTCTCATTCTTACGAGCACATATATAAAAGCCACTACCAAACGATTATTAAACGCACGAAATAAAGACCTTTTTAAATTGCGAAATGACTTCCGACTAGATAAATGAAATATCTCATTACATATCTGCATTTAAATTGATAGAATTTGAAAATTGATGGAGACTATAACATAATTCATTTTTAATTTCTTACCAACGAGAGGTACCATTAAAGTAAAAAATGGCTGTGCACCCGATATTGCTTTCGTTATGCATTGCAGTTGGGGTAGGTAATCAATGAAACAATTGGTGTCTGGTACTAATTGACGTGGTCGCACTTCAATTTCCACTGATACAGATGACTTTCGTAGAATGGCCTGCAAAAAAATAAACCAGAACAAGATTCGATTAATATATTTTTCATAAAATTGTACACATGCATGAATCGTTTCAAAAGAAATTGAAACTGTACAGAAATTAAATTTTTCAAAATATTTTAATTTTGCCATAAAAGATACAAGTTTTAGATCAATCATTTATAAGTTCATATTTTTTCATATCATTTACGGAAACTGTTTATTGGTTAGTTAATTCATTTATTTATGCACAATAATCCACTAAAATCTTTCCATTTTTTCCACTGCATCTATAGATACATATATAGATGATATTTATAATTTTTTTCCTGTACTGATGCAACTATTGGGCGTCAACCTCTCGCACCAGAACTATATTAAAAGAATAAATTGATCCAAACTTAATAACAAGAAATAATCGATTCCCAAAAACTTTATGAATTTTGTTATTGGCGTCATAGTTCTAGATTTAATGAATACAATTTATTACTGGTGCCACAACTAAGTTCGACTGATTGAGGGTTATTTTGATAACTCGGCGAAAAGTATTGTTCCGTTATTTCATCGATTACACAGGTAAAATTCTCATTAGTCGCAACAGCGACTCACACCAAGTATATGATCGTGAAATTATGTAAAAAAAAGTTACCGCTACATTATACAGAAGAGAGGGAAAGGTAAGGAACCCGTATGAGAATATATATATGTATGTACAATATTGTACATATTAGAGTGGGCCAAAAAAAACTTTTAATTTTTTTTTCTTTTGTTACCATGAAAATATTGTTCGAGGTGACGAAAAAATGAGCCTATGAAAAGGGCAGCTCTTAATTTTAATTTTAAGAGATGTCGCATCGTGATTGTCGATTTCCCATTTGAATAACATGAAGATTTTTTTTTTTCATCGTTAGAATTTTGTAGCTTACAAAGCAATGGACAGATTCAAATGATCAATACATATTTTTATAGAAAATTAAACGCTCTACAAAAAAGGTATCTTACCATTTTTTCATGACTTTTACTGTTTAGAAAATATCGGAGGTTAAAGTTTGAAGAATTTAACAAATATTCTTTGTTAATTTCAAATTTTATAACTCGTAGACAAATAAATATTATAAAGTACGCAATATATATTTTTGTAGGAAATTGAACGCTCTACAAAAAAGGTCTCTTGTGGCTAATCGATTATTCTAACCATTTAGAAGATATTCGCATTCATGACTTGAATGGATGAATTAAAAATATTTATTAAAAAACTACTAAAATCAGTATCCAGGGATTCGAATGCGGATATCTTCTAAATGGTTAGAGTAAACGATTTACTATAAGAGACCTTTTGTAGATCGTTTAATTTCCTACAAAAATATATGTTGCGTGCTCTATATAGTATTCATTTGTCTACGAGTTATAAAATTTAAAAATAACAAAGAATATTTGTTGAATTCACAGGCTGATTTTTTGGTCACCTTGAACAACATTTTCATGGCAGCAGAAGAAAAAAAAATTAAAAGTTTTTTTTGGCCCACCCTAATCTTTATATATACATATAATTCTTCTGTCCGTTTGTATGTCACTGAACTCCTCCTAAACGATTGGAACGATTTTGATGAAATTTTTTGTGTGTGTTTATGTGCATTCAAGAATGGTTTCGATTCACAAATTGATCCGATAGTTTCATTATTTTTTTCTTATTTTTTTTTGTTTTTTCGTTTTTGTTTTGTTTTTATTTGTTTTTGTTTTCATTCACATTGGATACGCGTCAATCAGCACTGCAATCGTTGTGTCAGAATTTTTGAAAATAATATTTTTCAATGTGAGTTTGATCCGGTTATTGGTGCCAAGATCGGATTCGTTACTTAATAACCGGATAAGTAAACAAATATTTTTATTTGATATTTAACCAAGTTAAAAAATCAACTTCAACTTGATTCAAGCAAAGAATCAAAAATCAATCTAATCTGAAAATTTTATAAAATTGTTATTAAGAGAATTATTATTATTGAAAATTATTAATAATATAAATTATTTCATAAAAAAAAAAGGAAAAAAAAAACGATATTACAGCAAAATGCCACGTCTTCGCAGACGAGCACAAAGAAACATTGATCGTCGTACACGTAATGCAGAAATAGTCCGTTTCCGTCGGTTAAATAGAACGGCAGAAGAACACTTGACGCATAACGTAAATTTAAGAGTCCAGGTTGCAAACACACGTGCAAATGAATGTCGAGAACAACGCAATGAACGTCTTCGAACTGCTAGATTGAGACAACGAGAGGCACGTCAACGAGCCACCGACGCACACAGAGCACTTGATCAACAACGCGTGCAAGAACGTCGTGCATTGACATGTGCATCACTTCACCGTCTTGCGTTTGAATATGACACTGAAATAAACTATTCGTCACATGCACAAATCGTCATCGGCAATATGGACAAAGAATGCTAACATCACCATGCATTTAAGTACAAAGGTGAGTCGGTCGGTCTTTGCTGCACATCAGGAAAAGTTTCACTTCCATCATTACATATACCACCAGAACCATTAAAAACACTATTAGCTGGAGCCACATTTCAATCGAAATTATTTTTGCGTAAAATTCATAAATTCAATTCTTGCTTCCAAATGACATCATTTGGAGCAACAAAAATCGTTCAGAATGCGGATGGTCGTAACTTTGAATCAACATTCAAGATTCAGAATCAAGTGTACCACCAAATCGGTTCTTTTCATCCAATGCCTGATGAAGATCCAAGATTTTGCAAATCTACTTTATGGGCAACGAGAAACAACAAATTAAAACACGTTGTCTATACAATCACATCGAGCAGATGGAGGAGAGAGAAATCGTGAAAATTCTGGAAACGTTTTTGCAAGATCATAATCAATTGGTCCAGTTGTTCAACACCGTTTCCAATAGATTGCAAAATGACAACTACGTTATTATCATTAAACCAGACAAAGTACCATATGGGGAGCACGTAGGAAGATACAATGTACCAACTGTTAATGAAGTTGCAATAGTTATGGCTGGTGACATATCTGAACGTCGGGATATACGGATACAACGCAGGGATAGTACGGTGCACATGATCCAAGACAATCATCGTTCTTACGATGCTTTGCTATACCCATTGATATTTTGGGGAGGAGAAGATGGATATCATTTGAACATTAACCTGAGAAATCCAGTGACAGGTACAACATATGCATTATTTTATTTTTTTTTTCGTACAAGTAATTTCTTTTCATCACATTTATATTTACATCTTTCAGGCGTAGAAATTGGCAAAAAAGTTAGCGCGATGAACTTCTACACATACCGGTTGATGATCCGTGCTAATCAAGATGATAACATTCTCCAATGCCGCCAACTATTTCATCAATAAATTGTTGATATGTATGCGAAAATTGAAAATGAGCAATTACGGTATATCAAGTTTAATCAAACGAAACTTCGTTCTGAGGACTACATACATTTGCGTGATGCTATCATCGGTAACGTAGATGGAGCAACTGATATCAACAACATCGGTACCGCATATATTCTTCCATCATCATATACTGGTAGTCCGCGTCATATGCAAATGGAAAATGTACGAAACGTTTTCCAAAACCATGTATGATCGATACTATTACCAATATCGATGGTTATCCAACATATCGTCGTAGAAACATAGACAATGCTGGCCAATCATAGACATTGCTGTGCAAAACCTACAATGCACTCATAAACGTTGAGCTATGTAGTTCGGTGAAGTCCATCAAATACATATGCAAATATGTTCATAAGGGCAGTGATATGGCTATATTTGGTGTCCAAAATGTAAATGATAACGATGAAATAACACGTTATCAAATGGGCCGATACATTAGTAGCAACAAAGCAATTTGGCGCATTTTCAATTTTTCGATCTCTCGAAAGAGATCCTGCTGTTATACATTTGGCCGTGCATCTTGAAAATGGTCAGCGTGTTTATTTCACGGAACAGACTGCTCTACAACAAACATCAACTGCTCTAAAAACCACACTAACTGAGTTTTTCAGTCTATGCAACCGACAAGATATTGTCGGTCAATTCGCAAAGACATTAATGTATACTGATGTACCTCGATTTTCCACATGGAACAAACAATCGAAAAATTGGGAACCACGAAAGCGAGGCGTTTCAGTCCAAGGATATATTGGCCTATTTATGGCAAATACTTTAGGCCGATTATATACTGTTCATCCAAAGCAACGCGAATGGTTTTTTTTGCGTTTGTTGTTGGTTAACGTTCCTGGACCGACGTCCTTCCAGTATTTGCGAAAAGTCAATGGCATTTTGTGCGACACGTTTTTCCATGCGTGTCGCGAATTGCATTTACTGGAAGATGATAACCATTGGGATCTCACACTTGCAGATGCAGCACTGAGCTCCTCTCCACAACAAATTCGTCAATTATTTGCTATATTATTGACGACATGTTTCCCGTCTGAAGCATCTGCTCTATGGGATAAATATAAAGGTTCAATGAGTGAGGACATTTTGCATCGCATCAGGATTGCTCATCAAGATCCCAATATCGATTTTTCACCGGAAATATATAATGAGGCGTTAATAAAGATTGAGGATATTTGTATTCTCATTTCGAATATGCCACTCATCCTTTTTGGCATGCCCTCGCCTAACCGCTCAGCAGCAGAAATCATCAACAGCGATGTTCAGAGTGAACAACAGTTCGATATGATCTTTTTGGTTACTTTTGTTGCAAATAAAGAGCAACTGCTCATTGCTGAACAAAAGAATATATATGATCAACTTAATTTGGTAATTGCAACACAACAAGGTGGATTCTTTTTTTTTAACGCACCAGGTGACACTGGCAAAACATTTCTCATCTCACTAATACTTGCGCGCATTCGATCACAAAATCATATTGCATTGGCAATTGCTTCATCAGGCATTGCAGCCACCTTACTTAATGGTGGTTGGACTGCGCATTCAGCATTCAAATTGCCTTTGAATATTCACACAAAACCCGACGCAATGTGTGATATACAGAAAAATTCAAGCATGGCTGAAGTTTTGAGGAAATGCAAAATCATTATTTGGGATCAATGTACTATGGCCCACAAGCATTCACTTGAAGCTCTCGACAGAACGCTGAAAGATCTCAATAATAATTCAAGACTTTTCAGTGGTGCTTTACTACTGCTGTCTGGTGATTTCAGACAGACATTGCCCGTCATTCCACGTGCTACATATGCAGACGAAATCAACGCATGTTTGAATGAATCATATCTATGGCGAAGTGTCAGTAAATTATGCTTCACCATAAAAATGCGTGTTCGACTCCAAAACGATCCATAAGCATTAGCATTTTCTGGAAACCTGCTCAACATTGGCAACGGAAAAATTCAACTGCATGAAAATACACACTGCATCCGACTCCCAAAAAGTTTCTGTAATATGGTGACTACCAAAGATGCTTTGATTGAAAGTACATTTCCAGATTTAGAAGCTAATTATAGTAATCATGCATGGCTACGTGAACGAGCTATTTTGGCCGCAAAAAATATAGATGTCGACTCAATCAATTGTAAAATACAACAGTTATTGCCTGGCAATGAAATATCATTCAAATCGATCGACACTGTTGTCGATCCTGACGAAGTTGTCAACTATCCTGTTGAATTTTTGAATTCACTAGATATACCGGGAATGCCACCACATAACTTGCGGTTGAAAATTGATTCACCAATCATTTTGCTTCGAAATTTGAATGCATCGAAGCTATGCAATGGCATGCGATTGGTCATAAAAAGAATCATGGGAAATGTTCTTCAAACTACTATTTTGAACGGCAAGTTTCAAGGTGAAGTTTTCTTCTACCACGGATTCCAATGATTCCTTCCGACTCACCCATTCCATTCAAACGCTTACAATTTCCAATTCGCTTGGCGTTTGCAATGACTATAAATAAGTCACAAGGCCAAACAATGTCAATTTGTGGCTTGGATTTAGAAAATCCATGTTTCTCGCACGGCCAATTATATGTTGCGTGCTCAAGGGTTGGTAAACCATCAAGTTTGTTTGTTTATACCTCTCAGGGATTAACTAAAAATATTGTTCATCAAATCGCATTACGATAGAAAAAAACAAATTTCATCCCTGCTAGAATCAAAATTACAAATACATCTAAAGATTTATTTTTTGTACGTTAAAAAAAATATATTTTTCGTGAAAACAATTTGTGTTTTTTTTTCTTGCTATTAATTAAAAAAGGTTTAAGTTTCTATATAACAATTTTAAGTTTATAGTACACAGATCTTCTCACACAATTGATACGTTAAGTTGTGATAACTGAACGCGTGATGGTGTAAGATATTTCAATAATTTTTTCTTATATATATTGTCATAAGAGCGGTCCAAACAAATGCAATCTAAAAAATTAAAAATTTTCGGATTTAGAACGTTTGAACAGGACAACGTCTATTGAGTCCGCTAGTATATATATAATTGTCAAAAATATCCTATTTTTAATACGAACGTACTTGGCGCGTCCGAGATAAGCGTAACTGATGATGTTAATTATACATGAAATTTTAACTGATATAAAATCCATCAACTGATCGGACGCGCCAAGTACGTTCGTATTAAAAATAGGATATTTTTGACAATATAACTAGATTATAACTTTATATTGTGCACTTGACAATAATGACTGATATCAAATCTTTTTGTAAAGTAATTTTTTCGAAGTGACTTTTTCAAATAAACTTTCTGCAAAGTAATTTTTTTGAAATAAAGTTTCCAAAGTAATTTTTGTAATTCAATTTTTTTGCCACACATGAACTTGGCGACTTTTTTTTCTTTTTTTTTTAAAAAAGTTTGTCCTTTTTTTTGATATCACTTCTTTTTTCACTACAAATGCAATAATTAATCAAAATAAATTTTCCAAAGTAATTTTTGCAATTCAATTTTTTTGCCACACATGATAAATTTTACCAATAATAAATTTCCAATTTTATTATTATTATTACTATATATCTGTGCTTTGTCGGTAACTCATCATCCTTAAAATTTTTCAAATTAGTATTGAAATTGGCCGCTAGAGTTGAAGAGAAATAATAATAATAGTATTATGTTTCTTGATATTAATTCTGATGACTAGTGTTAAAATTGACCGCCAGAGTAGAAAAGAATAAAAATCTGTCATGCAAGAAAAGGACAGACTCATAGATATAACGTGTGTTAGAAGGAGATCGCTGTGACCTTGCAATAATAAAAGGCAAAATGATAGGGAGTATTGGAAGTAAGAGAAGGATACTACAGTACGCGGAGCGAGAAAGACAAGTTTACGTGTCATACACGCATTGAATGAGGATGCCCAACAGACGACGACGACGACGACCAAGACTGAATTTTTTTCATCATGAAAATCATCAGTCTTTAACTTCAACTCAATATATCTTCCGTAATACGGAACGTAGGAAATAAATAAAATCAGTTTTATTATATAATTTGGACACGAGCTTTCAATTGCGCCCATTATTTTTCCGCTAAATTTAGTGCATATATGAAATCTCATCATAGTGGCCTCTCGAAACTCGGACTCTCGCGTAAAGATACACGGTCCGTGAGTCTCACTCCGCTGTGAACTTGGCGTGAGACACTACCGTGTCTCTTGATATACTAGCAGACCCCGTCACGCGTTGCTGTGACTCTGTTACAGTGCGCCGGATCAATGTTGCACTAAACTTTCTAATGTAGTCAGATTAATATTCAATTATAAAAATGAAAACGTTTCAATCGATTTAAGACATAAAAAGTAATTGGTAGAAAATTTCACAGAGTTGAAGTTAATGACAAACGAACTTAAATATTTAATTTATATTTTAGTACAAACTACTTCCTGAAAATATATAAAAATGGATATTTTTAAAAAACAAATGAATCATTACAATTTATAGTTCAAATTTATCTAAGTGCTAATTTATGTACAATATTTTTTGTTAGCCTGTCTTTTGCTAATAGAAATAAATTTGAAGGTTGCCCCCCCCCCCCCCCCCCCCCCCCACGTGAGCAGGCGACATATAGTTGCCCATGAGAGAAACACGTATTTTCCAAATCCAATCCACAAATGGACATTGTTTGGCCTTGCGACTTATTTATGGTCATTGCAAAAGCCAAACGAATCGGAAATTGCAATCTTTTGAATGCTACTGGATAATCTGACGGTATGATAGGAATACGTGGCAACAAAATGATCTCTCCTTTAAACTTTCCCGTCAAAATAATTGCCTCAAGAATGTTTCCTGTTCTTCTTCTGATGACCAAACGTGGCCCGTTACATAATTTTGGTGGATTCAAATTACGTAGAAGAATAATCGGTGAACCAATCTTCAATCGAAGATTGTGCGGTGGCATTCCTAATATATCTAACAAATTCAAAAACTCAGTTGGAAAATTCACGGCTTCATTTTCATCTGCAATAGTGTCTATTGATTTAAAAGACATCAAATCACCTGGCAACAACTGTTGTATCTGAAAGTTAATTTCGTCGACATCGACATTTTTTGCTGCCAAAACAGCACGATTACTGAGCCAAATATGACGTACGTAATTATTCGATATATCCGGAAACACACTCTCAATAAATTCTTTTTTTGAGTCCACAACAGTGCAAAATTCATCGGGCAATTTGATGTATTGTGTATCCTGATGTTATTCCATTACACCGTTCCCAATATCCAGCAATTGCTTAAAAAATACTTGCGCCGACGGATCATTCTGCAATTGTACTCGCATGTTTATGGTCAATCGAAGTGTTTCGACATTGCGCCATATAAACGATTGTTTTAAACATGCATTAATCTCATCGGCAAAACTAGAGCGAGAAATGACTGGTAATGTCTGTCGAAAGTCACCCGAGAGTAGTAGAACAATACCGCCGAAAAGTTTATCGTTGTGTTATAATTGTTATTATAGAGGCGCCCAATAAGTGCTGCCCTCATTAGTGCTTGAGGTCGAGATTGTAATTTTCGGCGCGCATAACGTGCAACCAGCTGATGCACTCGTAAGTGCTGCTTCTGTTGCATGCGACGCCAAATATATGAATAATTCGCAAACAAACACAACATACAGCACAATTTTAAGAATGACAATGAATGAAAAATTTAAATGATTTGGTTATGTTTGTAAACATAAACACTTATGATGTCTAATTAATTGCAGCATAAATAAATCAAAACGCAACGCCATCTATTGGAGGATTACCCAACCCAGATAACCAAGTGTTATGCTGATTACTTAATTCACACCGCCATCTCTTAGAAAGTTATTGAACTTACAAAAAATTGCAAGTCATTGTCCTATAACAAACATTGATTTAATATTTAATAAATATTGTTGTTAAAAATCGAGATAAATACTATCCTATAGTTTAAGTTGGACCAAATTACACATAATAAGCCAAGTTTCATCAAAATCGGTTGAGTAGTTCCGGAGTTCATTTGTTTCAAACATCGTGACAGGAGATTTTTATATATAAGATATATATTGTTACGTCCTGGATGTTATTTTTGGACGTTAAAACCAATTTTAAAATATTTTATTTGTTATGAGATCGTTGCCCGCCACTACTATGCGCCGCTGAAGTGCAAGGATGTTGACAAGTGAATAAGGACGTTTTATTTTAAGAACAAATAATGAATTTTACTTTTATTGAAGAAAACACTGTCAAATGGATAATTGATGATTACAGATGATACACTTTTAAAATTATTGTCTATGATTTCACTTATGATTATGGTTCCAATTGCGATTAAGAAGATGAAACCGACGTGTGTGAGAAACTTGATGAAATATTTATTTTGCGTTATGATTATTATTGTATATTTAACACTAACTGAGCTCACTTCACGATATTAATTCACAATATCAATGGGTTGATTGTGGGCTTGGATTAGGATTCAGTGGAACAGAGATATGCGGCTTGCTGGCTCACGAAATAGATACACTAATGTGTAGAGATTCTGGATATGTTACGGTAGTCGTATCGATGATTGAATATTCGTAGTATTGCCCTTGACTCGTGGTTGTAATGTCGTAGAATTTAGATTGATCGTAGGGATGTGTGAATTAGAACTGATCGTAAACGATGGAAGGTGTGAACTTGTAGTAATCGTAACGAATGTAGGCAGTGAACTCACGGAGTCGTAACTGATTGAATATAGACTTTGGTCACTTGACTTAACAACGATGACTGTTCTTGATGTGTCAGAGTGATTCCAAGTGCGACTAAGCTTGCGAGTCCAAGTACAAATGACAATGCAAGTTGAGGTTTCGATTTATATATAAATTTCTACTGAGCTTGGGTATTTTTTCATCAGAATTTTCAAGCATAAACAAATAAACAAATGAGCGAAGTTTCGAATTTAAAAAGGAAGTATTTTCTCACGAAATATTTCAATGCAGTTTTTTGTAACGGAAATGGCTATTGTTCCATCGAAAGTTCTCATATGGCTTTGATTCTCGAATTCTGTTAAAAATAGATATTTCTAAAGGTACAAGTTGCAATTGCATTGAATAAGTAAAATTCTATCTTATTCGACTTTATATTAAAATAATGATAAATTTCGAAATGCGAAATTATTTCATTCAAAGGAATTCGACTAAATTACGACTATAAAGCGCAGACGCATGACTACGTCACGAAGATGCCGAAAGGTCCCCTAGAACCTAACAATATATATATGTATTAGTATGTGCTATTATAAGGCAACTTTTTTTTTTCAACAAAAAAACAGGTTCAAAATTTACTGGACGGTGAAAAAAGAAATTTGTTCAAAGCGGAGCCCTTGTTTTTAATATTTAGAGGTGCCTATTTATAATTTTCCATTTTCCATTCAAATACATGTAAAAAAAAATTTTTTTGGATTTTTGTAACTCGGCATTTGCGTACCATAGAGATGAGCCCATAGCATATTCTTGAAGAGAATTGAACGCTCTACCAAAAAGGTCTCTTACACTTTTTTCATAGAGATAACTATTCTAAAGATATTCGAACCCGAAGCTCCAGATGTATGAAAAGGTTTGATTTTTTTGTTATCAAATCGATACTAATCACTCATAATATTCAATACGTAAATGTGTGTGAAGTACAGTTTGAAACACTATTTTCACATATTTCGTCATACTTTGTAAGCATTTCAATGAACGAATTTAATATTTTTTTAATATGAAGCGTAATCAAGTAATCACAAGAGTTAATAATAATTATTTTCAATTTCAAACATGAGGATATACAACTAGAAATTGTACTAATTATTTATTGATTCATGAAAGGCATTATTTTCAAAACTAATCATTTAGTCGTCGGGTTTGTTGAACAACTTGGAGCAAATATAATTGTTTTTGCTTCTCATTTTCTGTCAGATTAGAATTAAATGTGCTCACGAGGGAAATCCCTTTTTCAGCAGGATCGTTCACAACTTTCAAAAATGAAACAAGACGTCTCGCATTTAAAAAATTTCGATTCGAAACCTGTGAGTAATGATGGATCAATATCGATAAATTCGATACTGATATCAAATCCTTCTTTCTTTAATTTCTTTTAATGAATGCTTTTTATTTTTTTTTATTTCATATTTCTTCAATAGGTTTGAGATTTTCATCCCTAAATAATCGAATAATCTCAGGATGTCGCAAAATTATAGTGGTATTTAGCTTTTTTTCTTCTGGAAATCCGTTTTGATTTATTGATTTGAAAGTGAGGCTCAGTATAATATTGCGAATATTTTTCTTGCAAGAGGTTGTACTTGACTTAGATTTTGCGATTAGCTGCACGCGAGACAGTCCAATGTCATGTGAAATAAAAAAACACGACGTTGTCGTAGGGTTCATACCTCATGGCTTAATCTATATATTTCCATTTAAGGACAATAGATGACAGCAATAAATAATTTTTACTTGATCTACTCGCTGCCAGATTGCAAACGAATTTTGAGTCGATTGACGATTGATGCAGTCAGTTGATTTCTTAGTCGTCCGATTAATTTTTTTATCATCTTGGAATATTGTGTATTCAGACAATAACAATTTTCCTATGAATATATATTTATGAAATATATTTACATATAATATTTATCATAATTACACGTCATGACAGTTAGCTCTTGTGCATAACTAATTAAACTTTTGTTATTGAAAAGATCAATCTAAAATTGACTCGTTAGTTTTATCGATGTTTTTTTTTAGTCGTCTGGAAACGAAAAATCAAGTACAAATAAACTGATTGCGACAATCGATTTATTCACGGATGACTATATATTTCACTACAGTTACGTGATATGGGCTGTTTCAGCTATAACTCGTCACACGTGTCTATCCACACCAAATTAAGCCCATAAATGTTTACTCAACACGGTTTTATTTTGGTTTAACTTTGCGATTGATTTCATCAATGAGTATTTTAACGTACAAAAATAAATTTTTTTTCTTCTAATGAATCAGAATTCAATTAAAACCAGTAGCAAGGTGGAATAATAATTGTATAATTGTGGAAAACATACACGTTATTACGACTACACACATATTTTTTTTATTCTGATGCATCTCTATTTTTATTTCTCCATATAGTTTTGTAGTAATTGGTCATCATTCCCCCGTCATTCACTTGCACGTTGCATATAAAAGCATCATGAAATTTTTTATCGACTCTTACTGTTGAGTGCTATATTTCATTATCACAGTCCTTGGAAAATCACACACATACACACAGTACCATGGAGGTATTTATAGCCATGAACTTGTTTTTATTATTTCGACATATCGTAAATTTTCATTAAAATCTTTAATGCAAGGCTGTCTTTACCGATTGCATAAAAGTTGCAGGCCAACCAAAATTTTATCATTGCACGCTTATCCAATTAAATCATTCATTAAAACACGAATTAAAATATTATTTCGTGTTTATTCTAAGTGTTGATTAGTAGAAATATTGAAATCTAATTGTTGGAGGTGGAAATCCATGTCATTCCTTCGGTCATATGAAATTTTGTGACTGATAATCAATATCTTCGAATATTGTTGGAAGTAGAGTCAATTAATTCAACAAATTGAAACATAAAATGGAAAATCACGCCGCCATCATTTGGACGAAATCAACAAGGTCAAAACAATGTTAATCCCCTATCATAACTGCAGGAGCAAAATTAACGGTACATAATTAGTTAGCATAATGTTGTATTACATATACTATACCGCTCAAACATATTTGGCCACCTGTATTTTCTTTATATTATAAACAATATATCTATTAAAATTATTTTTTTAGGTTTGATTTTTTGTATCTCATCGCAATATACGGCGAACACATAGATAAGTCTGAAATTTAATATTCATATTAATTATATTTATTAAAATTACTATGAAGTCGATTTATTTATTTAAACTTTTATAAAATACCTTTTTCTGAGTGGCAAAATACTTTTGAGCGGTAGTGTAGTATATATTCAACTATGTAATTTATTAGGTCATTGTAGGTTGAGACTCAACATAAAATGACCTATAAATAATGAATAAATGTATGAATATCATCTTAATGGGATCGATTTTTGTAATGAACTCTACTCTAATTTTTGCTACTCACATTTAAAAATATCAATATTTTTATCACATTCATATATTTTGAATAGAAGTAACTTACGATTCGAGGAGTTGGACTAGGTGTGTATAGTAAGATAATACTACATGCATTTTCAAAGTCAATCGTGTACATGGAAGAGACGCGAACAGAACGTGATTAGCTTGAATGAATTAGTTTTACAATAATTCCTGAGCACCTGGATTATTGGCGCAATGTTCTTCGTTTACGGATGCTCTCAAAAGCCGACTATTTGATTTCCTATTTAGCTTTAAAGTGAATTTTTTTTTTCTTCTCTCAATTACCTCTTACCCATATTTACAAACGCATGATTACTTAATTAATATTACTCTACTGATTTTTCAAATTGAAAAAAAACTGTTTTCTTACATTTATAAATCGTTTACCATAATTTACTCTAAATTAAAAATTATCAATGACATAAAAAGAGCTTAGAATGCATTTGAAAATTTAAACGATTTAAAAGTAGATACATTGATGAATGTAACTCTATACTTGGAGGTAGATAAATTGGGAAAGACTATCTACAGTACATTTCATCACATTCTACTACAAGGCGAATACATTAAGGTTGAACGGACAGTACCCCGCAAGTCATGATAAATAAATTTTTTTTTCAATAAAATTAACAACTCGGATATATAAATTCATTATTTTAATTTAGACGTAACCCATCATCATTTTTAACTAGAATAATTTAATAATTGAATTACTAAAAATCATGAATAAATGACTTTTGACTCAAGTATTTTTTGACACAAAATAGACCTGGCAACAGTTTGTCTTGATGCTGCTATATCGTGTTCTGTGCTGTCATTAATTATTTCAAAATGAGTTCTGCCAATCAATGGAGAAGTAATGGGTGATTTGCAAGAAAAACCATTGTAAAATAGAAAAAAAATATGAGTGAGGGTATGAAACGCGTGCATAAACAGTATAAAAACTTAGACATGAAATTGCCAATATAAAAATATAACAAATATTTAATATCTGGAATAAAGAGTTGTCTGAAGTATTTTGCCACTTGAATTTTTTTTTTCTCTATTGTAAATCATATTGAAGATATATTTATGTGTATAACTTTTTTCGATTTAAAATTTTTTATATTGCTACAGCTAAAATTATAAGCTTCAATAATTGATTAAAATAAGTTTGGGTTTTCAATCATTAAAGAACAATTTAAATTTCTTTTTAAAAAATGAAAACATATTACATAGAAATGAGCTACAATAGTTTCATTTCAAATTTGCCGCGTTTTATTTTATCCGACGTTGCCATACTTTCATGAGTCACATGGTTTATTTATTTCCAAGCATGCAGGCTAACTATTTTTTTCGTAAATTTTTTATCTTTCTCGTTAAGATATCTTCAAAACCCTACGTCAGAATACTTTTATTTTAATTTTCCCGTATTTTGCGAAACTTGATTATTGAAAATAAAAGTTTTTGGTTTTTTCATCTATAGCAGGCATGACTAGATAATTCGATATATGCGCGTTTCGTTAACTATTGTTAACATTTGCTATACACTACAAGTTAAAAATCTAATTTTCAATAATTAATTACACGAAAACCCTACGTCAGATCTCTTTCAAAAATTTATTTAATACGTATCTGATAGCGATTAACAACATATTACAAAATTAGTTTTTTATCTATACATTGCTTTAATGTCTGTTCAACCTCAAAAGGACCAATTTCACTTCTTTAGAATCAGGAAGACGTCAAAATTTTCAAAACTTTCGATTTCCCATTCAGATCAAAAACTGAAACGAATGACTTACGGAGTAGGGACACTGCTTCTCTTCTAGGAGGACAAGTGCGACACTATAGGAGGTTCGATTATGTTACTAGTGATCATTGAGTGGCATAAAACCTTCTAAGCCGTCTTATATTTTACTTCCTTCTTCATCTTTTATATGACCATAATGCCGTAATTCTGTAGTTTGACAAACGTGAGTAACCATATTTCAAATTTTGATGCATTGCTCGGTTAATCGCTGAAAGTTTTAATGTAATATCAATCACGGATTTTCATCAATTTTAAAAATGCAACTTCTTTTTCATCATTATTTTTTTAGTATTCCATACCGCCTTACAAGCGGAAAATTTTTTTTCCTTGTCTGACATGGAAATCTATCAATTTTCCAAATAATTTTTTGAACAATTGTCGAGATTATTTACCTAGAAATTCAAGAATTACATTCAAACATTATTTTCGACTAAATCAGAAGTCGCACCAAAATGGTAAAGGAAACTGGCCTAAACTGGCATACTAAAGTAAAACAGCGCACTAGCGATTTTAAAATTCCTGCTCAAGTGTGGCACTAGTTCTAATGACGTGAAATCGCTTCAAAGACCACCCACGAAATTTGTAACATCGTATCTGCAGCCAGTAGTATGTAAACCACCATTATTGCATATTGCTTTTCGTGAAATTTTTGTTTGTGCGTAATTATGGTTCAAATATTCCTAACAAGCGAAGCTTTTCAACAAAACTATAGGTGAGTAATTAGAAAAAGATTATATTTGCTATGTTCTACTACTTAGAAAATTATAACTTTGCCTTTAAGTACAAAAATTAAGTATGTTTTGCAAAATAGCGCCATGGGCCTAAAACGCTATATCTAACCGTGGACTAAGACGAGATGTATGCCACGTTAGGCCGGTATATATATCTAATGTTTTCTTTTAAGTATGCTATTTTACTCATAGCAGCATGAAAAAAATATTCCTGAAGCTTTAGAAAACCATTTTACTCAAACCTAGCAGTTTGTAGTTCAGGCGACTTTCCTCTATGTATTAATTTTCCATTACTTATATGCATACCAAAAATATGCCAGTTGACACCTTGAAGTATTCAGTCGTTCCATAAATCATTCTGGTTAAATATTTATCATAGACCAAAAATTTATGTTTTGTAGAAATTACGAAAGTTAATTTTGGGGGTAATGCACTACTATTTTCTTTTTAGTCCAGTGATGAAAAGTAAATCTGATAATTTGATTTTGAGTAATAGAGGCGTTGCTTAAATGAAATAAACGAACGACTTATTGTATCAAATCGTTTTGATGAGAGTTAATTAAGTGGTATGAAGCATCG
Source organism: Microctonus brassicae (assembly GCA_918226075.1). Taxonomy (NCBI): domain Eukaryota; kingdom Metazoa; phylum Arthropoda; class Insecta; order Hymenoptera; family Braconidae; genus Microctonus; species Microctonus brassicae. The sequence continues at coordinate 5,392,993 of OW445489.1, forward strand.
TTGTATTTATATCAAGAGACGTGGTAGTGTCTCGCGCCGAATTCACTGCGGAGCGAGATATACGTACCGTGTATCTTTACGCGGAAGTCCGAGTTCCAGGAGACCACTATGATGAGATCTCATATATGCACAAAATTTAGCGGAAAAATAATGGGCGCAATTGGGAGCTCGTGTCCAAATTATACAGTAAAACTGATTTTATTTTTTTTCTACGTTCCGTATTATGGAAGATATATTGCGTTAAAGTTGAAAACTCATGATTTTCATGATGGAAAAAATTCAGTCCTGGTCGTCGTCGTCGTCTGTTGGCCATCCTTATAAAATGTGTGTATGATACTATAAACTTGTCTCTCTTCAATCTATACTGTAGTATCTTTCTCACACTTCTAAAACTTCCTATCGTTTTGGCTCTTATTATTGTAAGTTTGCAACTGCCTTCTTCTAACACACGTTGTATCTATAAGCTTGTCCTTTTCTCTCATGATAGATTTCATTCTTTCTCTACTCTGGCGGTCAATTTTAACAGTAGTCAGAATTAATATCAAGAAACATAAAATACTATGATTATTATTATTTCTCTATAACTCTAGCGGCCAATTTTAATACCAAGTTGAAAATTTTTGAAGATGATGAGTTACCGACGAAGCACAGTTATAGCAATAATAATAATAATAATAATGGATATTCAATTTCAACTGTCATGAAAAAAGCTGATTCAATATTTTTATTTAATATAAGTTAAAAAAACATGAAATATGATTTAAAAAAATCTTCAAATATCACACAATTGAATGTTGGAACTTTGAATCAATTTTGGAAATTATCATTTGTTCAACTAACATGAAAAAAATCTAATTCAATTTTTTTGCAATATTCGATTGCAAAAATAAGCATTGGGTTTCTAGTAATAAATAAAGCATATTCTGTCAGAAAACAATTTTCATTGTTTTTAAATTATGGAATTAATAGAACACTATACACGAATTTGAAAAACTAATTTCACAAACCGCTATTATGGATATTTATAATTCAGTATTGAATAATAGCCGAAAATACGTAGCTTAATTATCCTCAGTAAGATCATCAGAAAGATCGCATTCGATACATTATATCATCGTTCATCTGCATAAGTTAACAAATACGCCATCATAAATATAACCGTTTAAAGTGAAGGCATAAGTCAAAAACAGAATTGAACCGCATTTATAAAGACGAATACATATATTCTAAAGTGAAAGATACTATACTTTCGATTATCAAAATAACTACATATATTTGACAATTATATAACGAAATTAGAGAGATAATGCATGATTTCTTCTCCATAATAATGACAAAGCTTTTTGTTATGTAAATGTGATAACACAACTTCTTTTCATTCCACTCACATATACTAAAAGAATATTCCCCAGTTGTGACAATCAATTAAATAATTTGAGGGTATCATGATATGAAAATGGATGAAATTTTTCTTACTTAATTAGAACACTAATGAATTTTAGGTGGTTTTTATTAGTGAAATTCATTTCAATACAATCACCGAACCGAATTCAATGCACACGGGAAATCTCAAAATTTTGTTATGAAAATGAGGAAAAAATTTGGATAATTTATAGCCCTGTATTGTAAGAATTGAAAATTGCCATTTCAAATTTTGTCCCGAATTTCTTTTAATAACAGCCATTTGAACAAACCCACAATTTGCTATTCGAGGTTTCTTACTAAATATGAAATTCATTTATCTATTAAATTTGTTTTATTTTTTTGAAAAAAATCCTTGTATTTTTCATACTTAAAATATAACAGAGATAGATTTGTTGCATGAAATTATTCAATTTATTGATTATTGTATTTTAAATCAAGCATGTATTACCACTGAGATAGTGATATCTGTCATTTTTTTTTTTATATGTTCCCCCAAACCCCCATTCAATGAGAATTTCGAATGGCGTCTACTATAATTTGGGAAATATCCAAAATACGATAGATTTTTAAGAAATAAAATATATCCATACTTTATGTTTCTTGATTGAAATTCGAAAAATATATATTATCTCTATAAAGTTCGTTTTCAATGATTTTACTTTTACTAGAAAAAGGAATGATATCCAGTCAAAAAACCTTTACAAAAATGGAAAGAAAAAGGGAGCGCAAAGTTCTTATATGACTTTATTCAATTATAATTATGTGTAATTCATTAAATGAGTCATTAAAATACTTCACAAAAAGAATTGATATCAATTTGTATTGCCAAGTGCATAAAATACGGTAACGGGTTAACTACATAATTATATTTGTTATTCATGATCATAACAACATATAGGTTTGGGGCAAGTATCATTCACTGGCATTTCCAAACATTCTCATCACCTGCTATGAACAATATAGTTATCGATGTCGAAATTTGGTGCTGAGCTTGTCTCGTGAAATTTCATCATTATTCAATTGATTGATAATATACTACCATGTGGGAATTAATATTTGTTATTTCTTTTATGTTCCTACATTTAATGAAAACTCTGAATTTTGTTTACTCTTTTGAGAAAATTCAAATTACGATAGATTTTTATATGAATGAATTATATTCATTCGTTTATTTGTTTAAATCAGAAAATATCGATTCTCTCGGAGAGTTTCAATTTTAATTATTGTACTTATACAGTAAAAAAATAAATGATATAAAAATCGAGAAAACTTTTAAAAAAAAAAAGAAAAAAAGGCGCCAAGTTCTTACATGACAAAAAAATTTAATTGCAAAAATTACTTTGGGAAAAGTTACTTTGAAAAAATTACTTTACAAAAATATTTGACATCATTTATCTATACTTGGAATATAACGGGGGTGGTGGTGGGTTTGTCTCGTGAAATTTGATCATTATCCAATTGATTAATAATATACTTCTATGTGATAATTGATATTTGTTATTACTTTCATGTTCCCATATGTATTTTATGAGAATTCGAAATTTCGTCTATTTTCCGGAAGAAATTCAAATTACGATAGATTTTTATATAGACAAATTATAATCATTTTCTATGTGTTTATTAAGTATAAATCAGAAAATATCGATTATCATGAAAAGTTTCAATTTTAATTATTGTACTTGTAGTAGAAAAAAGAAGTGATATCAAAAAAAAAAGACAAACTTTTTTTAAAAAAAAAGAAAAAAAAAACGCCAAGTTCATGTGTGGCAAAAAAATTGAATTGCAAAAATTACTTTGGAAAATTTATTTTGAAAAAATTACTTTGCTAAAAGTTAATTTGAGAAAGTGACTTTGAAAAAAATTACTTTGCAAAAAGTTAATCTGAAAAAATTACTTTGAAAAAATTACTTTGGACAATGTTAATCTGAATAAATTACTTTGAAAAAATTACTTTACAAAAAGATTTGATATCAGACATTTGTTTGCCAAGTACACAATACGAGGTTATATATAGACTTACTATGTATTATATTACATATATTATATATTATATATGGACTCACTATGTATTATATATCATATATTATATATCATATTATATATACACTTACCATGTGATTATATTAGTTACCTATATTTATAACAGATCACACATCAATGATAGGTGTCATCGATTGCCATTTCTAAGAAACCTATCATTGATGTGTATTCTGTTATAAATATAGGTAACTAATGTAATTACATAGTAAGTTGATGTATGATACTATGTATTATATATCACATATTATACATCATTTGTTTACATACTTACTATGTATTATATATCACATATTATACATCATAAGTCCATATATAATCTTATATATAAAAATCTCCTGTCACAGTGTTTGAAACAAATGGACTCCGTTGAGTAGTTCCGGAAACTACTCAACCGATTTCGATGAAACTTGGCTTATTATGTGTAATTTGGTCCAACTTAAACTATAGGATAGTTTTTATTTCGATTTTCAACAACAATATTTATTAAATATCAAATAAATGTTTGTTATAGGACAATGACTTGCAATTTTTTGTAAGTTCAATAACTTTCTAAGAGATGGCGGTGTGAATTAAGTAATCAGCATAACACTTGGTTATCTGGGTTGGGTAATCCTCCAATAGATGACGTTGCGTTTTGATTTATTTATGCTGCAATTAATTAGACATGATAAGTGTTTATGTTTACAAACATAAGCAAATCATTAAAATTTTTCATTCATTGTCATTTTCAAAATTGCGGTGTATGTTGTGTTTGTTTACGAATTATTCATATATTTGGCATCGTATGCAGCAGAAGTAGCACTTACAAGTGCATCAGCTGGTTGCACGTTGCGCGCGCCGAAAATTACAATCTCGAACTCGAGGACTAATGAGGGCATCACTTATTGGGCGCCTCTATAATAACAATTATAACACAACGATAAACTTTTCGGCGGTATTGTTCTACTACTCTCGGGTGACTTTCGACAGACATTACCAGTCATTTCTCGCTCTACTTTTGCCGATGGGATTAATGCATGTTTAAAACAATCGTTTTTATGGCGCAATGTCGAAACACTTCGATTGACCATAAACATGCGAGTACAATTGCAGAATGATCCGTCGGCGCAAGTATTTTCTAAGCAATTGCTGGATATTGGGAACGGTGTAATGGAATAACATCAGGATACACAATACATCAAATTGCACGATAAATTCTGCACTGTTGTGGACTCAAAAAAAGAACTTATTGAGAATGTGTTTCCGGATATATTAAATAATTACGTACGTCATAATTGGCTCAGTAATCATGCTATTTTGGCAACGAAAAATGTCGATGTCGACGAAATTAACTTTCAGATACAACAGTTGTTGTCAGGTGATTTGATGTCTTTTAAATCAGTAGACACTATTGCAGATGAAAATGAAGCCGTGAATTTTCCAACTGAGTTTTTGAATTCGTTAGATATATTAGGAATGCCACCGCACAATCTTCGATTGAAGATTGGTTCACCGATTATTCTTCTACGTAATTTGAATCCACCAAAATTATGTAACGGTACACGTTTGGTCATCAGAAGAAGAACAGGAAACATTCTTGAGGCAATTATTTTGACGGGAAAGTTTAAAGGAGGGATCATTTTGTTGCCACGTATTCCTATCATACCGTCAGATTATCCAGTAGCATTCAAAAGATTGCAATTTCCGATTCGTTTGGCTTTTGCAATGACCATAAATAAGTCGCAAGGCCAAACAATGTCCATTTGTGGATTGGATTTGGAAAATACGTGTTTCTCTCATGGGCAACTATATGTCGCCTGCTCACGTGTGGGGGGGCAACCTTCAAATTTATTTGTATTAGCAAAAGACAGGCTAACAAAAAATATTGTACATAAATTAGCACTTGGATAAATTTGAACTAGAAATTGTAATGATTCAGTTGTTTTTTAAAAATATCCATTTTTATATATTTTCAGGAAGTAGTTTGTAATAAAATATAAATTAAAAATTTAAGTTCGTTTGTCATTAACTTCAACTCTGTGAAATTTTTTACCAATTACTTTTTAATTATTAAATCGATTGAAACGTTTTCATTTTCATAATTGAATAATAATCTGACTACATTAGGAATTTTAGTGCAACATTGATCCGGCGCAATGTAACAGAGTCACAGCAACGCGTGACCGGGTCTGCTAGTATATAATATATTATATGTAATATAATACATAGTAAGTCTATATATAACCTTGTATTGCGTACTTGGCAAACTGATATCAAATCTTTTTGTAAAGTAATTTTTGCAAAGTAACTTTTTTCAAAGTAACTTTCTCAAATTAACTTTGGGCAAAGTAATTTTTCAAAATAAATTTTCCAAAGTTATTTTTGCAATTAAATTTTTTGCCACACATGAACTTGGAGCTTTTTTTTTTTTTTTTTTTTGAAAAAAATTTGTCCTTTTTTTGTATAAATAACACGAGAAATTTTTTTTACGATTTCAACTCTATTTTTCGGTAATCGATAATTTTTTTTTGGGAAAAATAAATGTACTGCTTTTGTAGGCCATTAAATTTGCTACAAAAAAGTTATTCATCGCAAACGCTCTCCGACCAACAGTTTTCGAGTTGTAGAGCTGAAAAGGCGAAAGTTGATTATAATTGATAACAAATTTTCTTTAAACTGGAATTTATTGATCTGGCATTATTATCTTAAAATGAACGCTATAAAGCTCTTGAATTGTCCATTCAGCATTATAGCGTGTGATAGAACTGCACCGATAAGGAGACCTAAACCTCCAGATTATTCACTTGATAAGAGGAATGCGAGAAAACTAAGTGATAATGTGCGATTTTTTTAAGAACGTCTGTTCTTTAGCGTTTAATGAGAATAGAATCGAAGTAAAAAGTGTAGCGCCATGTACATTGACTTACTATGCACAATTGCTTGTTGTTCAAAAAAGGTCATGTAATAAAAAACGCATACGTATGTTTAAGAGCTATCCTTTTCAATCATCGTCCACTTGAAGCTAATATCTCAACAGAAAATAAAACTTTTTTCTCCGTCATTTGTTTAATTACAATAATGATTTGAGATTCTTACACTAATATATCTGACATGATAATCAAAAAAGTTCGAATTTTCCAAAATAAGCATGCCTAATTTTTTTGAACTTCAATAAAACTATATGAATCTATTTTCAAACTATTATCGATTCTAATCTGAATTAATTTGTACTTCTTTTCCCTCTACATCGAGATTCTTCTATTCGATTTTCTTCAAAGAACTACCCAGAAAATCAACCATAATAGCTTTCTTTGAGATAAATTCGGGAAGATCGATCGTATTTTGATCCATTTGGATTGACAAATTAATTTTTTCAGTAAAACTCTTAGAGTCATGTGGGGCAAGTGTGCGCAGACTTATTATTTCTGAAACCGTTTAGATCAAAGAAGGGAAACCAACTGCTGTCAGTACTCACTCCAACATTGGACAAAAGATTCGAGTATTGTCCAGCGTAGATACATTGTTTTGTTTATATTGGTAAGTGAAATTTTTGGTTAAAAATCTGGCGATATTTTCTAATTTTGCATTTAAAAACTTTTATATTTGTGTTGCGGTAATTATTAGTTATTGTATATAAATATGTCCATCACTGTATTTAGTTTAATGATCTAAATTATAAACCTTTATAAAATGACGCATTAGCCTACAATCTCAATTTAATTCCATGCGTGTGTTCAGGGTTAAGTGTGCACATGAGTTTGTGGGGTAAAAGTGCACATATTTTAATGCATACTTTTACCCCGACTAGATTTTTTCGAATATTGACTGAAATATATTTTTTTTCAGAGTTGAAAAATTACTTTATATACAAAAATAAAATGCCTCGAAATTATGAGACTTAGAAAATGTTAATCTCTTTAAACAATAATAGTGATATAAATTTGGATAAATAATAGATATGAAAGAGCATATATTCAATATTTAAACACTAAAAAAAGAATATATATGAATAAATGATTTTATTTTTATAGTTAAATATAATTAAACAAAATTCAAATAAACAAATGTCTCAGTTGCTATAACTGCGCACACTTACCCGGACTACTGCGCACATATACCCCTATGTTGGGGTAAGTGTACGCATTCTGACAAAGTTTTATTTTAATTTTTTTCTAGAATTAGAAGTAAGTAAATATAATTTGGTTTTTTGTAACTTTTAAATTAATAAATCCTTCAATGAAATTACTTTGTTTTATTTAATTTCACTTCAAATTTTCTATTTTATAACAATTTGAAGAAAAAATGCGCACACTCGCCCCACATGACTCTATGTGGTGATCCTAAATTATCAAGCTAATCGTTATCGTCATCGATTTGGAGAACCGAAATTGATTGAACAGTTCAAAAATTCATGGTCAAGAACAAAAATTCATTTCTTACTTTTCATCGCATTAAATGAAAGGAAAAAGATGCATCTGTTTGAAAAATGATTGTCTAATCCGCAAAATAAACAGATAAAAAATATGGCATTCAGTGTCAGTATTTTAAAACTGACAAGGAAAAAATTGATATATGTGCTTTTAATAACTATACTAAGCATTTCATAGGAAGAATATTTCTAATTTTATTTTCAGATATATGTGAAGAACAATTCAACATACCTACTTAGAATTTAAATTTAAACACTGCAGCGAAACTCGGACAGCATTCACACTCGTCGAAAAACATAAAAAATGGAAATTTCGTAAATGTCATTTGCGGTGATAATATGGCCATTTTTCTGTCGACCGACAAACTAAGGTTATGTCCACTCGCTGATTTGAAAAAAAAGTTAATGAAGATGAGAAATTTGCGTTTACCGATTGGTCGATTTGGTATTTTCTTTCGTCGTGTTATTTTTTACCGGAGGTAAGCTCTAACGTCAGTGTTCACACTGGTAGAATGAGGGCCATATTACCACCGCAAATTACCACCAAAAGTGCCTCAACATTTGTATTTGAGAAAGATCTATACTTATAAGTGAATTTAAAAACATCATCATAATATATGTGGTATGTGCTGGTGGTACTAGATGCAAAGAAATGTATTGAATTAATCAGATGAATTTTCAATTCGATCGTGTATAACGGTGCGCCGATGATACTCGAGAACATACAATGAGATAGTAATTTCACCTCTTTTTTCTGTTCGTTTTTTTTTCTCAGTTTCATAAGCTATTTGAATTTAAATGAATTGCGGGGGCGTTAACATTCCCATGGAATCCTGAATGAATACTTTGATAAGTGACAATTCAACCTAATAAAAGATCATGTAGCACGATCAAAAGAAAAAATAATAGTATTAAAAATTATATTTTCCCATACCCTTGTATTTTGATGATATGGAATCAACGGAAGAGAGAAAAGAGTTGGAGAATGAGTTATACCTATACTTACCAAGGAGTCTAAATATTGTTGAAGGTCATACCGTGATAAAGAAGCAGAAACTATCTATATACATGTATTTGTTTATTTCTCTTTGTGAACAGAATCTTAACGTACTACTTTATTTAAAAAAAAAGAAAAAAAGACGCCAAGTTCTTACATGACAAAAAAATTTAATTGCAAAAATTACTTTACAAAAAGATTTGATATCAGTCATTTGTTTGCCAAGTACACAATACAAGGTTATATATGGACTTAATATGTATTATATTACATATTATATATATTATATATTATATATGGACTTACTATGTATTATATATCATATATTATACATCATATTATATATACACTCACTATGTAATTATATTAGTTACCTATATTTATAACAGAATACACATCAATGATAGGTTTCTTAGAAATGGCAATCGATGACACCTATCATTGATGTGTATTCTCTTATAAACATATAGATAGCTAATACAATTACATATAGTAAATGTATATATAAAGAAAAGAATATAATATAATAAGTTTTAGAAGTGAGAGAAAGATACTACAATATAGATTGAAGAGAGACAAGTTTATAGTATCATACACACACATTTAATAAGGACGCCGAACAGACGACAACGACCAGGACTGAATTTTTTTCATCGTGAAAATCATTTGTTTTCAACTTTAACGCAATATATCTTCCATAATACGGAACGTAGAAAAAAAATAAAATCAGTTTTATTTTTATTAAATTTTGTGTATATATGAAATCTCATCATAGTGGTCTCCTGAAACTCGGACTTTCGCGTAAAGATACACGATACGTATATCTCGCTCCGCAGTGAACTTGGCACGAGACACTACATTGTCTCTTGATGAGAAATCGAATTTTTGGATCCCCTAAGTCTCTAATCAACTCAGAATTTTTTTTCAAACGGAATATTTTTTTTCTTATGAATCATCAGATTTTCAGGTGTCACAGAAAAGAAACATCGTTTGAAAATGAAACACCATAAGGGAGAGGGGGGGGGGGGGGGGGGGGGGCATGGTTTATTCGGTCAAAAAAGAGGCAATTTTTTCGAATTTTTTCCGCAAATACAGCGAATATAAATTAATTCAAACAATTGAGATATGATACTGTCATATGTCAACTATATTTTGTGAAAATTTTAATGAAAAATAAGGTGAATTGAGCCATTGGCAACAGGTATACGTAGACGCCTCGGAAAAAAGTTAGTTTGCGGTGGACGCTGTATCTTTTTATTGGATCATCTGAAATCAAAATTTCAAAAAGTTTTGATTAGGCAACTATTTTCCCGAGATAACGCTGTCGAGTTTTTTTTTTTCATTATTCTTCAATTTTTGGTGAGACTTGGGATTGAAAATCGCAATTATTGACTAAAAAAATCAACTATTCGTATTTATGAAAATAATAATGAATGAAAAAAAAAAAAAAAAAAACTCGACAGCGTTATCTCGCAAATTATATGCAGAAAGTGTACGAAAAATTTCAGGAAGATCGGTGTAGTAGATTCTGAGTTCTGACGTCCACCGACTCGAAAAGCGTTATTTGCGAGACGTTCTCTTCAAATCGATTTTCTCGCAAATAACGTTTTCCGAGTCGGTGGACGTCAGAACTCAGAATCTACTACACCGATCTTCCGGAAATTTTTCGCACATTTTCTGCATATAATTTGCGAGATAACATTGTCGAGTTATTTTATCATTATCAATTTTATAAATACGAATAGTTGATTTATTTGTTTAGGCACAAATCAGAACTTTCACTTCCGAGTGTGACCAACAATTGAAAAAAATAAAATAAAATAAAACTCGACGTTGTTACCTCGGGGGAGTGATTACCTAATGAAAACTTTTTGATTTTTTTATTTCAGAACATCCAATGATAAAATACAGCGGTTACCGCACACATAACTATTTTTCGAGGCGTCAGCGTATCTACTATCGATGGCTCAATTTTCCTCATTTTTCATTGAAAAGTTCCCAAAACATACTTTACATATTACAGTGCCATGTACCAATTATTTGAATAAATTTACACTTGCCGTATTTTCCAAACAAACTCGGAAAAATTACCTAATTTTTCACCGCATTAACCTACACCCCCCCCCCCCTCCCCCCTCCCCTCAAATACTATAACTCTGTGAGTTTTGCGCCGATTGACCTGAAATTTTCATACAATATTCTTGTGATATTGTAAACTTGTAAAATAGCATTAGAAAAAAATCGATTTTTTTGACCCTATAAAAACCATACCCCCCCCCCCCCCTTAATATACACGCATAAAAATGTTGAGTGAAATTTAATAAGTTTTCAAGACGCATTCACATGAGTGTCAGTTACAAGCAGAGAAGAAATGACTTATCGAATGAAGACCAAGATATATTTTTACATTGATATATTTTTTCTCGACTTATAGGTAAACGCAATATTGGTTGAACTGCCTTTTTTTATTTTATTATTATTTCTTTCATCATTTTAAGTATCATATAACTCTGAACCCTCAAGCTCAATTTATTCATAAAGTTCCGGGAAATTGAGAAACATAAGTCTTGGTTTATATGAATTTTGCGTAATTAAAATCATATATCTATACATTGGGACACGTAAAACTTGCTTGCTTTTTTCCGTGTCGTGTAGCAACTAAAATTACGAGACAGTAGTAACGATCGACAAGAGAAGAAAATGCTATTAAAAAGAAAACGGAAGATGTTATCTTCCGTTTATAGCCTGATGCTTGAGTGGGGGAAAGTCTGAGTGAATTTATAAATCAAAACAAATAAAAATGAAAAACGAAAACGATATGAAGAAATGGAATAATCTCCCAGGGTGAAATTAACGTAAATCTTCAGATTGCTAATAAAATTTATTTCTACTTTTTTTTAACCTCCCAATTTCAACGAAAAATACACTTGATATCAATGAGATAAGTCATAAAAATATAGAAATGTGGGACATGACTGAGGACGAAGCTTTATTCTCAACCCATAATCTTGAGGTTTACAATTTTAGTCATGAATTGAAAAAAATCTGTTTTTTTTTCATGGCTCATAAGTTTACTATGTTCATTTGCTACTCATATTTCAACAAGCATGAGTAAAAAACTGAAATTTACCTGAACTCGTTCTCGATGGCGTTCTTGACGTCTCTGCCGTCTTTCCAATTCTTCTTTCCTTTCTATTAACGATCTGATTTCCGAACCAGCACTTGAATCACTTGACAGACGTTTTGAAAATATCACCGACTCATCTTCATCTTCACTATAACTATCCACAAATAATTCCGAGTCGCTCTATATCAAAATACATCGTTAGAATAAAAAAAACATTTGTGATAAGAATCATTTAATTAATCAATCAATTTACCTGTTCTGATGGTGAATTTGGTGAACTAGCGTTCAATGTTTCAACAAGCGATACATATTCACTCATACCAGAATCATTCTTTTGTAATTTCAATACTGGCATT